>CM075772.1:41442585-41911944 GCA_037974665.1 Ehretia macrophylla
ACTTTATTTATTTTTTGGTTAAAATATTCATTAAAAAAGTTGAGATAATCAAAATAACAATTAATTAAAAAAAGGTAACACACGACAAAAAGTAACACATAATCAAATTATTATGTAAAATTAAAATTAACACAATATAAAAACTCAATTGCTTTGATCTTATAGAGACCGTCATCGGGGATATTTTTTTTTATCTTGGTCTCGAAATGGGTCTCCAAAATAATTTTTTTGATTTGATCTCTAAGTGAGTCTCTAAAATTGATCCTGGTCTCTATATGGGTCTCTAAAATGATGGATAAAGACCCATTATAGAGACTCCATTGAGGATAGCCTAAAAGACCCAAAAATAGAATACAAACAGTGACTAATTGAAAAAGAAAGTAAAATTAAGTGGCTAATCCCATCATTATGCGAAAAGGCCTAAGAAACTCTTAAGCTTTGAAACAAAAGAAAATGAACAAATATTGCAAGTCCTCTTTACCAATAGGCAGAGTAAATTTAAGTTTTGACACTGAATGCTATTATTTAAGTTAATAATTGTAGTGTCCTAATATTGGGTCCGTGTTGACAAATTCACTACTAAAGAAATTCCGAGAATTGCACACAGGAATTGAGGAATCTTCAATAAAAAGGAATCGTCCAGACTTTGGAATACATACCATCTAGAGTTACTATTTTTTTCAATTTGTGAATATTACTTTGATTTTTACACATTGTGCACCCAATGAAAATTAATTATCCTATATATATATATATATAATATACAGTAAAATCTCTTTAAATTAATAATATTGGGGCCACAAAATTCTATTAATTTAGAAAGATATTAATTTATCGATAAATTAATAACTATTAATTTATAGAGATATTTTTAATTTTTTTGGCTTTATACTAAACATATTATGATTATGATATCTTTTTTTTTGAAATTGACTTGTATTTTTTTGGTCAAATTTAAAAAGATAAGTAATGAGAATAGAAGATAAAATTTAATTTAATAATATTAGAACAAAGTTTCTCTAATCTCGTATCCAAGTTCTTGTAGGATTAGGATGAGAACTAATTTCTTAAAATCTTGTATTCTAATCCTTGTAGGATTATCTCAATTTTTTCTTTTTAAATAATTAAATATGAGATTCAACTAAAAACAAGCTACTCTTGATTCATATTTTAAAAAAACTTCAAAGTCAATTTATTATGTACTTTTTAACTAATTATTAATTTATGAAATATTTGAATCAATAAAATACAAAGAAATTTTTTTAAATGTATTATCTTATAATTTTATCAAAATTTTTAATTTTTTATATTGGTCCCAAGTCGAGATTGAACATTTTTATTAATTAAAAAAAATTATTAATTTATCGAGTATTAATTTAAAGAGATTCTATTGTATACCATTCACGTTCATATCATAACCGAAACATCAGAAATTCATGGTCAACAAAATAGAGAATGCTGGACTTAGAGAACATATAAAAAACCTAGAGAATGCATGTAAAACTGAACATATACGAACCAGTCCCAGTTCCAATTATATCATAACTGAACTTCAGCACTCAATAGTCAAACGGTTAAATTAAATATCAAACAGAGCTGAACACCAGTATTAACTACCACAAGCAGCTTCTTCTAGTGTCGAGGACAGCCCTAGAAAATCGGCATGTTTCTTGACGACTTGCAGTTTCAGTAAATGCTTCAGCACTTGCTTCATTGAAGGGCGGTGATTTGGCCACCCGTTTATGCATTTCATTGCCAACTTTGTAACTTTACGTCCATCAGTGAAACAATAATCAGGATCAGCTGTCAAACTTGGGTCAACAAGCGAATAGAGGAGGGGCTCTTCAACGCTATCCACTGGGTCACTACATTTGTATCGCTCCCACGCCCAATTATCAATGAGATGACGTACGTTTTGGGAATCTCTCTGTTCTTCAGTTAAGAGCCTTTTCACCACCAGATTTAGCAATATAACACCAAATGCATACACATCTGTCTTCTTTGTCCAATCACCTGTCAGAAGATGATCGAGAGCTATTAGGAAAAGATAGAACTATAGATTCATGACACACTTCTTGAGTTATGAAAGTGATATCAATATGTAAAAAAGGCAGCCCGGTATATTATGCTCCTGCTATGGGCAGAATCTGGGGAAGGGTCAGACCACTTAAGAGTCTATCGTGCTCAGCATTACCTTACATTTGGCAAGAGGCAGTCCATATATGTTTGGACTATAAAATTGCATATGGCCAAAATTGTTACCTAATAGGTGGCATGGAGTTACATATATATTCAACTCTTGCATCTCCATTACTCTCTTGTAAAGAAAAGAATTATACGGCTAATGACAAGAAGCAGTGGTTACCAGCAAAAACATAATGATAGGTACACATACCTGATATTATACATGGGTCAATGTAGCCATAGCATCCTCTCAAGTAATAACATTTATATACCGTTCTATCAGGAAGAATTCCACCGCTGATCATACCAAAGTCGTATAATTTAGGATTGTATTCCTGAATGAAGAATAACTTTAACAACTGCTTAAACAAACAATGAACTTCTATTCTAAGTGAAAGAAATTGACAACTTGCAAAATGTATTCAAGATAATAAGGAAGGCACAAATCAAACCTCGTCAACAACAATATGAGCTGCAGCAATATTGCGAACCAAGAATGGCTTATATGCTGAATTTCCAGTATGCAAAAATTTAAGAAGACGAGCAAATCCAACAGCAACCTTGATTCTTTGGAGCCAAGTAAAGCTATCTGTCGACAAGCAGAACTAAGCATCAATAATCAAGTCGGCATGATATCCAGTTAGTTTATTAATTGACTGAAACAATATAATGATATATGCATCATAGGATTAAAAAAAAAAATTCTACAAAACTTTGAACCGTTTTCCCATGGCAGAGGCAGGGCATTACTAAGGTTATGAACAACCAAATTTCCTGCTAATGTACTATGAATTTAGTCAACTTAAAACAGGTGCAGCTTTCTGCCTACACCTCTATATGTATGCCACAACTCGGTAAAAACATGGTCTGCAATGTTCCAAGCTCTGCAGCATAAGACTAGATTTCTGTCGACTCTTGGCAATGACGTTAGAATAGTACATTATGTACGATTACCAAAAGTCGATAGCACTAATAACAGTAATGGTAATTGTAGATCAGATTCAGATGATACAGGGGAACAGAACATTACATACCCTTGAGAACCAGGTTATGAACAATATCCAATGGCTTAAAATTGTAGACGGCACCAAGATGCTTACGATCCCAGCAATATCCACACAGCTCTATCATCCCTGGATGACTTATCAATTTTTTATTTCGAAGCAGCACAACTTCAAGCTGAAACAATACAGAAAAGAAGCATTATTACAAGTATGCTTCTGACGATTTCCACTGGAAAGATACTTACTAATTAAAGAGACAAGAATTTTAATTATTCAGACAATTACAAACCATGAGTCTGGCTTCATTATCTCCCTTGAAATAAACATATATTTCTCAAGGCTCCCATATCTTCACCATTACACGTCGTGTTTCTTGTGTAGATTGCTTAATTTTTCCACGGTACACTTTGCCAAACTGGAAAGTACCAAGAAAGTTTTCTTCACTAAAGTTGTCAGTGTACTTCACCAAATCGTTATATTTCACCTTTCCAGCACAACTAGGTTCCATCTTACTGGCCACTGTTCCAATCAAAGTAGATAGAAAAGAAGACTACAAGAATTGAAAACTACATTAGCTTATCAATTCATCAATTTAGAACAAAGCAGATGCAAGAAGAAATAAAAACTAAATTAGCACCTTGATACATATTAAGTGATTTTTCCTATATAAACCATGCTTACAATAGCATAAACTCCTTTAGAAAAAATAAAAATAAAAATAAGGATTGGAAACCTATGGGTGCTAATAGAAAAACAAAAAAAACAAAAAAAATCATTGTGAATAAAAGATACGTTAAACATACATAGTTTTTAAGACCGAGTCTAATAGCCTCCCTAAATGCTCAAAAAATGCTCCAAGAGATTCCTTATATGCAAAATCTCTACATGTATAGAAAAAATAGACAAACTGTTAGATTTAGCCTAAGAATTGAACCACCAAGCCAAAAAGCTGGCAACTTCGTACATAAAACGCTAAAAGAATTTTTACATGCTAAAAGAAAAGCAAAAAATTAAAAATAAAAAGTAAATCACCTTCCTGCACATACATACATAATGTTAAAAAGAGAGAGAAAAAAAATCCAATAAAACATATATATGAAAACGAAATTGGTTTTTTTTTTAAAAAGAAAAGGATAAAAGAGGTTTTGAAGTTGCAGACGAGATCACATACTAGTTAGTTTGGCTGCTCTTTGGGGTCTCTCTCTCCAAAAGGACAGGAGAAGCTTCGAAGGAGGTACGTAAACCCACACGACAAAGCAGCTCTCAAAGTGTTTTTTTATACTACTTGAGAGGATCTATATAAGATTGCTTGCGCACATGTCCGTGTCCGTATGTGACTATGTGGCCCAACCCCAACCTCAACCTATTATATTCGACTCTAAAAACTCCAACCAGATCCCAACAGTGTTTAGCAATTGAGGGGTAACTTGTTTAATTTATTTTTTTTAACAGATTTTAGGTAAAAATTAAAGTTTTAAAAAATTAAATAGATAAGAATCTCTAAATCAAAACTTTTAGAAAAAGATGGAACTATTTTTATATTATGTGGCAAGTTATTTCTCTTTTCCTTTTCACGAAAATATCTTTTTATATTTTTAAAAATTTAACATTGGCTCAAAATTTTTAAAAGTCCAATATACGCCAACTGATCAAAACTTATGTCCAACACCACTATCCAGCCCCCATATTTTACGGGAGCTTTAATTTGAAATTCAAATCTCACAAAAATGAAAGAGTAGACTTGATCCTCCGTATCATCCAACCTCAAATGAACATAGATAAACTATTAGATTAAAACTGAAATAATTTTTTTAAAAAATATGCATTAGTGAAAAGTTACACTGAACTTGAAGGATGGCCTTGGGAATGTCAATACTTTTGTTTTCAAAGCATAAACCATTTTTGACTTTCCAAACTCGTTGACAGGAAAAAGCAATCTTTTATGTTACTTTGAGAAGGTTGCCAAAAAACACAACATATAAGGCGTACTCAATAAAACTTATAGGCAAACCTAGGGTCGGCCCAAGTTAAGGACAACTTGGGCCTGTGCCCAAGATCCTTTAGCTCAAGGGCCTTAATTTAAAGAATTTTTTTTTAAAAGATAAAGATCTATCCTAGACTAGCATCTTTTAATTGGAGCTAAGAGAGTCTTAGAGTCTGAAGGCCTGCTCATAATGAGCAAGCCTTCATCAATAAATTGGTTGGGACTCTAACGCCTCATTGTCCCCAATTAAAAGGATTTTTTTTTTTTAATGAAGGTCAAACGACCAGCAACCTTTATAAGGTAATTGGCTAGGACTTGAACAGTCCCAGCCGTTGTACAACAATATCCTCTTCTTTTAAAAAATATATAACGGCTGGGACTGTTCAAGTCCTAGCCAATTACCTTATAAAGGTTGCTGGTCGTTTGACCTTCATTTAAAAAAAAAAAATCCTTTTAATTGAGACCAATAAGGCCTTAGAGTCCCAATCATTATGAGCAGGCCTTCGGACTCTAAGACTCTCTTAGCTCTAATTAAAAGACACTAGTCTAGGATAGATCTTTATCTTAAATATATAAATATATATATATATATATAAAATAAAGTAAAGATCTAGTATATATATAATTTCTTTCCTCATTTTTTACACACTTCACTCTTAGGTACCGATTGGTATACTGGAATGAGGTTTGAAATGGAATGACATTTTCAATTATTTTTTATTCCCATGCTTGGTATAAAAGAATGAACTTGAGAATTTCATTCCCAAGGTAATCACATTCCCACGTATATGGGAATAGCCATCCCATAGGAATGTGTCGTTCCCATGTATTTGGGAATGAACTTGATTATCATGCCCTCATATTCAATAATAATAATAATAATAACAAAAATAATAATAAAAATAACAATAATAATAATTATTATTATTATTATAAAATACTAATTATTATTATTAAAATAATAATAACAATAATAATAAATAAATATAATATAAATTATTATTAAAAAATAATAATAATAATTATTATTATTAAAATTGTTATTTTTATTTTTATTTCTAATAATAATAATATAATAATAATAATTATTATTATTATTATTATTATTATTTTAATTATTACTATTATTATTATTATTATTAAAAAATGAATATAAAATCAAAAACTAAAAATAAAATAAAAATAAAATTAATAATAATAATAGTGATTGAAATAATAATAATAATAATAATAATAATAATAACAAAAATAATAATAAAAATAAAAATAATAATATTTAAAAAATATAATATTAATTATTATTATAAAATACTAATTATTATTATAAAAATATAAAAATATATATAATATAAATTATTATTAAAAAATAATAATAATTATTAAATAAAAAAATTATTATTATTATTATTATTATTATTTTATTTTTATTTTTACTATTATTATAAAAAAATTATTTTTATAATAATAATTATTATTATTATTAAAAAAATAAGGGTGAAGTGCATCAGATCCCCTTGTACTTTAGCGAAAGTGCATAACACCCCCCTATAGTTTAAAAACCCCCTGAGTTAGTCCTTGTAATTTTTCAAAAGTGCACAATACCCCCCTACCGTTAAAAAATCCGTTAAATTTAACGGAGAGTGTATTTCACATGCGTTAAGTGAGATTTTTTTTGATTTTTAACGAATTTATTCATTAAATAATTATATGAATTGACCAAATTACCAATTTTTTTTTTTGGCCTAAACAAAAGGGGAAATGGCAAAAGAGAGAAATGAAAAAAAAATGAGGATATTTACGTCTTTTTTACAAAATTCGTTAAATATGACGGATTTTATAACTGTAGGGGGGTGTTGTGCACTTTTAAAAAACATAGGGACTAGTTCAGGGAGTTTTTGAACTATAGGGGGGTGTTGTGCACTTTCGCTAAAGTATAAGGGGGTCTGGTGCACTTCACCCAAAAAATAAATATAAAATCAAAAACTAAAAATAAAATAAAAATAATAGTAATAATAATAATAATAATCAATAAAATTAAAATAACAAAATAATAATAGTGATTGAAATAATAATAATAATAATAATAATAATAAAAGCAAAAACTAAAAATAAAATAAAATAAAAGTAATAATAATAATAATAATCAATAAAATTAAAATAACAAAATAATAATAGTGATTGAAATAATAATAATAATAATAATAATAATAATAATAATAATAATAATAATAATAATAATAAAAGAGCAATCTTGTCATATTTTTAATACTATAATAATAAAAGGGTAATCTTGTCATATTATATAAGGCATTCCCATTACTACTCTTCATTCCTAAAACATACCAAACATGTTATTCGCATTTCCAAGTTCATTCCATTCTCAATTTCATTCCATTCTTTAGCCCATTCCATTCCTGTCCAAATTTATTCCAGTATACCAATCGCTACCTTATGCTCTTTGTATTTTTTTATACTCTAAAGTCTCCTAAACCAAATACAACAAGTAACAAGGTCCTGAGCTAAGCTTTGGTTAAACCTTGAAAATCTTAATGGAACGCTTTTCAAATGCTTTTAGCCATTAAGCTACTACAATAATTCTTGCTAAGAAAAACTCCCATGTTGTGGCAATTAGACACTATTTATTGTCCCGACTCTATATGGTGGTATTATTACAATTTCAGCACCTTATTCGGAGCCATTATTGACCGATGACCGGATAAAAGTGGATGTGTAGAACCTATTCTTGTGCATGGGGAGGCACTAGAAAAGGAAAAAAGAAATGTGAAAAAATAATTACACTAAATAGGTTGAGATTCCAATTTTGTTGTTTTGATTTCCTTACTTAAGAAAGTCACTGGGTGACACAACTTTGTAAGCTTTCACAAATCTTGAAATGCATTATTTGGAAAAATGCTTCAAAATGAGTGGATATTTTAAATGCCTCTATGCGTTGGAGGTGTGACACATATTTAGAGGCCAATTCACATTATTTTGATATTTTGTTTGGTCATAAGGATAAGTAGTTAATATATTAGTGCAACATATCATAGTAAGCTATTCTAGACTTGTACGAGCTATATCCGCTGCAAATAGTAACAAAATTATCCAATTACAATTGTAACATCAGGAGGGGACACAAGCTCCAAAGAGAGATCTTCACAACCCCAATTGGAAGGGAGAGACCTTTGTCTAACAATCTTAGCTAATCAAACGGCAACTTTGTGAGAAATTTTAGTGAAAACAACATTGGATCTGCCTTTATATTCGCCAACCAATATCACGTGCATGGACCTACTTTCTTCCTTACCTATGGTAATAGCTAGTTCTTGCACATGTCTTGGGCTTCTTGTTCTGTGAGGTCGGGGCCCAAGTAGCCTTCCAAGTATGCGTCTTACACTTCTACTTAATGGGTCGATAGCCTGGGCTTCTTGTACCTAGAGATTGCATGGCCGAGGCCTAGCCCTGTTGTGTTGCCACAGGTCTGGCCCAAGCCTAGTCTAGGTCGTCTTTTTTACCTCTACAAAGTACAAACACCCAATTACCTTGATAGGCTTATAAAAAAATGTTCGATCTCATGAATCTCCAATTAGTTTGTATATAACAATTTTGAGTCTCAAATTGTATTGCTAACGTAAACTAATTGTAGGATAAGCTACGCATAACTACATTTGCCTTTAACATTAGACTTTGGATTAAAGTGCTGCATATATTGAGTCCACCCTTGCACTTGAAGCTTATACACTTTGTGGTGTGTGAAGAAAATGATTACAGTTAGGAACGACAATGGGGATAGATTTTGCAGATATCTACTATACCCCAGCCCCAAATAGGGCGGAGATTAGGATAGGGGTGAAGAATAACTTTTAATCCTTGTGCAGGGTGGGCCGAGGCGGGGAGATAAGCACTTTTCGCCTCACATAAACCACCCCACATAATATAGAGTTATTTTTATATCTTTAGTTTTACATATGTACTGAAATTTTAAATTATAAATATAAAAGTATAGAAAAATAATATTAGACAAAGTATTGTAAAAGAAATAAGGAAAAAAACAAATTATTGAAAAGTATTTTGTAATTATTCTTTTAATCAAAACCATTACATGTCATTACTTGACCTTCCTTTTACTATTGATCACAGTGTAGTTAAGAAATTTGTCAGTTATTCCTAGTTGTACTTCAAAATCGTTTCAAACAACATAATTAAGAATATATTTTAAAGATTTATAATTGCTCTTATATGTGACATGTGATAACCGAAAAAATTATAATCATCAATGCGATCCCAATAAAACAAAAGTATTTTTTCCACATATAATTCTCATACACAAAGACTCTAGTTAGAATTCATTTTAAATGCTTAAGACTCAATTACTATAATATTATCTTTACTATGTAACTGCAAGCATAAGAATCAATATATAATTAATATTTAGCTTTATTTAAGACCTATATGTATATTCATTATTACTAGAATTGTAATTTATATTTTTTTAAGTTACATGGTTTAAATTAAATTTAATTTCATAAAGTTTAAAGAATAATAGAAAACCCACTAGGATGTGGGGGCATGGCGTGTGTTGAGGGCATTTTTTAAGTCGTGGAGATAGGTATCTCGCTCCAAACCCTCTCTATTGTAATCCTAATTACAATGTTCTACTTTATATCGTGTATGCCAGTGCATTGTGGATTAATTGTGTGAGGCTTATTTTCTAAGGTATAAATAAACTATACCATAATTACATTAACTTTTCAATGAATCATTACTCAACAGAACATCATGACAGCTAAATTATGTGTTAAGTTGTATGTAGGGATAATTATCGGCAGCGACATCGCACATTGCAATAGTCTAACCGCACTTTGACCTTTACACTGAGAAGTTGCTCAGTCAGCTTGCTGTGGTATAGCAGCCTCTCGTATCGAGTATAAAGCAGCACATGGGCAGATTTTGCAGGAGATTTGGTAGAAAATGGGTAATGGGGCGAAAGTGGGGATTAACTTTTAACTCTCGAACAGGGTGTGGGGATAAGCTTTTTCTATCTATATAACCCAACCCTAGATACATGTATAGTTATTTTTCTAGATTTAGTATTGCATAAATCTATAAATATAAAAGTATAAAAAAAAATAACATTAGACAAAGTGTAATAAAAATGGAGAATAAAAAATAGATTATTCAAAATGATTTTGTAATCAAGACTACTACATGCATTACTTGAAATTTACTATCATTTGACATAAATACTTCCATTTCTATTGATCATCATGGACTTAAGGAATTTGTTAATTGTTCCTAGTTGTATTTCAAAAATAGCAACAAACAACATAGTTAAGGATGATATTTAGAGATTTTTAATGCTTAAGACATAATTATTATACTATTATTTTTACTATTTAACTACAGGCATAAGACTCAATATATAATTGACATTTAACCTTTATTTAATACCTATATGTATAATATCATTACTATAATTATAATTATATTTTGAAATTATGTGATTCAAGTTGAATTTAATATCGCAAGGTTTAAAAGGATAATAAAAAAACCCGGGGGTAATCTCCATTCACCATAGGAAGTTGGGGACGGGTCGGAAGCGAGGGATGGGGTATACCACGCGGGGGTGGGTAAGTGTTGCAGGGAGTTTTTAGGTGGCAAGGCAAGGCGTGGGGATAGGTCTCTTCATCCCCAAATTCGTCTCATTGTCATACGTTGTTGTATTGCATATAATTTATATTTATGATGATATCAAAAAAAAAAAAAAATTCATTTGTAATTTTAACCGAATCTTGCACGCAAAAATTTACTTCTAGGTACATTTTTTTTTTGCTGGGTTACTTCTAGGTATATTTCGAACAAAATTCCCTCATATATTCAGAAACAGTCATACAAACTAAATTCAATGACCAGTCAAATATATACATAATTCTATTGTGGTTAATTACAAATAGTCAAACAAACGAAATTCAATGATTTGTCAAATACATGTATACATAATTCTACTATAATTATAAAATATATATTTTTTAACGTTTTAAACATAATATCATAATATTAACCTTTTCCTTCATTCATTAATAGAGCTGATCTGTCACTTTTATAGGTTGGGATTGAAAAGTGAAAGTTATAAAAAATAGATATTTTTCTTTAAAAAAGCTAGTGCTAGTTAGGTTGTTTTGTTGGCTACTAAGGCGATTTCCAACAACTTCCTTATAGTTTTCTTTACATGTAGAGAAACTTAACTTAGAAAAAATAACAACCAATGAAAATCTCATAGAATTTAATAAGAGGAAAAATCCATATCGAATCTTTTGCTTGATATATATTATTTTTATTAAAACAATATTGATTATACACTACTGCATTTCTAATTTTTGTTTTCCTCGATTTAATGGATGCAAAGGATGGAACCTAAGTTGTTCAACGATGAGAAGTTGACGGAAATAACAAATAGTTTTTCCAAAGAAATTGGTAGAGGTTCATACAGTACTGTTGATAAAGGCACAATAGAGGATGAAATAGTAGCAGTGAAGGCATACCCAAAAATATACCAAGGCGTTTCTAAGAGTATGGACCAATGGTAGCAATTAACAAGACGGAACTCCAAAACAGTAGGAAGTGTCAAATTTACGATCTTACAAGAGCGATTTAACCCCTACTACCATTTGACCATACCCATGAGGGCAGGGTATATTTCGCATATGCCTTCACTGCTACAACTTCATCCTCTATTGTCCCTTTAAAAACAGTACGGTATGAACGTCTACCAATTTCTTTGAAAGAAATTATTTGTCATTTCCATCAACTTCTTATCGTTGAACAACTTGGGTTATGTCCTCTGCATGAATTAAACCGATGAAAACGAAAATTAGGAATGCAGTAGTGTATAATCAATATTGTTTTAATAAAAACTATATATAGAGTTTGTATAGATTTGATTACCACCTGTATGTAGAAGCAAATGGAAGCTTTTTTGGAAGCTTTTTTGGTGCATCTTCTTGACATTTTTACAAGTAATGTTAGTAGACTTGTGATAAAAAAAAAGAAAAAAAGAGTGAATAGTTTGATTGTTTAACAGCTTAATTTGTATTGCAATTAATTTGTAAGAACGAGTTGTTCCTCTTATATGGTTGTAAACTTGGCTATAATCAAGAAACTTTATTTTGCATCAACAAATGTTGGGACCATACTCTCCTTCGAAGAGCCACTTTTATGTATTTTAATGAAGACGTTGCCATATCTGAAGTATTTGCAATTGCTCTATCAAGTACATATATTGAAGAGTCAGCTTGCTGATTGCTATTGTTATGTAAGATATGACAAGTCAGTGCTTGATTTAAAAACTTCAACTACTAAAGAGTATATTGTGACAGAAAACTGGCAATAACGCTAAAAAATCCTTGTCAATTTGCTTTCTGAGTTCAAGAATGTATCCATAAAGTTTAGCTTTCCTTCGGTTTATTTCATCCAATTGTCTCCGAAATAATCTAACATCACTCCTAGCTGCCTCTAGTTCTTTCCTCAGTTGCTCCTCTTCCGCACGAACTACTTTATTGTCCATGGTTAACATATCTAGATCCTGCAGAGCGATCTTCAGGAAAAAAGAGGAGAAACTTATTAGTCACACATCATTATAATTAGAGTGGCACTATATAAAAGTAAAAAACGAGTAATAAAAAAACGGACGATATCTAGTATTTCTCTTGTAATTAACGAACAAAGTTAACAACTATTTCTTACTTTAAGATATCCCTCAAGACTATTTTTAGGCTCATCTATAACTTTCCCCAAGTCCAAGCGTTTCCACTCATGTTGAATCTTTGGTTTAATATGAGCTTTAGAAATAGGCTTCTCTTTTGCCTGTTGAATTTCCTTAAGAATCCGCCTCTCATCGACCAAATTATTGCATCCATGTTGCATGCGATGACACAAGCTCTTAATATATTTTTTTGCTCGTCTGTCTCACCCTGAAAAATGAAAAAAAAAAATTAAACGTGATTAGTATAACTTAAGATATTAATATCAAGAAAACAAGGGACCAACATGTCATAGTATCAATTTGATTTTTGATTCAATGATGGAATTTAATCTTACATGTTCATTTTGCTACTGTGATGCTCCACGGCCATGCAGAGCTTTCTGCAGTAACTCAATTTTCATTCTTGTGTCAACAATCTCACTTGTGAACCCATGGCAATATCGTCTGCGATATCGTATGTATTTCACTGTGGGAGTTAAGTAATTTCGATCCCACTATACGGACAAACACAGTAAGGAACGATGTTAGATACCATTTTACACAGTAATTTCTAGAAAAATAATGTTTATGTGACTCAAATGATGTTTCACCTCTTCGTATGTTAAGAATTCAAATATTAAACGTCAAATCCTCTTTTTTACAATGCAAATGCTTACATACAAGGGATGTTGAATCATCACCCGAGTAAATTATACCAATACTATGTTTTATTTTTCTTTTTTTCCTTTCCTATTTTTTCTTTCACGTTCTTCTTAGTATTCTTTTCTCCGTATATCTCATTGTCATGTATAATTAGAATATTGGTAATTTATATTGCATTAGGTTTTCACCATTGTGAGAAATTTTGTGTAAAATTTTTCGATACAACTCATAATTAGTTCTAAATAATAAAAGGATTCTTTCAGTTACCTTATTAAAAACTATCTTATTAAGATAAGACTGTGAAAATTAAAGATGAATTTAGAGAATTGAATAAACTAAGCATGTTGATTTCAAGACAAGTTAAAAAACAATGAACTTTAGTTTTTCGTATATTCTCAACACTTCTACTTCATCTTGATTAGGCATCCTAGTCTATTACAATCTCATCATATACATTTTCCCTCCTCACCAATATTATTTTATATGAGAAAAAAATTAAAAGAGTAATATCTACAACTGAAAAAGTCCAAACTATTTAAAAATTCTATATATTCCTATTTCTAAAAATTAATTTTCATTGATGATGTCACGACCTGAGTCCAGACCCCCGAGCTCGCAGGCGCGACTAGTGTTCTAAGCATAAGAAACATGTACTTAGATCTATTTCCTACTAGCCCAAAATTGTTAACTCAAGTTATTCTTTATACCCACAACATCCATTTATAAACCACACAATCACACTATCTCCCACCGATGTGGGATGTCACATACACCCCCGTTAAGGACCTAATATCCTTATCAGGGGCACACATACCCAGGACCAACCAGGCGGTGAAGGATTTTAGAGGTGACTCATACGAGTTCAAGAGGTGGCTCCCACCAGTTTTCTAAATGTAGCACTTTGCCCCGCATAACACTTAGCTTTCGCATCGGCTAGTGACCTGCTCTAATACCATTCTGTCACGCTTCGAGCCCGAACCCCGGACCCGCATGTGCGACTGGTGTTGTAGGCATAAGAAATAATTACTTGGGCCTCTTTCCTACTAGCCCAAAATAGTTAATTCAAGTTGTCTCTTATACCCACAACACCCACTTATATACCACACAATCACACTATCTCCCACCAATGTAGGATGTCACATACACACCCCTTTAAGGACCTGACGTCCTTGTCAGGGGCACGTAAACCTAGGACTAACCAGGCGGTATAGGATTTTAGAGATGGCTCCTACGGGTTCAAGAGGTGGCTCTCACCAACCTTCTAGGTGTAGCACTTTGCCCCATATAGCACTTAACTCCCCCACCAGCTAGTGACTGATTTTGATACAATTCTGTCACGCTTCGAGCCCAGACCCCCGATTAGTCATAGCATTTTGTCACACATAGTACTTAGCTCTGGCACCGATTAGTGACCTGCTCTGATACCATTCTATCACGCCCCGAGTCCAGACCCCCGGACCTGCAGACGAGACTAGTGTTTTAGGTATAAGGAACAACTACTCGGACCCTATTTTCTACTGGCCCAAAATGGCTAACCCAAGTTATTCCTTATACCCACAACACCCATTTATAAATCACACTATCTCCCACCGATGTGGGATGTCACATACACCCTTGTTAAGGACATGATGTCCTCGTCAGGGGCACACATACCCAGGACCAACTAGGCGGTAAAGGATTCTAGAGGTGGCTCCTACAAGTTCAAGATGTGACTTCCACCAGCCTTCTAGGTGTAGTATTTTGCCTCGCATAACACTTAATTCTCATATCGGCTAGTGACCTACTTTGATACCATCTGTCACGCTCCGAGTCCAGATCCCCGAGCTCGTAGGCGCGACTAGTGTTTTAGACATAATAAACAACTACTTGGGTCTCTTTCCTACTGACCCAAAATAATTAACTCAAGTTGTTCCTTATATCCACAACACCCACTTATAAATCACATAATCACACTATCTCCCACCGATATGGGATGCCATAGTTGAGCCATTGAAGACATTCTTCGTAAAAATTACTAAAAATAATGATACAAATTAAAATTTAAAATAGAAAATAAAAGAGTTTCTATTCTTGTCCCTTTTTCTTTTCCCTTTTCCTTTTTCTCTTGCATTAGTTCTTTTTTTCATTTTTTTAAATCTCTTTTGGCCATGCTTCTTCCTTGAAGGGCTTAGAAATTAAATTTCATTTAGTACTATTTATTACTTAACTTATAAAAGAATTCCTTGCTCTTTTCACAATGGGTTCACATTGGATAAGAATTTGGGTAAATGCTCGTGGCATTGAAACTTCCAGAATAGCTTAGTGGGGTTTTCAACAAAAATCATTTCTCGTATAACTTATGCTCCCAACATAATATAGTTGATCTGATTTCTAACTTTACCTTGATGTCACGAATTTTCCAATTTTTAACCAAATTACCTTTTTTTTTTTATTAATTCACAAGAAAGTCCTAATCCATACAAACATATCAAATGATGTTACTTGTAAGAATTGATCTCGTAATTGTATAATAGTGGGTTAATTATCTCGCATACTCTTGGTTAACAAAGACTACATTAAAAATGAATAGTATACCATAATTGTAAGATTAATTTTCATAGTGTATTTTTCGTTTAACATTATTATGCACCATACAGGAGTGTACAGGTACTTTCTACTTAGCGTTGCTATATTTCTATCAATTACATTAAATTGTATAGTAGCATCATATTATATTATAATTTTTTTAGATTTTTTCTTAGGTTTAATTTTATTTACGAACATTAGCATCGAATGATGATGGGAATGGGTCAAATAAGCTTCCCTAATGCCTGAAAATGGACAAAGCAAGATTGACTAAATTGTGTGGAAAGGGCTCAAAGACGTGTTGTAACCAACTGTGAAAAATCAACCGAATATTCTAGACTGAAAACATGATTTATTAGTCCTTGAAAGTTTTTACTCTTTTTATTAAGTATAATTCTACAAAAAGTATGATTCACCTTAATTGTTGGACTGTAAAATCTATAAATTTCACGTCGAAAAAGTCTAGATATTTTTAAATTGATTTATTATTTATTCGATTATATCCAGTTTATTCAGCATTCAGCACATGCACTCTTTTAAAATCGAAATATCACCCTTTTATCTGAAAATTAGGTTTAACATGTAGAAATTAGGTATAATATGGGTTTGATTGAATTAGAGTCAAGTGCAAAATGCCAATATTAGGGGCTGAAACACTACAATAGAACATTTTTAGATTAATACTCGATATATTAGTAATCTCTTTTAAACAATAAAATTATCTGATCGTGACTTGGAATTAATATAAAAAATTAATCTCGATAAAATTATAAGATAATATATTTAAAATATGATTTTTTTTTTTTGTATTTATAGGCCCAAAGATTTTATAAATTAATAATTAATTAAATTCTAAATAATAAATTAATTATGAAATTTTCTTAAAACATACACGCGCTATTGTAGGTTTTACAAGATGTATCCAAGACGTTCTAGGTCTAGGACGTTTTGTAGAATTTTCAAAACTGGTTTGGTTTGGGACTCGTAAATGATGGGTTAAGGTTGAGGTTGGAGTTGGGCCACATACGGACATGGCCACGTGCGTAATACTAGTATCTTATATAAACCCCCCTCACGTGGTGATTAGAAAAACACTTTGAGGGCTGCTTTGTCGTGTGGTTGCCGGTACCTCCTTCGAAGCTTCTTCTGTCCTTTTCTTGTCGTTTTGGAGAGAGACGCCCAAAGAGCACCAAACTAGTATTTCAAGTTCGAAACCTCTTTTATCTTTTCTTTCTCTTTCAATTTTCTTTTTTATATGAATATGTTTCATTGGATTAATTTTCTTTTCTCTCTTTCTTTTCCTTTTGTATCTCGAATGTTTCTTTTTCTCTTTTCTTTTTATGCATCTGAAAATTTGAATTTTTTTGCCTTTATTCTGTAAACTTGTTGACTTCGAGTAAACACTTTTTATTTTTGTTTTTGTTTTTTAATTTAGGGATATATATATATATATATATATATATATATATATATATATATATATATATATATATATATATATATATATATATATATATATGTATTCACGAATGTGGATTCTTTTTTTCTACATTTATTTTAGCTTGTGGAAATCCCGTTAGCCTTTTTATAAAGTTGTTAGCTTTTGGGCCTGAGTTGCTCAATTCTTTTGCTTCTTAGGAACTCAGTATGTTTATGTACTTATCATGCACAAATATGATTATTTATTTATTTTTCTTTTGAATGAGCATGTATAAAAATTTAAAAATTTAGCCCTTTTCTTCATATAAAAGCTTTGAGATTGTGAAAAGGATTGCTCATGCACCTAGGCGTCTGAACTTTATTATAAAAAAAATAATTAAAGAATGTAAGTTTATACAATTGTAAGCATGGTTTTGTATAGAAAAAATGACATACTTCTGTATCAAGTTGTTATTTTTGTTATCCGGGTGTTGACTGCCAGGATTATTCACATGATCCCTGTGATCAAATTGAGATTCAAATTTGTTATCAATGATGTAAACTGCTTAAAACCTCTTTGAAGTGTTGACATGCATAATTGATTTGTCACCCTATGCCTTTTAAAATGTGAGTTTGATTTAAGTTTGTAATAATTTTATGTTGTGCGTGATACTGTGAGTGAGTACTAGTTTCTGCTACACATTTGCTTCTGTAATGGGATGGAAAATTGTAAAGGTGAAAGGGATGATATTGGTAAAGATCAGTGTTTGAAAAGGCGCACCTTAGAGGCGAGGCGCACCCTCATCGCTTAAAAGGCCTAAGGCAAGGCGATTTTATCTAGGTGCACCAAGGCGCACGAGGTGACCGCCTTGGTCGCCTTTTGTAAAATAGTTATATTTTGTCAATATTTGTCTTTTGTTTTGGTAGTATGTGTTTAAATTACAAAAATACCCTTGACCTTTTGATGAATATATATATATATGTGTGTGTGTGTGTGTGTGTGTGTGCAAGATGTTTTTGAGTCAAAAATTATTTAATTAAAGCTTCTATCTTAGTGTTCTTTAATTTCGTAACTTATTTTTCATAAATATAAGAAATGTACCTTACTTTGCTCAGGCACGTGCCTTGCATTGCGCCTTGCACCTAGACACTAGGACTCCCTATCGTTTTAGTGCCTTTTTATACACTGGTAAAGAGGAATGCAATTTTCTTTGTGTGATTATGAGGAAATGGTGGGCGTGAACTCAGATGGCCGTCCTTGCATTACCATAGTGGTTGCAGTATTAGGATACAATGTACCCTTCTTTGCGCATCCTTATATAAAGGAAAATGTTCTCTAGCTGCACGTGTTTCTATTCATTTTATGCATACTTACCAGTAGTTACATATATATTGTTATTACTTGCTAAATGTGGTTTAATCTGAATCGATGAATCGGTATGCTAATGTAGAATAGTATATAACTAACAGACAATGATTCTTTCTAGTTTTCATGTCTCGTAATCTTTTCTGATTTTTCATTTCTTCACCTCTGACATTATTTCCATCTGCTTTAATTGGAACAGTGGAGGGAATGATGGATCATGGTTTTGCTAGAAGGTTGAAATATAAGGAACTAGCGATGTTTACGGACAATTTCAGTGAAGAAAACTTTGTTGGTATTTTCCAATTTGGCAAAGTGTACCGTGCAAAATTTCAGCGGGTTCTGCCTCAAACAGATGATGTGATGGTGAAGATATGGGAAGTTCCAAAGCGTAATGAGTATTTCCAGGGAGTTAATTTAGCTGGAGTGATGGTTCGTTATTTGAATAACTAAAATCCTTGTGCTTCTAATTAGTAGGTATCCTTTATGGATCCTCAGTATCATACTAGTGATTGCTTATTTTGTGTATCCTTTTCAGTATGAATTTGTTCTACTTAAACATGAGAGACTGACAACACACCCAGGGATGATAGATCTTCTTGGATTTTGCTGGGACGGTGAACATCTTGGTGCCCTTTATAATTTTAACCCACTGGATACCGTTCATAACCTGATCCCTAAGGGTACGCATAATTCTGTGCCCTATTTTATCCAATATGATGTACAATTACTTGTAAATACTCAATGATCTAGTAGTATCTGAAAATCATGTCGAATTGATTATTGATGCTAAGTTGTGTTTACTTATAGATAGCTTTACTTGGCTCCAAAGAATCAAGGTTGCCCTTGGATTTTCTCGCCTTCTTAAGTTTTTGCATGCTGGAAATTCTGCATATAATCCATTCCTGGTTCGCAATATTGCTGCTGCTCATATTTTGGTCGATGAGGTTTGATTTGCGCCTTATCTCATGATTTCTTTTTGTAAGTTGTCAGTTTCTTTCATTTGTCGGAAGAGAGGAATGAAAGCTCATTGTTTCTCAAAGCAATATATAAACTTCAGTTATTTTTCATGCAGGAATACAATCCCAAATTACATGACTTTGGCATGATTACTGGTGGAATTTTCCCTGATAGAGTGATGTATGAATGTAATGGATGCTATGGCTACGTTGACCCAAATATTGGCTACTCAGGTATGTGAAATTGTCAACGGTAAGAAGTAGGTTTATGCTAGTATCCACGGTTTCCTTTCATTCCCATAATTCTTTTTTCTGTAAAAAAAAAAAAAGTATAGAACATAGGAGGGTTAAATATGTTTGTAAGTCCACCTATTAAATTACAAGTTTGGTCTGCAATGTCAAAGTTCAACATATATTGACCGTCTATGGTCTATGAGGAGTTATTTTGTGGTTGGTGCTTAAAGCACAATTTTGTTGTCCTGTTGTTTATGTGAAACTACAGAGAGGTTAGCAGGATTAAGATGTATGAAATTCCCCTCCCAATTGAGGTGTATTTTTTTCTCGGAAGAGCCGAAGGCAACATCCTGGTGGGAGATTATTTGAGAAAAAGGACAGTGCTTTATGTGAACTACTATTTTTGGGTTAGAAAGATGAAATATCTAGTCACTTAAAAATTACGTAGTGTTATGCTAAGATCATTTTTGGGAAACTTGTCACTTTGTGTATTTGGACTAAAATGGGTTATGGCTAGAGCAATAAGGGAGATTTTATTTAGCTTGAGATATGTATAAGACGTAGAAGGACGGGGAGATTGTAGGAGGCTGCTCTATTATGCCTCGTGCCAATTGTGTGGAAGGAGATAAACTTAAGAACCTGCAAATAAGGGGAAAGAAATATATTAGTCAGAGAGAGAACCCCAAAAGATGTAATACTTTTGTTGTAACTCAGCATTTCGCAAATGATAATCAGGCTCTTTCTACCCACTTGATGAAAGCCCCGCGCCGCGCCCCCCCCCCCCCCCCCCCCTTGATTCCCCTTCTAAGACAATGAAGGAACTTGAACTAAACTAAGGGATGGAAAGAATAGAGGAGAAAAACTTGTAAAATTATGGATAGTGGAAGAATCAACTTCTTAGAATTTCCAAGCCGACTGTTTCAGGCATTTCTCTAGGCTGTGGCATCAGCAACTTTCTGTGCTAATGATATGAATGACTGATCTGTAGGTCTAGACATTATAATTGCTAGCATTTTAAGTCTGCCCTGTTACTTGTATTTCCTTCTTGATGCTGTTTTGAAGTGGGAAATAACTTTTGCAATGTAGAAGTTTCAGAAAGCTAACCTGGATACAGAGTGTGGCAAAATGCCTCGTTACAGGATATGTCAAATGACTGTAATTGGATCTTACATGGGTGAAGCAATGTTAAATGTGTTAGGTGCTGTACTGAACTGTAAGACGAGATGAAGTCTGTTGATTTACATTTGTCAATTCCAAGTCATACCATACTGCTGCTCTACTCATCCAATCCACTTAGCTTGGACTATAAGCCATGTCATGGAGCCTGTTACTTATTGGTTAAATATCGGATTTCTATTCTTTTCTGTTTTCTGGGCGGGGAGTGGGGAGTGGGGCGTGGGGGTGGTTGTAGTGAGTTGCAAAGATGTTTTGTAGGTATCTCTTTTGGAGTAATTCCTGGCAAATTGCTGAAGTTGTGGAATCAGGCACTTTTTGGCTATTATGTTAGCCTTGCCTTGCAGTTCTAAAGTTCATGAAAATGCCGTATTCACTAGGTATATCACTCATTATAACTGAAGTGATGGAAGTATCATCAGGGACAATAACTGTTGGTGTCCCTGATCCAATTGATTTTCTCTTCATGATATGAGAGATGCTTCTTATGTTTTGAAGCAATAAGTCTTGAAATTATATCCTTATCATTTCCTAATAGCTTGTTGGCATCTTTCTCACAGATAATTGGTCAGAGAAGTCGGATGTTTTTGCATTCGGAGTTGTATTGTTAAACCTAATAACCAAAAGAGTTGATACAGAAGAAGAAGAAGATAGGCGCTCCAATGCTCCTCTCCTTTATTCTTGGGCCTGGGGTCTATTCGAATCTTGTGAATCAGAAAACGGCAACGGAAAGTTCACCCTTTCACTTGTGGACCAAAATTTAACATTGGATCCTGATTTTTCTTTAACGGATGGACATGAAATTACAGATTTAGCAATGAAATGCATAAATAGAATTGCAGATGAACGTCCTACTATGAAGCAAGTTGTGAAGTCTTTGCTGAAACTGCAAGTGATCAAGAAACATGCTGAGTTTCTGGGATTGGCCTCCAAATTGTAAGCTGGTGTTGATGGTTAGTACCGTGTTTCAGCTCTGTTTGTTATTTAATCTTTACCTTTTAGCTATGAAGTTCTGAAGGTTCAGCTACGATATTACCGGAACTACAGCTGGTATATGTGCAGTCTTTCATAATGTGAAAAGTCTTCAAAATGTCTTGGATGTTTAACGTCTAGGACACAGTCCATGGGGCCCACATTGACGTGTGTTTTCATGTGCCAGAGAGAAATTGTGGGTCCCATAAACGTTTTGAAAACTCTCCCTTTATAATGTTATAGAACTCTAGCATTAGAAGCATATTGAACCAAGAGTAGTAGTTTTAGAAACTAGTGCTTTGAGACTTTATTTATGTCATCATTTTAAAATATTGTAATACTATTTAAATTTCAGTACAAATTCTTATTTATTTTCTGTAAATCTGGCATTGGATGTATTTAGCACTAATGGTGTTAAGTGGACATTGGATGATTTAGATATTTGATAAGGTCTTTTGGGACTTTATTTACTATTCCAATTTTATGAGAAAGATTCAATCGGAAAGGAAACAATCTAACCTAGCAAATTTGGCAACATAATTAGAAGAATAATTTGTTTTTATCTTTTTTTTTTCTAAGTAAGCAAGTATTTTTATTAAGTTCAACAATTCAATACACAGACTTATAACATCTTTACACAAATGAAATCCAAAACTCATATCT
Organism: Ehretia macrophylla; assembly: GCA_037974665.1. NCBI lineage: Eukaryota > Viridiplantae > Streptophyta > Magnoliopsida > Boraginales > Ehretiaceae > Ehretia > Ehretia macrophylla. Next base: position 41,465,510 of record CM075772.1, read on the forward strand.
TCTATTTTTCACTTTCTACAGATAATTCTATTCAAAGAACTACTCCTGAACCAACTTGAATCTTAAGCTGGACACTATTGATAATTTTGCGAAACAATTGCTCCTCTCTAAGGTAGTTTCGCATGTCCAATCTATTGATTGTTCTAATCAAATTGATGCTAAAACTAGTGGGATCAAGAGAGCGACCATGTTCTTAGACTGTCTCCAACAGCCTCGTCAAAAGCACTTCTTCGCCACTTTGACGAGGCTGATGGCCAAAACACAGCTCCAACAGCCTCGTTATTCCACTCGCCATTCAAGAGAGCTCGTTAGTTTGCCTTTTTTGCTCGCTAGATTCATTGAGTGAGCAACCTCGCCAAACGATTTTTTATTGCTTTTGTGTTGCTGATGTGGAATAAAAATAATTATGAATGAACGAACAAGAATGGTAAAAAAAAATGAACAAAGAGGGATGGATATGGAGGAAGAGGAAACGGCTGACCAGAAAGAGCCAGATGATGCTGAATGAAATTAGGGTTGGAAGGGAAAGACCTTATATACTAATATGATTCTTAAATTGTTGGTGAGAGATAAAAAAAAAATAAAAAATTGAAAAACAATAAATTTAATAGTAAAATATTAATATCTTAGTTAAAATAGTGAGTGTTGTTGGAGTAAAATAGAAATAGGGAGCTACTAAAATAAGGAGAAATTATTTTAGCTCCCTATTATAGTAAAAAATATAAAGAGACTGTTGGAGATAGTCTTAAAGAGTATTCATGCAGGTTCAGGACTTGTATGGGACAGAGAAATGGTGGTGGTCGTATCGATATTGTTGTAGTTGTGGTGGTGGAGGTGGAAGGAGGAGGTGAAAATAGAAGGAAAATGTAAATTAAAAAATGTCTCCTATGTTATTATTAATTTGTTGAAATGAATTTCTAGACTCACGGATTTATCGACATCAAGTTCGTCTTGTTTTACAATGACTAATAAGGGGCAGTTTGTCCAAGAAGAATCTATTTCTTCGAACATATAGGAAAAAAATTGCATTATAAGTGCGTACAACTAAATACTAATGGACAAATAACAAAAGTAGATAGTGTGTAACATTTGATTAAATACAAGGAAAGTTTTAATAATTCTCCTGATACAAGGAATATGTTTGCATATTAAGCATATTATATGAGGGGTTTACGCATTTTACCCCCTTAATTAATCATGAGTGTTTGAAATTTATTTCAAAATTCGAATACATAGAAAAACGATATATGTAATTTGCTTGGATTTTCAACCAAAATAATTTGATGGTACGGACTACAAAATAGTTTAATGGCCCTTAAATTTTTGGAACTTTTTCTAAAATATTTTAAGTCGTTCTCTAATTCAAGCTCATCTAATCCCGTGTTTGGAAAATGATTATTAGAAAAATTTACGTTTTTCAAAAAATAAGGAGCATCATAGGTTTTAATGCATCTGCAGCCTGAATGCTACATCAATTTTTAGGGGCCAAACAAATTGTTGTGTCGCTAACCAGGGGCGAATTATGAATTTTTGTCAGTTGGGACTAAATGACATAATATTTTTAACTAAATGAGTAATTTTTTTTTCAGTAAAAATTTATTAATTTTTTTTTAAAAACTAAAAATACATAGATATTTAAATTTTTTATAAAAATACATAAAGTTTTTAATTTTTTTTAGAACAGTAGGACTGCAGTCCCCGTTTTTTCCCACATGCAGTCACCCCTGTCGCTAACACACACATGTATAAGTGGGTATTTTGCCTCATATTCCCAAAACTTTTCAACTCCCTGTTTTTTGGAATATAGAGTCAAACCTTACCCCATCTATAAAGATTCATTTTATTTTTTGTCAAAATAAAGTAGTGACTAATTACAAAATGGTAATAAAAAATGAAAGATCATTAGTTGATAATTTTGATTTAGATCCCTTACACTTTTAGTAAAAGGCCAGGTAATGACAATGGTGAAAATCTAATGCAATATAAATCACCCTTTTAAAAAAAAGTTAATGACAAAATTTTCAAATATCAGTCATAAAGAAACGCATGTATCAAACATGCCTGCAACCTTATTTACCTCTTGGCAAAAAAATAAAATAAAATAAAATATAAAACTTACAAACTCTTTTACCTTACTATGCCTCATTTTTCTTTTTTTTTTTCCTTTCCTATTTTTTCTTTGATGTTCTTCTTATTATTCTTTTCTCCCTATATCTCGTTGTCATGCACAATTAAATTGGTGATTTATATTGCATTAGATTTTCACCATTGTGAGAAAAGCCCCCTGTCTTTTGCCAAAAGTGCACAATGTCCTCTATATTTTAAAACGTAGCTAATTACTCCATATATTTTATAAAAGTAACTGAATACCACTTCCGTTAATATATATATATGGTGATTAGTTTTAGGTCATATAATGAATTCTATGGTTTTTCGAGTGAGATTATGTTATTAGTTTGGGGCGTGCTTGTTTGTAATATTGGCATTAAAAATGTGCTGATGTGAAGCTGGTAAGTGCTAAGATTGGCTATGGATGTGCTTATTTTGAAGGCCAAATTGCATATTCCCGCCATCAAGTTTGATTGGTCAGATTAAATTCGAGGATGAAAGTCGAAAAGTGCATATGAACGTCCAAGGTCGATGGTGGAATTTATAAAAACTTAAAAATTTGTGAAGGTGTCAAGAGTTTGCAATAAAATTACATGACCATGTTTCATTATGAAAAGAAGAGAAAGACAACGTTAACAATAGAACACAAAGAGAGAAAAATATATATAGATAGACAAATAGTAATTTATATTAATTTTTTGGTGCAACTTTCATGATGCAAATTGTTTTACTTATTGCAAAATTTAACGGCGGAACCATAGTTGCGCCACCCACTTTCCAAAAAAAGCGTTAAAAAATGTATATATTTTTCTTTAAAGATAAAACATTTATATATTTTTAATTAAAATAACTAATTAGACCCCATTAAAAAAAAAGAAGTTTAATCATATAGTTAAAAAATAATAAGTTGAGCCCCTATGGATTCAATCTAGTACTATTTTGAGAGAGATTATGATTATGAATCAGAGTAGCTAGGTCAATATTTATCTTAATAATTTCATAGTAGTTTTGAGTTTCAAAGATTTTTGTGTGGCTGAAAACTGAATAGTCGTGAACACCTTAAAATTGCTCAAAATCATTAATCTTTTAGAATAAAGTATACAAAAATTACATTTCATTAATAAATATTCAATTTAACAGTTCCTAATAGAAAAAAAAGAAGAAGATAAGATAAGATAAGTGATTTGAAAATAATAATTTTTATTTTGTGATAAGAACTATGATGAAATTAGAAATCTTTTTTTAGAAAAATAAGATAGTTTTAATTATTTTTAAATTCTGAGTGTTTATCAAATTATGATTAAATCTTTATATAAACGAGTCTTAAAACCTTAGAAACTCACAACTTTTAGAGGGAAGCAAGAAAATATTTTATTGAGTTCTGAAGGTTTAGAAGGCTTTGATTATTAGTTCTAATTTCATGATTTTTGAGGTAAATAAGATTTACCCTTCTTTCGTACTCCTTTATTGATCAACAAATTTTGTTCCACACTTTGCTTCTTTTAGCCCTCATTATTGATTATGAAGCAATTCATTTACTGTGTGGGCTAATGTTAGGATAGAAGCAATAACATACCATGTTACTCAACCCGTACGTGGATCATAAGTGATGTAAAATTGAAGCCTTATTTTCCTTGTCTCACAATTGAAAGATGATATTTATTTACTTATTTTCATTTCTTATTTCTTAATTTTTTTGGTTCGAAGTGAAGCTTTATTTATTTTTATTTAATTTAAGTTATTTTACAATCATATAAGTTATTATACATGAAATTTAAATTCAAGATCTCTTACATTTAAAGCCATAAATATATCCTTCGACTAGACCAACCGGCTAGTGGTAAGGGAAGCCTTACTTTAAGTTCGTTGTCTCACAACTGAAGCCTGATAACTATCGAGGTCGTAGCTCATCTCATCTGCAATCCTGTCTTAGTCGTTCTTTTAATGACCATGCCAACCACCGAAATAGCTGTTCTTTTGCAATTTAGTTCCTGTAGTTGTCTTGATGATCACGCCAGAAGTCGTCGTCTTCCTTCTTAATAACCACTACGATGACGGACTGCAACTTTTGTTGCCCCTTTTCTTAATAACTATGTACGACGATGAACAACGATGGGGATGGGGATGCTATCTAGCTGCAACGATGTTGCCCTTTTCCACTCTCTCTCATGGCTGTGGAAAGGTAATATTACTATTTTAAGTTATTCATCAGATTTCCTAAACTATCTAATCTTTGAATCTGTATATAGTATTTAATAACAAATAAAAAAACCAAAAGCAAAAACATCGATATGGGTTTTTTCCTCTTATTAATTTCAATCATATTTCCATTGATTTTTATTTTTCCTAAGCTAAGTTTCTTTCATGTTTATGTTTCTTCTTCGTCTTCTTTTTTTTTCTTTTCTCCAACTCTCCTTTTTTTAGTCGTAATCTCTCCTGTCTTACCTCACAGATCCAACTCTCCTTTTTCCAGTCATAATCTCTTTTTTGTAAAAACAATTAAGGCAAAGTTTATCAACAATGATAAGCGAAGTTTGATAGTTTGCAGTGAGGCTATCTAAACTGTCATGTCAATTAGTTCGTGAAGGAGTAGGAAAACATTATCTGGAAATTAGCATAAAATTTTTACAAATATATTTCTTGAACAGTGAAAGGAACCATTACACCAATTCATTGACACAAAAAAAAAAAAAAAAAACTCTGTACAATAGCTTTGCCCCTTACCTAAGCTTGAGACAACAGTGTCAAGCCAGACTCCTACGTAGAATAATACTCTGTACAATAGCTTTGCTTATCGTGTAACACTACGTAGAATAATACTCTGTATATTATCAAGAGTCCTGCTCCAACTCATGCTACTGTAGATCATGATAGGCTACATCTCCTAGACCTGTTGTAACACTGATTCATTGTATTTTTCCCTTGAGTAGTATATAATGAATGAATGCAAGAGCACGAAAGCTTTTCATCCGCAAATACGTTTACTTTGAATGGCGATAAACAAGTGTACATATGATGAGGAGTCATCAATTCAATGCTTCTAGGATGGAGATTACTTCCTCGATTGTTGGACGTTTATCTGGTTCATCTTCCGTGCATTTTATACCCAGTTCTGTAATTGTAGTGGCAACATCGTCACTACATGCATCTCTATAGGACCAGTGTCTAACATGTCCTTTTGCGTGTTTTTCAATTCTTGCCCGTGCGGAGATGTGGATGTCCGGTGTCCTTTTGTTGCTCATATACGCCTGCACCCACACCGCCAACTGATCCAGGAACTAAACCCACATCAGAATCCTTCATAAACATCTCCAAAAGGATCACACCAAAACTGAAAGTATCTGATTTAAGACTTGACTTCCCTGTTATCAATTTAATCATTAGCAATAGACTTAGAGGATATGATTCATCGTATTAAGCTAAAATCTATATTATTTACCGTGGCGGGACACTTCTGGTGCAGTATATGACTTGTTGATGGTTGGGATATCTTTCCCTTCATTCTTTGCCGAGCCAAAGTCTATGAGCTTTATGTTATATTCCTACATTTAACAATATATTAGATAGTGAAATATAATAGGATTTTATCTATTTATATATATTTATCAATAGATCTGCTATTGTGAATAGATTAATCACTTACGTTATCCATTAAAATATTATCCGGCTTAAAATCTCCAATCACATAGGTTTTTTTACCAAGAGCTTCAAGAGCTGAAGCTGTTTGCTTGAATATCTTCAATGCATTTTTCCACGACAGCCCTTAAAATAGAAGTAAGAAACACAAAGTTAGTTCAAATATGCCGGCATGAAGTTTAATAAGATAAAAACTCAACACAAAAACATCAAATACAAGCACAACATTATATGTGTTTTTGCATGAAATAATGCTTATTTATTTCTATCTTGTAAGACATCTATTTACACAAAATAATGATTTCAAGCAAGTTGCATGGTACCTTGAATTTCATTCCTGAGTGTCTTAGGCAAGAAATCCAAAACCAAGCAATAAAATATGGATGTCTCGCCGTATCCAATAAGTGTCACGATGTGAGGGTGAATTACTTGACGTAAAACTTTTATCTCATTCTGTTGAATGAAAAATTACAAAAAAATAAATAAAATGAATCAATATAACTGATATAATGTAATTAGCTAATTTAAATACTAGCTAGATAACATAGCAATCCTTACATTCCAAAAGGCTTGGTACATTTTAGGGTATGCTTTCACTGCTACAACTTTATCATCTATTGCCCCTTCAAAAACAATACCGTATGAGCCTTTATCAATTTCTTTGGAAAAATTATTTGTCATCTCTGTCAACTTCTCATAGTTGAACACTTTGGGTTCCTGTATGCATTAAACCAAGGAAAACGAGATTAGAAATGCAGATCAATATTGTTTTAGCCAAAAAACTAACAATAATCCAAAAGGGTCTTAGAGCACAAGAAAAAAAAAAAAAAAGAAGAGATTTTCATAGGGAAAAAAAAAAAAGAAAATTAGAAATGCAGATCAATATTGTTTTAGCCTAAAAATAACAATAATCCAAAGGGGCCTTAGAGCAAAAAATAAATAAATAAATAAATAACGATCTTTTCATAAATAAATAAAAAAAGAAAATTGGATTTTCAGCAAGAAAAAAATAAGGATGTGCAACACCAACACCACCCCCCCCCCCCCCCCCCCCCCCTCCCCCTCCCAAAGCACCACCACCACCGTCATCCACCACCACTCCACTTCCCAAAACACCCCACCAGCCCCAACACTCATCACCACCACCCCGCTGGCATCACCAAACACCACCCATCACCATACCGCCATCACCACCACCCCCCAACCCCACGAACATCACCAGCAGCCGCCATCACGAAACACCTCCACCATGCGGCCATTACCACCACAAAAAGTCAAAAACGAAAAGTCACACACACATATCGAGAACACACACACGCAAGAAACACGCGTGATTTGGGGGTTGGGGTTTCTGAGGCGCGCAATATTCTCATGGAGAAGCAGTTTCCTACTGCAGAAACTTCTTTAAAAAAGATTTTCCATCTTTTTTCTACTGCCATGGCAACAGGATCAAGATTCTTTCCAGATCCTAACATGGTAGGTGGCCTAAATGAAGCTAGATAGGTTGCTTTCATCAAGTGCAGACTCATGTTCTTCAACAGATGGGGCTTCTATGACTACTTTGAATGCTAAATTTTCAGAGTTTTCCGAACAAGATGTGGCCAAGGAATATCATATTCATTCATTGTTTAATTTGCAGGAAGCCACATTCCTGTAAACTTTCTTGAAACCATTCCTGATGTAAACAAGGCTCAAGTGCCTGAACCATCTTCAACTCTTTCTTTATCAAACACTTCAAGATTTCCAAACTTGGGCCTGTTCTTGCAGGAACCTTCCATTTTAGAGATATTCCATGTGGCAGGATTTGGGCGTGGAGGCAGTGGTTTTGGGTGTGGGGTAGGGTGGCGGGAAAATGATACTATACCCAAATAAGGGTATTTTGGCCAAGTAAATAATTTTTTTAAATTAATAATTATTCGTCAATTCACAAATAGCACAAGCGGAGCACAAATATCGTTAAAGTAGACGAATTTTTTAATAAAATGGATATTATGTACTATTTTATCAAAATACAAAGGAAAAACATGCAAACCATAAAGAGTAAACGTTCACTTCACATACTATATAAAAAAATTGTTTAGAATTGATTACCACCTCAAAGTAGTAGGAACTTGAAGCGTTCTTGGAATTTTTTTTATTGCATCTCTTTGACATTTTTACAGTACTCTTGGTAGACTCGTGAAAAAAAATGGCTGAAGAGTTCGCTGATTTTTTAAACCTTAATTTATATTGCAATTTTGTAATAAATAAGCCCATGAATATAATTACGCAAGCCCAAAAAAAAGTCCATCCTAAAAAATTAGTCTATTAGGTGGGATAATTTCTTGTACTTAAGAAGCACCCCTTATGAGAGTGAGATTCTGATGTGAGATTATTACAAATTCGGTTTCACTTTTGATAGTAACTAGTCTTATACTCGTGCGATGCACAGGTGTGATGTAAATTATTTAAAATATGAAACATACAATTAATTAATTAATTTTTTTAATTACATTATTAAGAGACTATAATGTATAGGTACTCTAAATACTATGTCATTACAAAAAAAAAAAAAAAAAAACAAATATGAGCACCTATTTTTTTAAAAAATATGACAGTAAGCAATATTTTACATATATCAAGTTTTCAAAAGATACATGTATGTATCTCCTTTCCTCAAGTTGTTGTATCCTAAGTTTTTTTTTTTCAATGTTTTTTTCAAATAGAGATAAAGGAGTTTAAATGAAGATAAGATTGAGTACTCCTAAAATACATAGAATATAAACTTAAGATATAATCATAATCTAATTTAATAAATCAAGATTTTAGTTGAAAGTCATTTAAGCAAGGTCCAATGTAATGAAAGGTTCCACGTTGGACCTCTTTTCAATGCAATTTTATTTTTTACCCAAAAAAAGAAATAAATGTTACACGTTGGACCTCCTTTTCAATACAAATTTTATTGTTTACTAAAAAAAAAAAAGTTCCACATTAGACCACTTTTTCCATGCAATTACTTTTTTGACTAAAAAGAAAAGAAAATCTTCACATTAGACTTTTTCTTGAGTGTTTTCATTTTTTACCCAAAACAAAAAATTCTTGTCTAACTTCTTTTTCAATACAGTTTCATTTTTAACCAAAAAAAAGTTCCACGTTAGACCTCTTTTTGGTATAATTTTATTTTTTATCTAGAAAAAAGTAGTTCAACTTGGACCTATTTTTTAATGCAATTTCATTTTTTATCCAAAAAAAGGACAAGTTCAATGTTGAATCTCTTTTTCAATCAAATTTTATTTTTGACAAAAAAAAAGTTCCACATTGGACCAAACCTAATCATTTCTACGAAGCTAAAGAGATGACAAAAAAAATCATAAATAAGTAAGAAAACATAACAGATGAAGATAAATATAATTTCCTTAATTTTATTTTACTAATAATATTGAACATAGAAAATGATAGGTAAAGACAAATATGTATCAAATATTTAATCTTTTGGATATAGTAAGATTTTTTTTTTTTTTTGTGAGCTTGATTTTTTAAAATTAATCAATCTTTTAATTAAAGCATAAATCAATTTTTATGAGGGAGGCTTTGTCATTTAAAAAATGAATGTCAATTTTTTTTTCACTTTTTTATGGTTCTTTTATGTAATTTTTACTATATGAAATTGAATTTTCTAAATTAATCAAGCTTTTAATTGAAAATAAAATAATTTTATGAGGGAGGATTTGTCATTTAAACAATAAAGGTAGAATTTTTTTCGATTATTTATGATTTTAAATTTAAATTTCAATCTATGAGTCGAATGTGTAATTTTTTAGATAGAAGTAAAAAGAAAGAAAATGGACATTTTTTCTCGATGAAATTTTATTTTTGATAAAAAAAAAAAGAATAAAAGTTCCAAATCTAACTTTTTTTTCAATGCAATTTCATTTTAGACCAAAAAAAAAAAAAGATAGAGGTTCAACTTGGACCTATTTTCAATGCAATTTTAGTTTTGACCAAAAAAAAAATTTTAAAAAGTTCAATGTTGGATCTCTTTTTCAATGCAATTTTATTTTTGACCAAAAAAAAAAAAGAAAAGTTCTAGATTGGACAATGCCTATGCATTGTTACGAAACTTGTGAGATGGCAAATAAGATCGTAAATAAATAGATAAATAACATAACAGATGAAGACAAATGTAATGTCTTAATTTTATTTTTATTTATAATATCTACCACCTAAACTTGTTTTCATTTTGATATTATCTACATGTCATTTAACACAAAAAATAACATATGATGACAAATGTGAATCGAATATTAAATTTATTAGATGTAAGTAAGATTCCTTTTTTTGTGAGATTGAAAATTTTAAATTCACCAAGCTTTTAATTAAAAAATAAAATAATTTTATGAGAGAAACTATTTCATTTAAAAAATGAATGTTGAATTTTTTTCACCTCTTTATGCTTCATGAATGTAATTTTTGTTATATTAAGTGAATTTTTTAAATTGATCAAGCTTTTAATTGAAAAATAAAATTATTTTATGAGGGAGGCTTTGTCATTAAAAAAATGATGTAGAATTTTCTTTTCGCTTATTTATAATTTTTTAATTTGATTTTCATTTATAAATCAAATACTTAAGTCTTTTACATAGAAGTAAGATTATTATGTTTATTTATTTATAGAAATGGTACTTATTTGATTACTTGTAGCATAATGGTGATTTTAGATAGAAGTAAAAATATTTTTTCTTGTTGTGGTTATCTATTATGTTTAGAAGAATATTTAAACATTTGAAATATTTCAACAAATTATAGAATGCATTTGTGACATTTTCTGGATCATATTACATAATAGAACTATGAGAATTCATCTTATTTGAAAAAGGGTCTATCAACTCCTATTACTGTAAACATCGTTAAAATTGAAATTGTTAATGTAAACAACATTCGGTGAATATAAAAGGAACAGTAATTCAGTTATTAGATATCTAAAGTTACCATTATTAAAATCCATGATTGTATCTCTATCATTGTGCACTTAATCAAGTATTTTTCTAAAATTATATTTAATTTAAGAAGAGGCATCTATTGCTAACAACTAAATTAAAAACAGATCATGTAATAAATTTTAATGGATACTTTTATACTTTTTGTTTAAAGTTAGTCAACTTTTAATTGTAATATTTATGAACGATTAATTGTTTATATACTGTGATAGGTCACCTGAGAACTCTGTGGTATTGAATTCTGAAATAGTTGTTGCTTAGCTTATCGAACATGTATAGATATAGACAATTATTACAGGATCATACACAATGCAACTCTAACAAAAAGTTACGATTTGTTAATCCTTTTTCCAATTCATACCAAATCTCGTTGAAAGCGAAAAAAAAAATCTCATACTAAAATATCTGTAGTTAACCTCTACCTCAACTTTTTCATAATGATTAAACAAGGCCAATATTTAAAAAAAGTATATACTAAAATATGGTTAAGAAATGATACACATTGAAACTATATGTCTATGTAATAGAGATACCAATTTAAGTAGTTATATGAAATCTCCACCTTTTATGAAGCACAATATAAATCTAATTGGAGTCACTATAAGCTCCTAAATTACTTCTTTTTTTGCCACTATTGTTTACATATACCCAAATTTGTTATGACATTCCCCATAAATGCATATCATGTATAATAAAAAAGGGAAGTAAAAAAATAGTAGCAAGATACCATGTGCTGAATGTCTACAATTGTTGTGCTTGAATCATTATACCTTTTTGCAGCAACTATACTGATTGTAAATTCAATTATGTAACAATCCATTGTTGAAACTTGCAGAAGTTTGTTAGGATCTGACTTTTTCTAATATTTAAATGGATACAAGTCTACCTTCCTTATCTACATCAAGATAACCATGATAATAAAATTGTAAAACCTCATTGAACTGGAATTTAATGGATATGCAATAACTTGAAGTTTTTTAATTGAAGTTTTGTCAAAATAAACTAAAATTATTAAGTAAATGTTGCGTTTCCATATTTGAGGCCTTCGAAGGATAATAATAATAATTTGACAAATGAAAAATATAATAACAATTACAATAACAACGCCTCATTAGAGAACAATTAAACAAAAGAAGGTAAATAATCTCATTTTCAAATGACTACTGCATAGTAATACTTGAATGAGAAGCAAAAAAGAGAGAAAAAGACTACAACTCATACAAATTCACAATAATTTGATTAAAAATAGAAAGAAGTTGTGTGTATAGGTTTTGTTAAATAAACTTCTACTGATAGAGATAAAAAGAAGTTTAAATGAAGATAAGATACATTCCTACAATACCTAGAATACAAACTTCAGATATAAGCTAATTTAATAAATATGTTGGTTAGTTTTGTGTATGAATTTTGTTTTATTAGATGTATTTAAGATCGAGATAGTACAAACTTGAAAATTTTCAAATAACCGGATAGTATTGTTATTTTTTTAGTAGGGGTATTAATTTGCTTAAATTTAATCTAATGGTTGGTTGTATGTTTGGATTTTGTCAAACAAATAAATTCAAAATTATAAAATTTATTTTTTTTAAGGGTGCTAATTTATTTACTTACATGTCGTATGATGGCTTTTTCTGGAGGGATGCTCTTTTGCTTATACGAGACAAGGTGGTTGTTACTTTATAATGTTGATAGATATATAATTTAATAAATTAAGATTTTAAGCAAACTTCAAAATAAAAATAAAAATAAAAATTCATGTTAAACCTCTATCAAATTGGGACCAAAACTGCATGGTCTGGAATGAAGATATTATGACCCCAAAAAAAAAAGAATGAACATAGTATCCTAGAAAATATCAAGCCAATTGCATCATTTGATTTATGACAATATGGTTACTCGAATGATTCACATAATTAAAAATTAATATCTATAAGGAAAACATTATTGCTCATTTTTTTTCAATTTTTTTTGTAGAAATATATCGGTTTCACTACGTAGGAAGGTGCCAAAAAAACTTTGACCAAAAAAAGAGAAAATAATGAACATAATATCCTAGGAAACACTGAGCTAATTGCATCATTCAATTGATGACGATATATGGTCTCCTAAATGATTCTAATAAGTAAAAATTAATATCTATATAGAAAATAATTATTGCTAATTTTCTTCTTTTTTTCTATTTCGTGGAAAGTTTATTGGCTTCCTGGAAAGTTTATTTCAAAAATATTATCCAGAAAGATCGATAGAAATAATATTTAATATTATATTAAAAAATATCAAAATAAAGTAGAAAAATAACTTTGTAGTAGATCATAAATATCACATGATATATAACCCATCAAACAACAAAAATCGAACAAAATACTCTTGAATACAAATCTTTCACTTCTTATTTTATTAAGATACATCTTAAATCCAATTTTATTATTCTTTCTATCTATTGCCTACATCTTCCTTGTTTTAGTAAGCTACATCTCAAATCTAATTTTATCATTCTTTCTATCTATTGATTATCCCAAACACTCTTTGAGGATGTGATGCAAAAACTTGAACCCCTCGACAATTTTTTCAAAGCATTGGGATATTACACCAAACCAATTTCCTGCAGCATAAAAAAATTAACAGTGATGAGTAAAACTAATAAGCAAACAAATTTAGTATTAGTAATAATTATGAAATCGATTCGACTGTTGTTATATCAACAATTATCTTGTCAACAATGTTTGTAGAACTTGATCCAATTGTAAAAACATCAAATAATTTAACAAAAACTAAAAACCAAATTAAGAAAATAAATTAATTACAAATTAAACAATAATAATTTGGACTCATTGAATAAAAAGACACTAAGATTTATTTTATGAACAACTATCACCAATTTTACAGATGCAAAAGAAAAAAGTTGCAGATCATGTATATACACATTAGGGTCATGTGATTTATACAGAAAAATGAGTTTAAATGAAGATAGAATCTATTTATAAGATACATAGGATAAAAACTAAAGAATGATGAGTATATTCAGTTGCTTTAAACAATGGTCGTGTTCAATTAGATAGGCTGCTTTTGATCTAGATCAATAATTGGTGGTATCTTTTTTTTTCATTTTAGCTAGAATTGTGTTCATCACCATGTGCTTATAAGAGACTTTGAAAGTTGTCCTCTATTTCACGTGCTTATCACACCTTATTTTTTCAGTACTGCAGAAAAACATAATCTATCATTGCCCATAGTACATATGCAATAGACATATAGGGCATGAAACAAAAGAAGTTGTGAAAATTTTTAGTTCAGTCTAAACGGAAGGTAAGCTGCTGTGAAAGTAAACAAGCCCAAAAAGCTCATATGGATGTATGGTTTTTCAGGTACTACATAACTTACACATTATAAGAGTTTTATTCTCTCACTGACCATTAACAAATACACCACAAGGATGCAACCAGAGAGGAAAAAATTGAGAGTAGCAAGAATTTTTTGACAAGCAATGAAGGTTTTTGAAAATATTTTAAATAAACAAACGTCATAGATCTGTTGGTCTACATTGGTACTATTTCTATAAATTCGGTCATGTAGTGAACATGAGACAATTAGCTTTTACCTTTTTCCCTAAGTTCACATGCAAAATCCTAACAAATATCAATCAGGAATTAAAATAAATTCCAAGTGATGAATCTGAGCAAGCTCCTGTAATGTATTAATTGTATACCCAAATAACCAAGTAATTCTAATTGAACGTGTCTCCAACTTTCTGTTATTTTTCTGAATCTAGTCATTGAACTCATTGCTCTACTTTTGCTTTCTGTTTCCGATTCGCTCTTCTTTTCCTCAATATTATTACTTTTCCAATTTAACATATGATATAGTCCTTATCACGTCCATAAAAGGAATGTTGCAGGCACATTTTGGATTCATTTGCGTGTATTCTTTAAAAAAAAAACATGCAATTGATAGGGAGACAGAAAACAAAGTGGTCGTATATGCAGCTATGATACAAGCATGATTACCATGATGAATTCCTGATAAAAAACGGCTTCTACTTCAAAGTCTGGTGCTTTATTGGCCACAAGTTGAAGCTCACCCTCTGCAGACTGCAAATAATTCGTAAAATTTCAACAATTTAAAAATAAATCTAATAAAACAACATCACATAGAAAAATAATAGTGTTAGTGCTTGAACTATAATAGACAGTATCTCCTGTGCAAACGTTGATTTTTCAGACTTCAATTTACTAGTTTAAAGAAGAGATAACACTATTAATAAAGTAGAGATAACGTTACTAATAAAATGATAATTTCTACAATAAAGTAGAGATAACGTATAGATAAAGATAACAAAAATTCGAAATAAGAAATGATAGAGTCCTATGATAGATGGAAAATCTTACCAAAATATATAATATAAATTTAATTGATATAATTTAGATAATACTGCATTTAAATCCAAATAATATGATTTAGATAATATTAAAATATAGAGTATAAATCTACATAATATGATTTAAATAATATTACATTTAATAATTATCAAAAAAATCAATTTAATATTAAAATATTTATATTTACTTATGAAGAGCAAGTTATTCGTGTACATCATCAAACTTTAATTAAGTATATATACTAAAATATAGATTATAAATTTCAATCAATAGTTATCAAAGTTAATAAAAATAGAAATATTATAATCTATAAGAATCATTTCAAAGTTTCAAAGTTAATTATCTAGTAAATTATAATATAATATGATCAGGATAATTATCGGTAATATTAATCTGTAAAAATAATTTCCAAATTTTAAAATTATTTTTGTAGTATATTTACATATAATAATATGATTATTTATTTTTTTTGTAAAAATGTTTACAAGTGCTCATAACGCGACACATTGCCCTCTTGGTTATTCTCTTAAAATATATAACTAGTCTTATTCCCATGCAATGCACGGGTGTCATATGGGTGTAATCTAGATACTCTAAAAAATATGAAATATAAAACTAATTCATTGAACTTCTTAATCACATTATTGAGAGACTATAATATATAGCTACTCTTTTATATCATTATAAATAAATAAATAAATAACATATATAAACACTTAATTTTCTGAAAAAAAATGTGACGGTAACCACTATTTTTTACACAGATTAGGTGTTCGAAAAGATATTTGTATGTATCTCCTTTTCACAAGTTGTTGTCTTTACAAAGTTCACATCATCTCCTCCTAATTTGATGTCATTCTTACTATTTCCTCATATGATCAGCTTGCAAATTTAATTTTTACAATTAGAAGTTTCAAGGGTCCAATGGTCAATTTAACCATAGATATGCTTTTCAACAAAAAATGCAACAATGCTCGGAATTACACAAAGAAATATTATTTGACCATGAATAACATGTGTTTTGACTTAGATTTGTTATTGCTTTCACTTCACATGTCTCATTAATTTGAAATGCATTAATAATACCATGTTATTTTAAAGTAACCCCATACACTTTGTAAGATAACACTGAAACATATTGTCTAATAAAAATCGAATAATGAACAAATCATCTCAGAAATCACATAATAAAAGACTTTATTTTTATTGTTACTATTACAATATAAGGTAAAATAGTGATGAAAAAGGAACATCAACATATTGAATATAATCAAAGGTATGATGTAAATAATAAGAACGACATATTGGCCTAATTTATTCTTTAGAATACTTCTTTATAGACCACATTGGTTATAGTTTTTGATACTTTATAATCACCATATTTTATCAAATTCTTCAATCTCTTTTTACTTGTCACTCATTAAAGTGCAACATATAATTGTTCATGACTGAAAACGGTCTTAAAGGATACAGCCCAATATAGGAAAGAGTATGACCCTGACTTTTGTTTATAGTCATAACAAAACATACAGCCAAATGAAATTATCTTCACTGGAATTTAATAGCAAACTGTGGTTAGACAGGATCATAGTCCTTCAGGATATTAACACAATATTTTCTATGTTACTCCCAAAAATAATGTTAACTTTAATAAACATATTTAGCAAACTTAGTAATTTGCAGCCCTCGAGAAGTCATCAATTTTTGTCTATAACTTAATAGAATGTCACTTCAAGTTTAATACAAATTTATATGGCTTTAAGAACTAAAACATTCCAAAATGGAATGTGAAAGTGAAATTTTCTTCATTTCTTTGAGTATTTATGTAACTAAAAAGTCGACTGTATTATTTAAATATTTGTTTTATATTATGGGAAATTGCACATATTAGAGTAATCATTTATGCTCTTAGAAAAAGACAACTTCTTGAAATTAAATGAGTTGATAGGTTATTAGAAATAAAAGAAAATGGTCATGAAGGTCATACTCTGTACAATTATCAATAGATGGACTTGGATCCTCTCATAACAATATAACATTATAAAAGAGTTTCAATAGTAATGACATGTTTAATCCATTGGTGATTATATTTCCGTGTAGTTATGAAAAAATTATCTAGCTATTGAGCACCAATGAATCTCTATCACAGCGTTCCAAATCCTCAAGATCTGCAATTGTCTGATATCCAACATTCGACCCAAAAGATAGGTAAACAACATATGAGGAACATATATATAAAAGCAGAAACTTACCAACGCCAAATACATACCATAAGATAACAACAACATTTTGATTCACGTACCCTGCTTGTTTATTAATTATAATTCTCTAGAGTTTCATATTCATCAACCAATTTTAGTACACACAGGGTAAAGATAAATAGAAACCCTATCCACTAAAAGCAACAAGAAAGCTACATAAAATATACGCTCTACGTACAGATAGATGTGACCAAGAAATGATGGATTATATTTCACAAATAGATGCTGAGACTAAAAAGCTCGGCTCAGCTTTAACCAATTTTAAACTACATACTATGTAGGATTAAGGATATCTTGTTACTGGGTTAGGTTAAGTTTCCTAAGAAACGTTGGTAATAATACAGTTAAACCTTAATTGACCGCTCTGTACAACTTCTTTTTCCTTGAAGGATGAGTATCATTGCCCAGATGGTCATTCCTACTAGACCTGAGATTTTGTTACCCAAGAACCTCCCCAAGTCTCTCCCGCAGAACCGATTAGAATCACACAAATCTAAAGTCGACCGACAAGTATAACCATTCAAGTCCTAACAACAAAATGTAGAAAATGAATAAAGTAAAACCAATTAAACTTAAAATCAATAATGGAAAAACAATTAAAAATTAAACCTATAAAATTAAACTCCACAATGTAAAAGCAATTAAAAGAAAAACAACCACTTTTCGTTCTATCAGTTTAAACTTCATATAACAACAAAAGGTTATCGTTGACTTCTTTAATGACTATAAAATCAGATTAGTAAATTTATAACAATGTCATACTTCTCATACATCATAACTGAACGGTGCCCAAATGCACATATAATGTAAGCAATCAAGTGATACTTTTTTTTTTTTTTTTTTTTTCTGTTGAGTAAATGTATTCATTTCAAATCAACAAACTTCAACAAATTTACAAAATAGAAAAGTTTCAAGACCTATTTTAGCAAAAACTCAATAGTCTACTTTTTAAAAAATTTTCAAAGATTCAGCAACCTAGGCCAGTTCATCGCATCCAGCTTGAAACCCATGTACCAGGCAAAAATCAGAATTAGGGATTGATCATGAATCAGAGAAAATTAAATTGACAGGATCATTTTTTTACCTGATTGTACAGTCTTGACCGGCGAGCAAATTCCATGTTTGACTGCTTACAGGAAAACGATCTCTTATGTGGGTACATCAACAATCAATCTTAAATTTTGAAAACGATCCGCACATCCTAATAAAATGAAGCTAAAATCCCTTAAACTAACCATTCAACTAAACTACACTTGCTAAATGAAATGAAGCAATCTAAACCTGTGATCATCATATTCTTAACTTATTTAATGGAACAATAAGCAACATACAAACAAAACAAATTAATAACCACAAAAGATAAATCAAATTTCTAGGCAAATGCTTAACAATTATCAGAATTTAACATTTTCAACAAAGACACTAAACTGGAAGAGAAACAACTAGGAATGGCAGCGGTTCGGTTAACCACGATTTTTGACAAAATCAAAACCGAAACCGTTTATCAAACTAAAACCGAAAACTGCCGGGTTTAAAAATCATTATACAAAATCGAAACCGATGGGTTTAAAAAAACCGTGGATAACTGAAACCAAAATTGAAAAATTAAAAAAAATTAATTTAAATAGAAATAGAGTCTAAAACATTTTAAACTCAGATCTAAGAGAATCACAAGCCCAAAGTTTGACTACATTAAGGTTTCAACAACAACGAATCGAATGTGCCAAAATGAGAACTGAAAATACAAACTACATCAATCTCAAATAAGAAAAAAAAATATAGATATTGTTGGAAAGTAAACTTGAATTTGGGCTAAGGTAAATTTGGGCTAAGGATTGGACATCAAGTATTTGGGCTAAGTAGTAACACTAAAGCATTTGGGCTAGCTAAAATATTTACTCACTTGACCCAAAATAATAAGAGCATTGCCCAATTATAAGCCCAAGCCCTATATCTAGAGAAATATTGAAGTTGAGATATTTTCTAGGAAGTATCTAGAGATAAATATTTTATTTGACTAGCTAGAAAGATCTAGGAATATTATCTAGCATATTCTAAGAATCTTTAAAATATCTTGTACGTAGAATGCTCCTTAAACACCTATAAATAGGGGGCAACTTCAAGCATTTGTAACCAAAAAAAAAAAGCCAAAGTTGTAATCTTCTCTTCAATACAAATTCTCTAGTTCCTCTAAAATTCTCCTCTTCCACTTCCTAAATATTTTCTACATAAGTTCTAGTTCTCTAAATTAGTCTAGGCCTATCACAACAAAGTGGTATCAAGAGCTAGGTTATGGCGACATCAAGTGTAGCATTCCCATTTCCAAGGCTCTCCAACAACAACTATAGAAGGTGGAGCATCTAAATGAAGACATATCTTGGAGGCCAAGATATATGGGATATTGTTGAAGAAGGTTATAAGGTTCCCGAAGATGAGGCCACTCTTAGTCAAGCACAAAAGAAGGCTTTGAAAGAGTCTAAGATGAAAGATCAAAAGGCTCTTTCAATCATCCAACAAGCCGTGGATGATGCCACATTTGAGAAGATTGCCCAAGCTTCAACAGCTAAGAAAACATGGGAGATTCTTGAGAAAGCATACCAAGGAGTTGATAAGGTAAGAAAGGTCCGTCTTCAAGCTCTTAGAGTTGAGTTCGAAAATTTACAAATGAAAGAATCCGAGTCAATCTCCGATTATGTTTCAAGAGTTCAATCCATAGTTAATCAACTACAAACAAATTGTGAAAGCATGGGTGATGTTCGGGTCATTGAAAAAATTCTCCGATCATTAGATTCAAAATTTGACCATATAGTAGTAGCAATTGAAGAATCTAATGATCTAGAGAAAATGATCATTGATGAACTCACCGGTAAGCTTCAAGTACATGAAGAAAAGATCAAGAGAAGGAATAAGGAATCACTAGACCAAGTCTTACAAGCCAAACTCAACCTCAATTGAGGAGATTGAGACCTTAGCTATGGAAGAAGCCAAAGAGGACGAGGATGTGGACAAGGACGTGGACGTGGACGTGGAAGTAGACGCAGTCGTGGTCGTGGCTGAGGAAGAGGAGGATACAACATGTCCTACAACGAGAAGGAGGATAACAATAGATCATCAAGTAGATATAGAAGAGGAGGTGCTCAAAGACCAAGGTATGAAAAGTCTGAAGTTGAATGTTACAATTGCCACAAATTCGGTCATTATGCCTCAGAATGCCGAAGTTCAACCAAGAATGTAGAGGAGAGATCTAATTATGTCGAGCAAAAGAATGATGAGGTAGATTCCACACTTTTGCTCGCATACAAGGGATACGGAGATGGAGAACAACATACATGGTACCTCGACACAGGTGCAAGCAATCACATGTGCGGCAACAAGAACATGTTTGTCGAGCTTGATGAATCGGTGAATGGAAATGTCACGTTTGGAGACCTATCTAAGACTCCAATAATGGGCAAAGGTAAAATACTTATCCGCCTAAAAGATGGTAGACACCAATTCATCTCTAATGTATACTACATGCCCAACATGAAGGCTAATATCTTGAGCATGGGCCAACTCTTTGAAAAAGGCTATGATATCCATATGAAAAATCATAGTCTCTTCCTAAGAGATCATAGATGAAACTTAATTGCCCAAGTGCCCATGACCAACAATAGAATGTTTCTATTGAACATTCAAAATGATAGCCTCAAATGTTTGAAAGCATGCTTGGAAGACAGTTCTTGGCTATGGCACTTGAGGTTGGGCTATCTCAATTTTGGAGGACTAAAGCTGTTATCAAAGAAGCATATGGTCAAAGGGCTACATTTCATCGATCACCCTGATCAACTATGTGAAGGATGTCTACTTGGAAAGCAATTTCGGAAAAGCTTCCCACAAGAGGCATCATCAAGAACAAGGAGGCCATTGGAGTTAGTTCACACCGATGTGTGCGGCCCAATTAACCCAGCATCTTTTGGCAAAAATAGGTATTTCATTTTTTTCATTGATGATTTCAACAGAAAGACATGGGTGTATTTCCTAAGAGAAAAATCAGAGGTCTTCAATACCTTCAAGAAATTCAAGGCTCTTGTGGAGAAACAAAGTGGATATACAATAAAGGCGATGAGATCCGACAGAGGAGGAGAATTCAACTCACAAGAGTTCAAGGCATATTGTGAAGAAAATGGAATCAAACGTCCACTCACTCTTCCTTACTCACCACAACAAAATGGAGTCGCAGAGAGGAAGAACAGATCCATCCTCGACATGGCAAGAAGTATGCTAAAGAGTAAGATGCTGCCAAAGGAATTCTGGGCTGAAGCTGTGGATTATGCAGTGTATCAATCAAATCGTTCTCCCACAAGGAGCGTATGGAACAAAACACCCCAAGAAGCATGGAGCGGGCACAAGCCAAGTGTTGTACACCTACGAGTATTTGGAAGCATAGCCTATGTACATGTTCCAGACCAAAGAAGAACAAAGCTCGATGATAAGAGCGATAAGTATATTCTCATCGGCTATGATCAAAACTCAAAAGGATACAAGTTATACAATCCAAGTACAAGGAAGTCCACTGTGAGCAGAGACGTGGAGTTTGATGAGAAGAGCTCGTGGGATTGGAGTAAAGAAGAAAATGAGCAGTACCAGTTCTTTCCAATGCACGAAGAAGAACCACCAAGAATTGAAGAAGCAACCAATCATGAGACCCCGCCTTCATCACCAATAACACCACAAGAATCAACATCATCATCAACAGAGAGCTCAGATGAAAGGCCTCACTGAATGAAGACTTTACAAGAAATTTATGAGGTAACAGAGAATCAAAATGACCTCATTCTATTCTGTATGTTTGCTGATTGCGAGCCCCTCAACTATGAAGAAGCAGCAAAAAGCAAAGAATGGAGAAAAGCTATGGATGAGGAAATTAAAGCAATATAGAAGAATAAAACGTGGGAGCTGGCAACCTTACCAAAAGGACACAAGGCAATCAGAGTAAAGTGGGTCTACAAAGTTAAGAAGAACGCCAAAGGAGAAGTTGAAAGATACAGAGATACAAGCAGAGAGCTGGTATTGACTATGATGAAGTCTTCGCTCCTGTTGCTCGACTAGAAACAATAAGATTGCTGATTTCATTAGCAGCTCAGAAGAAGTGGAAGATCTATCAGATGGATGTTAAATCAGCATTCCTTAATGGATTTCTCGAAAAAGAAGTATACCTTGAGCAACCTGAAGGCTACATCGTTTGAGGCCATGAAGACAAAGTCTTGAAGTTAAAAAAGGCTTTGTATAGGTTGAAGCAAGCTCCTCGAGCATGGAACACCAGAATTGACAAGTATTTCGAAGAGAATAATTTCAAGAAATGTCCTCACGAACACGCACTATACACAAAGGTGAATGAAAAATGAGATATTATGATTGTCTGGCTGTACGTGGATGACTTGATCTTCACTGGAAGTAATCCAAATATGTTCAAAGACTTCAAGAAGGCAATGGCACGAGAATTCGAAATGACAGACATCGGGCTCATGGCATACTATCTCGGAATTGAAGTGAAGCAAAGGGATGATGGCATCTTTATATCCCAAGAAAGATATGCAAATGAAATTCTCAAGAAGTTCAATATGGACAACTGCAAGCCAATAAGTACCCCAGTAGAATGTGGAGTAAAACTATCAAGATATGATGAAGCTGAGAAGGTGGATCCAACATTGTACAAGAGTCTGGTCGGGAGCCTACGATATTTGACTTGCACAAGACCAGACATCCTATTTGGAGTAAGACTCATCAGTAGGTTCATGGAGACTCCAACAACTCATCACTTCAAGGTTGCAAAAAGAATCCTTCGATATATAAAAGGCACTATTGATTACGGTATCCTCTATCCCTCTACAAGCAACTTCAAGTTAGTGGGATATAGTGATAGTGATTGGGCTGGAGATATGGATGATCGAAAAAGTACAACAGGGTTTGTATTCTACTTTGGAGACACAGCATTCACATGGACTTCAAAGAAGCAACCAATAGCCACATTATCGACATGTGAAGCTGAGTATGTAGCCGCTACTGCAACTGTGTGTCATGCGCTATGGCTACATAATTTGCTTAAGGAGCTCAACATTTCTCAAGATGAAGCAACATAAATATTTGTGGACAACAAATCAGCAATTGTGTTGGCAAAGAATCCTGTCTTCCATGATAGAAGCAAGCACATTGATACCAGATATCACTTCATCAGAGAATGTGTGACAAAGAAGGATGTCCAGATAAAGTACGTGAAGTCGTAAGAGCAAGTAGCGGATATCTTCACCAAGCCTCTCTCAACTGAAGTTTTTCTCAAGCTGAGATCTTGCCTTGGAATGACAAATTCAAGTTTAAGAAGGGGTGTTGGAAAGTAAACTTGAATTTGGGTTAAGGATTGGACATCAAGTATTTGGGCTAAGTATTAACACTAAAGCATTTGGGCTAGCTAAAATATTTACTCACTTGGCCCAAAAGAATAAGAGCATTGCCCAATTATAAGCCCAAGCCCTATATCTAGAGAAATCTTGAAGTTGAGATATTTTCTAGGAAGTATCTTGAGAGAAATATTTTATTTGACTAGCTAGAAAGATCTAAGAATATTATCTAGCATATTCTAAGAATCTTCAAAATATCTTGTGTATAGAATGCTCCTTAAACACCTATAAATAGGTGGCAACTTTAAGCATTTGTAACCAAAAAAAAAAAGCCAAAGTTGTAATCTTCTCTTCAATACAAATTCTCTAGTTCCTCTAAAATTCTCCTCTTCCACTTCCTAAATATTTTCTACATAAGTTCTAGTTCTCTAAATTAGTCTAGGCCTATCACAACATATATAAGATTCTATAAGTTGATTTATAAAAATAAATAAAAAAAAGAAGAAGAAACATAACTAAGATTCAAACTTTTCCCATTCCAACAACACAAAATCACCAACCCTTTTCACTTCACAGTAGAAAAATGCCGAAAAAAATCAATCTAACAAATAAACATATACAACTATAAGGACATAAACGAAGCATGTAAATGTACATTTATAAACATATGAACATATAAAAAATCCAGAATGTATAAAAAGAAGTGAATTTGAAGGCATTGGGATTACCAAGGGAAGCAACAAGTAATCAGAAAGCCATTGAACTAGTATGGGTTTTGAACGATCTGAGAGATTCTAGAGAGAGAGAGAGAAGTGGTGGCAAGAACCCTTGCAGGGTCTGGTAAATCTTTGGATTGTGTTGCGTTTTGAAGAACTGAGCTTTGAAGAAAAATAATGATCGTTGTTGCTGCCTATGGTTATGCCGGTCGATGCGATGGTGACAGTGGTAGTGATGGGAGTTGAAGAAGAAGAAGAAAAGAGAGTTGGTGGAAGCTCAATGACAATAAAGAGAGAGAGTTTTGCAAATTGAAGAAAGAGTGAAAATGAAGAAAAAGAAATGAAAAGACAGTGTCAGTACCTTTGGAAGATGGTAGAAGAAAAAGTATGAAAAGGCTATAATAGTCCTAGTAATACATTTTGAACATTTTTGTAAAAGGGTTAAAAGGTAATTTTATGATCAGATATTTATTGTTAGATTCCACTAAAAGGCATTATGGTCCTAGAATAAAATGTACAAAATTATTGGCACGTGATACAAGCAATTTACAATAATAATGACTTATAAACATGTCAGCTTGGACAATTTTGTCCAACGATATTATGGTCATAATATATAAAATGTACACAATGCTTAGCACATAATACAATACCTTTATGCAGTGGATGAGCTACAAATATGCTTGTATGGACACTTTTAACCCTGGATTTTCTTTTAGTATATAGTAAAGATAAAGATATATTTATTTATTAATTTATAATCGGGTTTCGAGTTTCGGTTTTTTTTAATGTTAAAAACCAAAACCTATCGGTTTATCCGTCGGTTATCACTTATAAAATCCAAAACCTCATAGATTCTCCATCGATTTTTGTTATCGGTTTTTTATTAGGCAGATACCCGTCGATTTCGGGTAAAACGGTTACCCGTTGCCATCCCTAGAAACAACCGAGTTGCACACTGGAAGAGAAACAACCGAGTTGCAATGCCACACCTAAGTTTAAATAGGGAGCACTACTGTTTTAACAGTCTAAGAGTTTGACGCGACTACATCATTATATATTATAAGAGAACAACCATTTTGTCATGTGTCGCGTTATGAGCATCTGCATATATTTTTACAAAAAATCAAATAATCATATTATTATATGCAAATATAATACAAAATTAATAACCAATTCATTCCAAACTATGAATTCAAGTATATATTTTTGTCATGGGAATGCGTTGAAAAAAGTTAATAACCTATTAAATATATGAGACTTAAAAAATTAAAATTTGTTCATTTGGTTACAAAATATGGTTTAATGGTCATAACACTTGTGATTAATCTTATAAAATGTATATAATTTACTTTGAATTAATAAGACAAATATAATTTGAATTAAACAACTTTTTGAAGTATTAAATTATTTACAATTTCAAATTCATAGAGCATAGTATGATACATATAATACTCTTAATGTATTTCAAACTAAGAAATATGTTTGCGAAGTGAAAACTATAACAAATCTATGTTAGTTTTGACTAATTACAAACCTACCAATGATTTTTAATATATATATATACACACACACACACATGTTAGGCATGGTCCAATAAGAAATTTTAGTATAATGTAGAGCATTGTTGTATCTTCTATTAAGAAGCATATGCATGGTAAGATTGACCATTGAATTCGTGAATTCCTAGTGATAAAAAATGGATTTATAAGCTGGTTATATGAGCAAGGAGTAAGAATGATGTCAAACTAGGAAGAGATGACGTGAAGAAGATATATACATGTATCTTTTGGGACGCCTGATCTATGTAAAATAGTGGTTACTAGTCCATTTTTTAAAAAATAGCGGTTGATATTTATTGATTAAATGTTTATTTAATCTTTTGAAATGATATAGCAAAGTGGCTATATAGTATAATTTCTCAATAATGTGATTAAAAAATTAAATGAATTGATTTTATATTTCATATTTTTAGAGCATTTACATCTATATAGTATAATTTCTCAATTATGTGATTAAAAAATTAAATGAATTGATTTTATATTTCATATTTTTAGAACATTTACATTACACACGTACGACAACCGTGCATCGTACAGGTATAAAATTAGTTCTATTAAAGATTTCACCACACAAATCTTTGAAAACTTCAATTAAGATTAAAATGTACATTTGAGGCAAAATAATCAAACCAAAGCGACACGTCCAAGTGTTAAACGACAAATAGAAAAGGCAATGCCAGTTAAATCATATGGTTCAACCACTTCAAACATTAATAAACCAAAAATCTCATGTTCCCACCACCTATTCCTAATGCATGTCCCAAACCCACTTTTACACTATCATATCAAAATATTCACCATGTAGAACAGAAATATAATTCCAGGGTCTTTGGTAGAGATTGCATTTTAAATGATTCATAGAACCAAAAAGATTACAATTATGATAATAAAAAAAAGAATTATGAATGAAAGACAGTAAATATAGTTTACAGTGGACACAACAATTCACAAAGTCAAGAGAGAGGATGTACCTCTTAACCAAAAAAAAAGAGAATGTACCTTGATCACTAAGAATTCAGGTTGTTACTAGTGGACTGCTTAGATTTCTTTCTTCCCTTTCGGAGTCCGTCTCTTTCTTTCCCTTTTTTTCTTCTCTAGATCACTTCTAATAATGTTATTAATAATATTAAAAAAAAAATTCTACTCATAGAGATTAAATTAATTGAAATTTTAAATTAAGAATTGATAGAATCCTATAATATATAAGAAATCTTATCTAAATATAATTTATAAATTTAAATAATATGATCAGGATAAGTATCGGCAATATTGATGTGTTAAATTTAAATAATATGATCAGGATAATTATCGGTAATATTAATCTGTAAACATTCTTTTCAAATTTTAAAATTAATTTTGTAGTATATCTGCATATAATAATATGATTATTTATTTTTTTTGTTAAAATGTTTACAAATACTCATAAAGCGACACATGACACTCTTGGTTGTTCTCTTAGAATATATAATGATGATGGATTATAAAAATGAAAAAAATATCCAAAAAAATTGCCTTTAATTATTTTATACTATTATGCTACTTTATTTCAATTTTGAATTCATGATTTCACTAATATAATCTCTTACTCTCAATTTTGTAATATGCAAATTTGCCTTAAATTCGAATTGAAATTTTTTTTTCTTTTTTTTTATCATGAGAAATTTATCTTAGATAAGTACACATTTGATGTCTACCCCAAGGCTATTAACCTTGTTGTACAACAGCTTACCCTAATAAATTCTATTTGTAAGTCAAAGGCTAAAGGATATTTGTGAGAGGGAATATTTTTGAACTTGAGAAGACATAAGTTTAACTTCATTTTTTTTCATGAAATGTATAGTATACAAAATAATACAATCAACTTTATTATTAATCATGCCATCTGTGACAAATTAAACTCAATAAGCCTTATTTTTAATCACGCCATCCAAGACTAATTAAACTTGAGCAATAAATTTGAATCTAATTCGACAACAACGTTGGTGGTTGATTATTTGGAGTGGTATACCATTAGCAAATCATGTCATTCGTGACAATTATTTTTTTTTCTCTAAATTTGATTGTAAATCCTCTATTAAAGATGTCCAATGTCTTATATTTTATTTTTGAAAATATTTTGTTGGATGATCGTTATGTTTATTATGAAATATAATTCCAATATTTATGACCAAAACCCAAAAAAATGAATTTTACCTTTAGAGAAGCTAGCTTAGAAAGTATTTTTCTTTTCATTTAACAAACTATATTTTAGTCCTTATTTATGAGACTTAAGACAATAATTGAGGGACTCCGCCTCGCATAATTGATCTTTTGGTCAAAGTCTTTCAATCTCAAATTTGATATAACCACATCTCATTAGATAAATATACAATGTAAAGACTTTTACAGACATAGATAAAGAGTTTGAACTTGTATGAAAATAAGTTACACTCCTAACATAGATAGGATGAAAATTTAAAATCTTATAATGTGATAATTTAATATAATAAATCTACTAGCTATTTGTGTGTATAGATTTGGTTCTATTAGTTATATTTAAAATAACAAAAACAAAAGTAATTTTATTTGAAGGGAAAATCCTCCAATAAGTATCGACATTAATAATATGTGATATTATTTAAAAAGTGTTCAAATAAAGTAATAAAACATCTCAACGGTAGATGATAAAATATCACATGATATATAAACCATCATGATAAAAACAGACCAAAATCAATAAAGTGGTCTTAATGACCTTCCTCGTCTTAGTAAGGGACATCTGCAATCCAGCTTCAGCATTCTCTTCATATATTACTTCATCCTTAACCCTTGACATACAAACTTGAACTCAACCCCTTAACATTTGTAAAGCACCGAGACATTATCTCAACTTCCTGCAATACCTTAAAAAATAACAACAACAAGTATAAAAAAAAAAAAAATTAGTAATAATTAATAATATAGAACTATTTAAGCCTTGTAAGACATCTAACTTAAACACGTCACATTTCTTCATATGAATTTAAGACATTATGTTCAATAATAATGATTTGACAAAAGATAAAGTCTTATGTTTTTTTACTATGAGTAAGTAATTATTTTTTAAAATTCTTTAATTAAGCAGTGGGGGCTACAAGATTTTTTTTTTTATGTTCAAATCATGTACAATTTTTAATCATGTGCCATTACATGCCTTACGATCGCCACAAAAACAATAACAGAAACAAATAATTAATTGCTAATCAGGCAACACAATAATGCAAAAACCTATCTCCTGTAGGCTATGTTTTTTAAGTGTTTTGAATATATGTATTGTTGCAGGTGGCACCGTGCAAGATGCTGCTAATTTTTAACTGCCAATGCATTCAGAAATTATGCGTATCGGTTGAAATAACTCGTAACATTTCTGTTAGTTTCAAGGAAAAGGATTCAATAGTTTCTTCCGTGTATAGAGTGCTCCATTTGTCTGATAATAATATGTTCCGATCTTTATTTTGGTTTCTGCATGTGTATGATGTAAAAGAAAGCCAAGGCAAGATATATGACTTAAGCGGAGAGCTTAAAATGTACGAATAGAACGCAAGCATGATGAGAAGACAATAGATATCTTTAATTCCTAATATTGTCCTTTATCATTTCCAATTCACTTTATCAGACTTATTCAAGGCTCAGAAACAAATCCAAAGTAGACCTATATACTGTAATTGCTAGGTGCTTGATTTTATTCATATTCGATGTATATAAATAATATATATTTGTGTGTGTATGCAATAACATATATAATTTTTTTTTCAGCTACAAATTTTCAAGTGTAATGAAGAACCTCGATGCAGACTTTTTAAATTTTTTTAGCTCACCATGATGAGAGTTGCTTTCCTCTCAACTCTGAAGTACTGAATTTATTGTCTTCTTTGAAGTCCTAGGTATCTCAATTTACTTTGAGCTTTTTGGGGTAATTTGGTCGACTTTTCATAGTGTGTAACTGTTAGATTAGATATTAGTAGCCAAGTTAAAATATTAAAGAACCTATCATTTGCAGAAAACAGTTGAAGGATGATTTCAACATTAGCATACTTCATGAAACCACACAATACATACTTATCTTGTAATACCCCTGATAAATGCGAAGTTAACAATAAATTATTAAATTGTTAAAGAAAGATCAGTTAACGGTAATTGTTATATGGCGTGAGCTAATATGTAATTTAGTATGACAAATAGTAATGTCGGACCATTTAGATATGTACGTCTAAGCAAATAAGTTAAACTCCAAATCTATTTAGAAAAGTTTGAAAGATTATAAAGTTACGAATTAACTTTGTATCAACTTCGAAATTAAAACTGTATCAATTGATAAATAGTTATTTAGTGAGCCATATAAAGTTGGAAAGTTTTACGAGCCTAGTTTCTAATGTTTCAAATAGTGCGTCAATTGAAGTTTTGTAGAAGAAGCTACAGTTATGTTAATAAAATGTGTCTGAACTATCACCAAGAAACGAAATCATCGAATATTCGGTGTCATCTTTACTGGTTCGTATTTTAGTCGTGTAGCATCTTTTAAATTCAGAAGGCCACCTCATGCAATTTATTAAGCATTTCATTTTATGTATTAACCACCTCCTGCTTTAGCTCAAACTTAGTCACAAGAGGAAACCAATAGAGAAATGAGATGAGTCATTGGGTTATTTTTCTAAGCTGCTGCGTGGCTGTTGCATAATTCTTTGGTGGTGAGTTGTATACACTTAAAGACTAAGGTTAAGTAAACAAACAATAGACAAGCGTTAGTTGGCAGATTAACATACATAGTAAAACAAAGAAAAGAAATATGAACTAGTAGCCACATCATGTTTCTAAGTTGACATTAGTCATGACCAACAAGTAAAGGAAAACAAGATGAATCAGCTTGTCTTATTTACCAAAGCTGCTGCTGTCATTAATTTGGTGTCCAAAGGTGACGAGGACGGGTAAGTTACAAAGACACAGGAATAAAAGTGAATCAACATTCTAACCACTACTTGGCAATATTTGGTGTGTTTGACTAGTGAGTAAGATATAAATGAGAGAAGGTACTAGGATAAGAACAGAAAGGACACACCAAGAATAGAAAGGAGAAGGAGACAAGAAAAAAAAAAGAAGCAGTCAAACAGATAGGGAAAAAGAGTAACGAGAAACAACAACAATGAGAGGAAAGTAATAAAGAAAGAATAGCAATAAGATTGGTTATGGTGATAGCAGCTCGTGGGAAGGCGCTACTTTAGATTGTTCACCTTATTTCAACTGGGTAAGATTTTGCTTATAGTCAATCTATATGCTTATAAAGTAACTGTAATAAGATGATGAAATCTATTTGCTAAAACAGTAAACACTCAGTAAGTGGGTATGAAGGTTGTCATATTTGAGTGAATATAGATGTGAGAAGCAGTTTGTGTTTCCATAGTGATGTGAGTAGATGTGAATGCTACGTGAGTTGGTGTGTGGTGGTGTGGAAACACAATCAGTAAATAAATAAACTTTGCTTTATTTTCAACCTATGCAATAGTTGTTATTTCATATGTTCTTCACCAAGACATCTCTGAGCAAGAAGTTTATATGATACATGCTATGATGTCAAGTTAACTATTACTTGAAACTTGATTAATGGGACTCTTGATTACTGCAAGTAAGAAAACGAAAAAGACAAAGGAAGAAAAGAATGGAAAAGTCAAAATAAGAACAACGCAAAGGAAAAGAGGCAGAGATGGTCTTAACGTTGAGAAAGAAGAAGTTGGAGGCTAAATAAAAGATATTCCACTTAAAGTATACAATCAGGAATAAGAAAATAAGAGTACTAAAGAACTTGGATAAGTTTTGACTAATTAATTAATAAAATGTAATCATAATTTATAAGTTAAATATGCTTGTTATTTTTACGTTATTTTCTTAAATACATGTTAAATTATAGAGTATATTTATTATTTTGCAGCAAGTTCAAGCTAGCAATGTGCTTATCATTTTAGAAAGAAAAGTTGAATTAACTTAAGGTCCGATTGAGGTAAGTTGGACATTCCTCTTACACCTAGATCCCCTTCGGTTCTCTCCATACTGCTTCAGTTTGATGTCTCATATTTTGAAATTCATTGATTACGTTCCGATCCGATTGCCAATCAGAATCTTGTATTTAATCTGAAGTGAGGGCTGTGATGTTTAAGTACTGATTATGTTATTATCTAATGACTGAATGTATTAATTATTATGTGTTATCTCTAGAGCTGTGACACCCATCGACGGGTGAAACTGCCACGTATACTTAGCTTTGTACCGTAGGTGGGGGACGCCCTACCTTACGGAGGCCGCAGGTGGCCATTCTGTGATTTAGCTATAACTATCACGGCTCTAGGTGATATTTATGTGGAATAAGATAATGAGATATTTATTTTTTGAAAAGTGAGATATATATGATACCTCAGTATAGATGGAATTGTGAGATAACTGCACAGGTCTCGTAATATCCGGTGGTGTAATTCTGGTATTAGCCTTGTGAGTATGTTCTGTATTGATCCGATTATGATTCGATTCTGGTTTGGTGTGAATTAGCTACTCTTCGTCTCTATTATTGGTACCTCCGGTGCTTTGACTCCGTATCGCCTTTGATTTAATTCATATTTTTATATCGCATCTTTTTATTTAGATAACCCTCAGAGCCTAACTCTGGGTGTCCTTCGTACTGAGCATTGTTTCGCTCATTATATTATCTTATTATAATTATGCAGAGACAGGGGTTATTGATTTGTTCAAGCTGTATGGGTTTAGAGGCCACCCTACGAGATTAGTCCTTGCACTTGAATGGTATTATGAGAAAGATAGTTTAGAAGAAATACCATATGTAAATCTTGTAATAGATATTCAGAAATGTGATTTGATTTAATTAAGAGTTTTAGTCGCTCTGATGAATTATTTTGTGGGTTTAGATTTATGTATTTTGGTATTAGCGCATTGTGGGTTTAAGAGGAGAAATATTCTTAGACTCGCGGCATCGTGTCCAAAATATAAGCTGGAGAAATTTTGGGGGCGTGACATATCTAGTATGAGAACTCATTAAATCGATGAAACTGTGAATTAGCAAAAGACAATATAATATTTTAAATTAGGATTAACAATAAGAGCATGGGATATATAGTAGTGATTAAAGCATCCTTCAACTACTATATATAGAGACCAAATTGATGCAAAGATATCTTTATGAGTAATTTACTATTCAGTTGTGTCCCCTATTCATGCCGGTCTTACCCATTAGCATATTCAGCAGTTTACTCTCTCAAAACCAGTTTAAACCTGCAGAGGATATGAAAATTAAGCGCTGGCAAAATGATATCCTTGTTTAAGACTCGGTCAATAGGAGATGATCAGAACTGTTGTGAGCCACAGAACTGAATAGACAAAATGGACATACTGAAATTAGTAGAAGTATAAATGATATATCCATTATTTTGCAATCAGCCATTGCCTGTAGAACTTTGGGGCATGTCGCCAGTTTATTTAAAATTCGTCCAAAAGAAGCCATCATGCCACGTCTCTCTTTCTCTCTCTTTTATTTTACGATTCCTTTAACATAAATCTAACCTCCAGTTGGATCAATTGGGCTTTCGCTTCCTCACGATTTTTCTCACTTTTTCCACGCTCTCTGGTAGCCTATTCGAAAGCATTAACTAAATTATTTATATCACGGTTTTTCTAATATAAATGAAATGAAAGGGTGCTTCACATCTTTATCAATCATAATACATGTTAAACCTAATAAACTATAAAGTTGAATACTTGGTACATACCTTGGAGACAACACCGAGGCAAAGAGGGGCTTGCAATTTAAGAGATGGGAAGCTTCTGCTATTGATCGAAAGCAAAACAGTATCCAAACTCGAGAATCTGTCCAAATTTAAATAAAAGGGGAAAACCAATGAAATTGGTATAAATTAATGAGAAAGAAAGAGAAGCCTATAATTTAAAATTTATTTTGTTGAATCATAAAGAATTAAACCCTACCTGTAAAACCCTTCTCATTTAACACCAATTTGATCGAACACAATCAGAGTGAGAAGATGACGTTGTTATTTATCTAATTGTTTAGATATGTATATAAAATAAATATTTTTACAGATCTAGATAAAAAAAAAACTTAATTTAAATAAAGATATGGTAGAGACTTTAGATAGATAGAAAAATTGTTTGAAAATATAGGATATAAATTTAAAATAATATAATTTCGATAATACTATATCTAATAAGTTTATAGTATATTTATTGATCATAAAATAAAGATTTGTACAAATAGAGAAAAAAATTAAATTTAAAAGAAGATATGATACAGTCCTAACATAGACAGGAAAATCATTTGAAAATATAAGATACAAATTTAAAATAACACTATTTGGATAATATTGCAAATAATTTCTGGAATGTAGAGCATGATATGCATAGTACCACATCTTATAATTATCGGATACATTATAACCTGTCAAAATTATTTCAAAATTTCAGAATTAATTATCTGGTACATTCTAACCAGTAAAAATTATTTTAAAATTAAGATGCTTATAATACTTACACGTGGCGTGATATGGTTGTTTATGTAGAGATGCTTATTAACTGACACATGACATAGTGGTTGTTCTGTTAGAATATATAATATGATCAGGATAATTATCAGTAATATTAATCTGTAGAAATCCTTTCCAAATTTCAAAATTATTTTTGTAGTATATTTGCATATAATAATATGATTATTTAATTTTTTGTAAAAATATTTACAAATGCTCATAAAGCGACATGTGACACTCTTAGTTGTTCTCTTAGAATATATAATGATGATGATGATGTAGTTGAATCTCAAAAATAAATATTTTAAAGCATAAAAGACCCAAAAAATAGAATACAAACAGTGACTAATTGAAAAAAGAAAGTAAAATTAAGTGGCTAATCCCATCATTATGTGAAAAGGCCTAAGAAACTCTTAAGCTTTGAAACAAAAGAAAATAAACAAATATTGCAAGTCCTCTTTACCAATAGGCGCAGTAAATTTAAGTTTTGACACTGAATGCTATTATTTAAGTTAATAATTGTAGTGTCCTAATATTGGGTCCGTGTTGACAAACTCACTTCTAAAGAAATTCCGAGAATTGCACACAGGAATTGAGGAATCTTCACTAAAAAGGAATCGTCCAGACTTTGGAATACATACCATCTAGAGTTACTATTTTTTTCAATTTGTGAATATTACTTTGATTTTTACACATTGTGCACCCAATGAAAATTAATTATCCTATATATATATATATATAATGTAAATATAGTAAAATCTCTTTAAATTAATAATATTGGGACCACTAAATTCTATTAATTTAGCGAGATATTAATTTATTGATAAATTAATAACTATTAATTTATAGAGATATTTTTAATTTTTTTGGCTTTATACTAAACATATTATGATTATGGTGTCTTTTTTTGAAATTGACTTGTATTTTTTCGGTCAAATTTAAAAAGATAAGTAATGAGAATAGAAGATAAAATTTAATTTAATAAGATTAGAACAAAATTTCTCTAATCTCGTATCCAAGTTCTTATAAAATTAGGATGAGAACTAATTTCTTAAAATCTTGTATCCTAATCCTTGTAGGATTATCTCAATTTTTTCTTTTTAAATAATTAAATATGAGATTCAACTAAAAACAAGCTACTCTTGATTCATATTTTAAAAAAATTTCAT
Organism: Ehretia macrophylla; assembly: GCA_037974665.1. Classification (NCBI taxonomy): domain Eukaryota; kingdom Viridiplantae; phylum Streptophyta; class Magnoliopsida; order Boraginales; family Ehretiaceae; genus Ehretia; species Ehretia macrophylla. The sequence continues at coordinate 41,501,244 of CM075772.1, forward strand.
AGTCAATTTATTATGTACTTTTTAATTAATTATTAATTTATGAAATATTTGAATCAATAAAATACAAAGAAATTTTTTTTAAATATATTATCTTATAATTTTATTAAAATTTTTAATTTTTTATATTGGTCCCAAGTCAAGACCGGACATTTGTATTAATTAAAAGAAATTATTAATTTATCGAATATTAATTTAAAGAGATTCTATTGTATACCATTCACAGTTCCGTTCATATCATAACCGAAACATCAGAAATTCATGGTCAACAAAATAGAGAATGCTGGACTTAGAGAACATATAAAAAAGCTAGAGAATGCATGTAAAACTGAACATATACGAACCAGTCCCAGTTCCAATTATATCATAACAGAACTTCAGCACTCAATAGTCAAACGGTTAAATTAAATATCAAACAGAGCTGAACACCAGTGCTAACTACCACAAGCAGCTTCTTCTAGTGTCGAGGACAGCCCTAGAAAATCAGCATGTTTCTTGACGACTTGCAGTTTCAGTAAATGCTTCAGCACTTGCTTCATTGAAGGGCGGTGATTTGGCCACTCGTTTATGCATTTCATAGCCAACTTTGTAACTTTACGTCCATCAGTGAAACAAAAATCAGGATCAGTTGTCAAACTTGGGTCAACAAGCGAATAGAGGAGGGGCTCTTCGACGCTATCCACTGGGTCACTACATTTGTATCGCTCCCACGCCCAATTATCAATGAGATGACGTACGTTTTGGGAATCTCTCTGTTCTTCAGTTAAGAGCCTTTTCACCACCAGATTTAGCAATATAACACCAAATGCATACACATCTGTCTTCTTTGTCCAATCACCTGTCAGAAGATGATCGAGAGCTATTAGGAAAAGATAGAACTATAGATTCATGACACACTTCTTGAGTTATGAAAGTGATATCAATATGTAAAAAAGGCAGCCCGGTATATTATGCTCCTGCTATGGGCAGAATCTGGGGAAGGGTCAGACCACTTAAGGGTCTATCGTGCTCAGCATTACCTTACATTTGGCAAGAGGCAGTCCATATATGTTTGGACTATAAAATTGCATATGGCCAAAATTGTTACCTAATAGGTGGCATGGAGTTACATATATATTCAACTCTTGCATCTCCATTACTCTCTTGTAAAGAAAAGAATTATACGGCTAATGACAAGAAGCGGTGGTTACACATATATACCTGACATTATATATGGGTCAATGTAGCCATAGCATCCTCTCAAGTAATAACATTTATATACCGTTCTATCAGGAAGAATTCCACCGCTGATCATACCAAAGTCGTATAATTTAGGATTGTATTCCTGAATGAAGAATAATTTTAACAACTGCTTAAACAAACAATGAACTTCTATTCTAAGTGAAAGAAATTGACAACTTGCAAAATGTATTCAAGATAATAAGGAAGGCACAAATCAAACCTCGTCAACAACAATATGAGCTGCAGCAATATTGCGAACCAAGAATGGCTTATATGCTGAATTTCCAGTATGCAAAAATTTAAGAAGACGAGCAAATCCAACAGCAACCTTGATTCTTTGGAGCCAAGTAAAGCTATCTGTAGACAAGCAGAACTAAGCATCAATAATCAAATCGGCATGATATCCAGTTACTTTATTAATTGACTGAAACAATATAATGATATATGCATCATAGGATTAAAAAAAAAAATTCTACAAAACTTTGAACCGTTTTCCCATGGCAGAGGCAGGGCATTACTAAGGTTATGAACAACCAAATTTCCTGCTAATGTACTATGAATTTAGTCAACTTAAAACAGGTGCAGCTTTCTGCCTACACCTCTATATGTATGCCACAACTCGGTAAAAACATGCTCTGCAATGTTCCAAGCTCTGCAGCCAGGGGCGGAGCCAGAAATTTTTGTCAGTGGGGGCTAAAATTTATAAGTTTTAAACTATACGAGTATTTTTTTTCAAAAAATACATAGAATTTTAACGTTTTTATGGGTTAGTGGGGGCTAAAATTCATAATTTTTTAACTATACGAGTACTTTTATTTTTCAGTGGGGGCTAATTAATTTTTTTAAACTAAAAATACATAAATATCTAATTTTTTTTCAAAAAAAATATAAAAATTTTAACGTTTTTATGGGCCAGTGGGGGCTAAAATTCATAATTTTTTAACTATACTAGTACTTTTATTTTTTAGTGGGGGCTAATTAATTTTTTTTTAACTAAAAATGTATAAATATCTAATTTTTTTCAAAAAACACATACAAATTTTAACGATTTTTATGAGTCAGTGAGGGCTGCAGCCCCCACTGGCTCCCACATGCCTCCGCCAGTGTCTGCAGCATAAGACTAGATTTCTGTCGACTCTTGGCAATGACGTTAGAATAGTACATTATGTACGATTACCAAAAGTCAATAGCACTAATAACAGTAATGGTAATTGTAGATCAGATTCAGATGATACAGGGGAACAGAACATTACATACCCTTGAGAACCAGGTTATGAACAATATCCAATGGCTTAAAATTGTAGACGGCACCAAGATGTTTACGATCCCAGCAATATCCACACAGCTCTATCATCCCTGGATGACTTATCAATTTTTTATTTCGAAGCAGCACAACTTCAAGCTGAAACAATACAGAAAAGAAGCATTATTACAAGTATGCTTCTGACGATTTCCACTGGAAAGATACTTACTAATTAAAGAGACAAGAATTTTAATTATTCAGACAATTACAAACCATGAGTCTGGCTTCATTATCTCCCTTGAAATAAACATATATTTCTGAAGGCTCCCATATCTTCACCATTACATGTCGTGTTTCTTGTGTAGATTGCTTAATTTTTCCACGGTACACTTTGCCAAACTGGAAAGTACCAAGAAAGTTTTCTTCACTAAAATTGTCAGTATACTCCACCAAGTCCTCATATTTCACCTTTCCAGCACACATAGGTTCCATCTTACTGGCCACTGTTCCAATCAAAGTAGATAGAAAAGAAGACTACAAGAATTGAAAACTACATTAGCTTATCAATTCATCAATTTAGAACAAAGCAGATGCAAGAAGAAATAAAAACTAAATTAGCACCTTGATACATAAAGTGATTTTTCCTATATAAACCATGCTTACAATAGCATAAACTCCTTTAGAAAAAATAAAAATAAAAATAAGGATTGGAAACCTATGGGTGCTAACAGAAAAACAAAAAAAACAAAAAAAATCATTGTGAATAAAAGATACGTTAAACATACATAGTTTTTAAGACCGAGTCTAATAGCCTCCCTAAATGCTCAAAATCTTTACATGTATAGAAAAAATAGACAAACTGTTAGATTTAGCCTAAGAATTGAACCACCAAGCCAAAAAGCTGGCAACTTCGTACATAAAACGCTAAAATAATTTTTACATGCTAAAAGAAAAGCAAAAAATTAAAAATAAAAAGTAAATCACCTTCCTGCACATACATACATAATGTTAAAAAGAGAGAGAAAAAAAATCCAATAAAACATATATATGAAAACGAAATTGGTTTTTTTTTTAAAAGAAAAGGATAAAAGAGGTTTTGAAGTTGCAGACGAGATCACATACTAGTTAGTTTGGCTGCTCTTTGGGGCCTCTCTCTCCAAAAGGACAGGAAAAGCTTCGAAGGAGGTACATAAACCCACACGACAAAGCAGCTCTCAAAGTGTTTTTTTATACTACTTGAGAGGGTCTTATATAAGATTACTTGCGCACGTGTCCGTGTCCGTATGTGACCTATTATTTACGACTCTAAAAACTCCAACCAGATCCCAACAGTGTTTAGCAATTGAGGGGTAACTTGTTTAATTTATTTTTTTTAACAGATTTTAGGTAAAAATTAAAGTTTTAAAAAATTAAATAGATAAGAATCTCTAAATCAAAACTTTTAGAAAAAGATGGAATTATTTTTATATTATGTGGTAAGTTATAATAGAACCTCTTTAAATTAATACCCGATAAGTTAATAATTTATGTTAATTAATAAAAATATCCGGTCTCGACTTGGGACCAGTGTAAAAAGTTGATAAATTCGATAAAATTATAAGATAATACATTTAAAAAAAAAGTATTTTATTGACCCAAATATTTTATAAATTAATAATTAGCTAAAAAATACATAATAAATTGACTATGTGATTGTTTTAAAATATAAATCAAAAGTAGTTTGTCTTTTATTGAACTTCAAATCTAGTTGAATCTCATATTTAATTATTTAAAGAGAAAAAATTGTGATAATCCTACAAGGATTAGGATACAAGATTAGAAAAATTAGTTATCATCCTAATCCTACAAACATTTAGATACGAGATTAGAGAAAATTTGTTCTAATTCTACTAAATTAAATTTTATCTTATATTCTCATTACTTATCTTTTCAAATTGAACCGAAAAAATACAAATCACTTAAAAAAAAAAATCATAATCATAATATGTTTACTATAAATCCAAAAAAAATTAAAAATATCTCTATTAATTAATAGTTATTAAGTTATCGATAAATTAATATCTCGTTAAATTAATAGAATTTGGTGGTCCGAACACTATTAATTTAAAGAGGTTCTACTATATTTCTCTTTTCCTTTTCACGAAAATATCTTTTTATATTTTTAGAAACTTAACATTGACTTAAAATTTTTAAAAGTCCAACATACGCCAACTTATCAAAACTTATGTCCAATACCACTATCCAGCTCCCATGTTTTACGGGAGCTTTAATTTGAAATTCAAATCCCACAAAAATGAGAGAGTAGACTTGATCCTCCATATCATCCAACCTCAAATGACCTTAGATAAACTATTAGATTAAAACTAAAATAAAAATTTCTTAAAATATGCATTAGTGAAAAGTTACACTGAACTTGAAGGATGGCCTTGGGAATGTCAATACTTTTGTCTTCAAAGCATAAACCATTTTTGACTTTCCAAACTTGTCGATAGGAAAAAGCAATCTTTGATGTTACTTTGAGAAGGTTGCCAAAAAACACAACATATAAGGTGTACTTAATAAAACTTATAAGCAAACCTAGGGCCAGCCCAAGTTAAAGGGTAGCATGGGTTTGTGTCCAAGGCCCTCTTAGCTCAAGGTCTCAATTTAAAAAAATTATTTATTTTTTTTAAAGATAAAGATCTATCCTAAACTAGTGTCCTTTAATTAGGGCCAAAAGAATCTTAGAGTCCCAATGCCTGCTCATTAAATTGGTTGGGACTCTAAGACCTCATTGGCACCAATTAAAATGATTTTTTTTTTTTTCAAAAAGAAGAGGATATTGTTGTATAACGGCTAGGACTGTTCAAGTCCCATCCAATTACCTTAAAAAAAATATCCTCTTCTTTAAAATATATATATATATATATATATATATATATATATATATATATATATATATATATATATATATATATATAAGTAAAGCTCTAGTATATATATAATTTCTTTTCCCATTTTTTACACACTTCACTCTTATGCTCTTTGTATTTTTTTTATACTCTAAAGTCTCCTAAACCAAATACAACAAGTAACAAGGTCCTGAGCTGAGCTTTAGTTAAACCTTGAAAATCTTAATGCCATAACGCTTTTCAAATGCTTTTAGCCATTAAGCTACTACAATAATTCTTGCTAAGAAAAACTCCCATGTTGTGGCAATTAGACACTATTTATTGCCCCGACTCTATATGGTGGTATTATTACAATTGCAGCACCTTATTATGAGCCATTATTGACTGATGACAGGATAAAAGTGGATGTGTGGAACCTGTTCTTGTGCATGGGGAGGCACTAAAGAAGGAAAAAGAAATGTGGAAAAATAATTACACTAAATTGAGGAACCTGAGAATTTTGATTAAAGTAGTTATCCGATAGACAAAATTTGACAATTAGCGGACGTGTCACTGTGAAACCCCAGTTTTCGTCTTTATCTCGATTTGCGTGTCTTTATCTCGTTTTACGTGAATTAACCTGTCTATGTACTATGTGACTTAGAATGTGGTAATTTTAATATCAATACTCCTAGAACATGCTAAATGTGCATTCAGGAAATTTTCATAAAAAACGGAGTCAGAAATTTTATCGTCGATTTTCAGTAAATAGTGTTTTTGAACACCTGTCTGCTAAAATTTTTACAGAGGTGTTTTAAACGTCTTAAAACCTAGTCCTCCATTATTAATAGACCCATGTTTGATAAAAAATGATTCTGAAACGGAATAGTAATTTAAATAGACTTTTCGGGCGAAAAATAGCGTTTTTGAGCCAAATAGTAATTTCTTCTAAACCCGATTCTTGCATTGACTTTCATTGACCTAGTATATATTAATATAAATGTATTTATATGTGCTAGTAAATGATTTTAGATTAATTATGCATTCAAAAGACCTTTGAAAATAAATAATATGACTTTTCACATTCTTTTGCAAAAATCGCGTTTTAAGCCGACTCGGGTGAAATTGTTTGAATGTAAAACTTCTTGTCAACTAAAAATAAAATACTTGAGATAGTTTAGGTGTTGCATAATTAATTTGAGCAAGAGTAGTCAAGAAAATGAATTAAAAGACAAGAAAATACTAAAAATAATTAGTTTCCACTTTGACTTTCTTTTATTTATTTGACCTTTGCTTAATATATCATCAACACACATTAAAAACAAAGAAAAACACCACAAAAAACACACACAAAACCGTGGTTCCTTGTAGGAGAAAGATGAAGGCATTTTTCAAAGGTTTTCAAGTATTTTTCACATAGATTTTGCAATTCAAGTCCAAATCACTTCATTCAAAGCTTGATTTCACTTGTTTGGAATCCATTATACACATTTCTTGCATCAAAACACATCAAAGGTGAGAGAAAAATTCTATATCTCAAAACTCATCTTTTGTGTTTTTGCGTAGAATTGAAAATCGAACCGTTAGAATGTTAATCTGATGTTAGATTATTGCTCCATGCATGCTAGGGATCATTTATATGTAATCCTACAAGATTTGAACTGTGGTAACACAATCCCACATCGGAAGATTTGGAAGTGAGAGAGCTGGATATAAGATTTAGTCTCTTATATCAGCCCAGGGCCCTTTTGAGAAGAGATTCTCGAGATGACAAAACCGTGAGGGACCTGTGCCTGTGGGCCAGGGACTGCCAATAGCGGAAAATTCCTGGGTAGTGGCGGCTCGGTGAGACTCTGCGTGGGCTCCACGTGGGGAGTCGGGTCGTTACAAATGGTATCAGAGCCAGTCTTCCCTTGTGCTCGTGCCTGCAAGGGCGCGGGGCCTCTTAAGGGGGGTGAAATGTGGTAACACAATCCCACATCGGAAGATTTGGAAGTGAGAGAGCTGGATATAAGAGTTAGTCTCTTATATCAGCCCAGGGCCCTTTTGAGAAGAGATTCTCGAGAGGACAAAACCGTGAGGGACCTGTGCCTGTGGGCCAGGGACTGCCAATAGCGGACAATTCCTGGGTAGTGGCGGCTCGGTGAGACTCTGCGTGGGCTCCACGTGGGGAGTCGGGTCGTTACATGAACGGCTGTAGCATAATTATTATTTTTCGGGTATTTAAAGTTGAATAATTTGTTTAATGTTGATTATTTTGAGTTGTGTTGATTGGAATCGATTGCCGTCGATTTCTAAATGTTTGATAATTACGTGATAGCGCCGCTGTAATGCCGAATTTTCGATTGTAATGTCCGTGCTAAAATCCAGAAATTTCAGCCATGATACACTAGGGTTTTAGGGTTATTGGGCATGATTTGGATGTGTTTTGGTTGGTTTCCGAAGGGGCTAATGTAGTTGATTGAATGGGTGAGTGTTTGAAACTGATTTGGAGTTGTTTGGATTAGTAAAATGTAAGATATGATTATTTGAAGTTTAGGTTGTCTTTCTTTAAATTGTTGAACTGAGCCTTTAGATGATTGAGTGTGTTTGAGTGATTGAATTGTGAGTTGTTAATGGTTAGACTAGGGTTAGATTACGTGTTTCATGCATGTTAAGTTGGATGGCCTACTTTGTCATCTAACTTAGTTGTTTGTTGTTTAATTAAATATTGATGTTATTTTGATGATTATTGATTACGGGAATCGGACACTTTTGTTGCTGATCTCCCATATTATTGATTGATTATTGAGTACGGGAATTGGACACTTTTGTTGCTGATCTCCCAGATTATTGATTGATTATTGAGTACGGGAATCGGGCACTTTTGTTGCTGATCTCCCATATTATTGATTGATTATGGATTACGGGAATCGGGCACCCTCGTTGCTGATCTCTCGGTTTATTTATGTTGAGTCTCATTGTTGTGAGCTTTGATAATATTGTGTCACCTCGGGAGGTATCTTGGGCTGCGGGCACAATTATCATGGCTAATCCCTATCTCGCATGGGCGGAGAGGCCATGGGGTGTGGGTCTAGGTCAAGGTACCTCAGGAATTGTGTCATTGAGATTGGAGGGGTTGTTGAGCATGGAATTGGTGTATGGAGCTTCATCAGTAAACGTATTGTATCCTTATTGTATGTTTACAGTTATTACTATTGTTGCATGTATAATGATTATTGATGTTATTGTGTGTTTACTGACTCAAAGGATTATTTCCAAGGAGTTTAGTAAACCTTGTTTGAGATCTATCGGATCCTTGCTGGGCTTATTTTATATAAGCTCACACTCTATTATTGCATGCATACAGGTGTACTATCGCAGGATTACGGGTACGTGCCTCCTGAAGAGGAAAATGTGCCTTACGTGGATGAGTCCTATGTCCCAGAGTCTTATCCTTGATGTTGTATCATTTTACTATCTTGTATATTAACTTAGTAGACTTTTATATGCTTTGTAGCTCATAATGTAAAAGATGTTGAAAAGATAATGAATTAGTTGATGCAGTCTTAGTAGCCTTCCTTTTGTTTATGATTAGGTTGCTAGATTGGTTCAACAAGTTTTTGTAATGTATATTAAGGTTTATGTATTACGTTGGAACGGAGGCGTATAACGAGAGATGATTATTGTATAATATGGTTATGATGTATGTTGTTATTTTATTGAGGAGTTGTTGGATGTATGATGTTCTGTTGAGGTTGGTTTAGAGCCTCGGAGTCTTATTTACTGTCGTTATACTGCCGGAATTCCGTTGCGTCCTGACTGATTGTAGGAGGGGTCGAGTTGGGGCGTGACATTTAAGTGGTATCAGAGCGCATGTTAGCTGTCAGCCAGGGTATCCTTGGAATGTGGGTAGTGGTCTAAGCATGCAAGTATGTATTAAGTGAAAGAAAAGTGAAACATATGTTAATATGTTTATGTGATTAATTTACTTATGTGTCTAACTTTCTATGTGACCAGTATGCCTTGTGTGTTAAGTGAACTAATGTGGTCAATATGTTTTATGTGATAACGTGCTATACGTACTCAATGTGTTGTAATTAATGTGCATTATGTGATGAATGTGCATTATGTGATTAATGTGCATTATGTGATTAGTGTGTATTATGTGACAATTGTGTTTTATGTGATCAAAGTGCCTTATGTGAAGTTTGTTGCTTATGTGACTTTAATTGTTTATAACTTACTTCTGTGATATAACATGTTTATGTGATGTTGGCTTCTTATATGCTGAATTGTGTGTTATGTGATAATGTTAAATTATATGATAATCATGCATTACGTAGTACCTGTTTTCATGTGATGTAATTGTATATATTCTATAACTGTGGGTGATTCTTTTAGGTGAAGTAAGGATGACTGCAAGAGTTTTCGGAAATAGAGGTAGGCCATGATTTTGAATTATTATTATTCTAGAAGTTTATCAGTTAGATTTTAATTGTTATGTTTATGGATTTTAGTTTCGGCTTAATGGATTGATCTTGATGTTCCTTTAGCGAGAATGAAGTTGTTCGAGGAAAATAGCAATGTATCTTGATGATTATAATTACTTTTGTTGCCATGTTTAACTTATTATTACTTGGAGATGGATCATAAGTTGAGGTTTCTGTGAGGTTGTGATTAGACACTTTTGGAGTCTCAACTCAGATTATACTTTCTTGAGGTTATTTTAGAATGAATTTATTTGAGGAATTAGTGATGTATATTTGTGAATGGAATGAAGTGTGGTATAAAATGTGAATATTTCTACTATTTGGGATTGCTATATTATTAATGGATATTTTGGAGTTTTGATCTTTAAACCTTGGAGACAATTGGAGTAATTCTTGACTAAAGTTACTTTATTCGAAGATGTAATCGTTGGGAGATTGAATTATTTGAGAAAATAAGAATGCATTTTGGTGACTGAACATTTACTTGCCTATATCAAGCTTTTGAGTTCTAGGTGGTGTGACTTTCTAAATTGTTGATTGGGGATTCTCTTGTGTTATTATGGGTTAGTATGAATCTGTATTGTGTTATCAAATTTTGGAGTCTTCATTAGTTAATCTTGTTGGGTAATCAGTGATTTATCTTGTTTAGTGATTGGTCTGGTACGGAATGTAAAATTTTGGAGTGATTTATCTTGTTTGGTGATTGTTATGACTCCTTAGGTTTTCTAGATCTCCTTAATGTCTTGTTTTGGAGGAAGATAGATTGTAGGATATGACTTGTTGGTGTTTAAGTGTGTAGGTGGGACACCCTTTGTGCTTCCTATTCTATTGGTCTTATTATCCTTTTCTACTCTATTCTCACTTATTTGAGAGAGAGTTACACTTTTCTAGCCTATCAATTGTTTCTTGAAAGTTTGCTTATTCGAGTAATGGATCCTATACTCATTTGACATTGTTTCTATTCTTAACATTCATATTTGTTTCTTCTAGCAATGTCGCTTATTGGAGTTAAGGTTTGAGACTTCTATATTTCATTCTATATCTCCAGCCATTCGTTTCAGTATTTTATTTCATCATATTACTATTCATTTGAAAGTAATCTCTCCGTTGGTATACCCTTTTACTTGTTCGAATTTCACTTGCTTGATGTACTCCCTACCTAAGTACATCATTGTCATTCTTGTTGATCCTTGTTAATCCTATTGTTTCATTATTAAATCCTGAGCCATTACTTTGCTTGTAATTGCTCATTTAATATACTCAGCATTGTCCTTTCTTATTTATACTTCTTTGGTTATTGTGTGCTGAGATACTCATTATCTTGGCACTCATATTTTCTATTGAATTAATCATCTCTTATTTCTTAATTTCATTTCACCTCGAGTACAACTTACTTGTTGGTTCCTTGAACAATCATCGAGAATTGAAATGTCTACTTGTTCAGGAATTTCTGTTCAACATACTCAGCACTGTTTTGACTCGTCATCATCCTTTGTTTGTACTTAATTAACTGATAGGTGCTGAGACATTTCTTATCTTAGTTATCATGCTTCCTTATTAAACTATTAACCTCTTGATTCTCTAACTTGTTTGACCTCTTGTTCCCTTGATTGTTGGCTCGAATATGACTTTCCATATTCTTATTTCCTTGTAAATTTCATAAGAGCCATATTCTGACCAATGTCACTTTTGAGATATTCCCTTGATCAGTAATCATTCATGTTATCGTAAATGAGTTTTTAAACCCTCGGGGTGTTCATAGAGCTCTTTTGTGTAGTAGGGGATGATTGATAATTAGTGGTGTCATGCTAAGACTTTGGAGTTGCGATTTCTTTCATATGCAATATGATATTAGGTGGGAGAGAATTATGAATTGAAGATTGTCTTGGAATTATGATAATCATCTTGCAGTCAACAAAGTTTGATCTTTTAAGGTCTTTGGTTAGGTGTCGTCCTAAGAGATAAATGAGAACTAAGAGAAGTATTGTTAAGTGTAACGATTGATGATTTAATTGTCTGTCAGTTCGAGAATTGCGCGGACGCAATTGTTTTAAGGAGGGGAGAATGTGAAATCCCAATTTTCGTCTTTATCTCGATTTGCGTGTCTTTATCTCGTTTTACATGAATTAACCTGTCTATGTGCTATGTGACTTAGAATGTGGTAATTTTAATATCAATACTCCTAGAACATGCTAAATGTGCATTCATAAAATTTTCATAAAAAACGGAGTCAGAAATTTTATCGTCGATTTTCAGTGAATAGTATTTTTGAACACTTGTCTGCTAAATTTTTACAGGGGTGTTTTAAATGTCTTAAAACCTAGTCCTCCATTATTAATAGACCCATGTTTGATAAAAATTGATTCTGAAACGGAATAGTAATTTAAATCGACTTTTTGGGCGAAAAATAGCATTTTTGAGCCAAATAGTAATTTCTTCTAAACCCGATTCTTGCATTGACTTTCATTGACCTAGTATATATTAATATAAATGTATTTATATGTGGTAGTAAATGATTTTAGATTAATTGTGCATTCAAAAGACCTTTGAAAATAAATAATATGACTTTTCACATTCTTTTGCAAAAATCGCGTTTTAAGCCGACTCAGGTGAAATTGTTTGAATGTAAAACTTATTGTCACCTAAAAATAAACTACTTGATATAGTTTAGGTGTTGCATAATTAATTTGAGCAAGAGTAGTCAAGAAAATGAATTAAAAGACAAGAAAACACTAAAAATAATTAGTTTCCACTTTGACTTTCTTTTATTTATTTGACCTTTGCTTAATATATCATCAACACACATTAAAAACAAAGAAAAATACCACCAAAAACACACACAAAACCGTGGTTCCTTGTAGGAGAAAGATGAAGGCATTTTTCAAAGGTTTTCAAGCATTTTTCACATAGATTTTGCAATTCAAGTCCAAATCATTTCATTCAAAGCTTGATTTCACTTGTTTGGCATCCATTCTACACATTTCTTGCATCAAAACACATCAAAGGTGAGAGAAAAATTCTAGATCTCAAAACTCATCTTTTGTGTTTTTGCGTAGAATTGAAAATCGAACCGTTAGAATGTTAATCTGATGTTAGATTATTGCTCCATGCATGCTAGGGATCATTTATATGTAATCCTACAAGATTTGAACGGTTGTAGCATAATTATTATTTTTCGGGTATTTAAAGTTGAATAATTTGTTTAATGTTGATTATTTTGAGTTGTGTTGATCGGAATCGATTGCCGTCGATTTCTAAATGTTTGATAATTACGTGGTAGCGCCGTTGTAATTCCGAATTTTCGATTGTAATGTCCGTGCTAAAATCCAGAAATTTCAGCCATGATACACTAGGGTTTTAGGGTTATTGGGCATGATTTGGATGTGTTTTGGTTGGTTTTCGAAGCGGCTAATGTAGTTGATTGAATGGGTGAGTGTTTGAAAATGATTTGGAGTTGTTTGGATTAGTAAAATGTAAGATATGATTATTTGAAGTTTAGGTTGTCTTTCTTTAAATTGTTGAACTGAGCCTTTAGATGATTGGGTGTGTTTGAGTGATTGAATTGTGAGTTGTTAATGGTTAGACTAGGGTTAGATTACGTGTTTCATGCATGTTAAGTTGGATGGCCTACTTTATCATCTAACTTAGTTGTTTGTTGTTTAATTAAATATTGATGTTATATTGATGTTATTTTGATGATTATTGATTATGGGAATCGGGCACTTTTGTTGCTGATCTCCCAGATTATTGATTGATTATTGAGTAGGGGAATCGGGCACTTTTGTTGCTGATCTCCCAGATTATTGATTGATTATTGAGTACGGGAATCGGGCACTTTTGTTGCTGATCTCCCAGATTATTGATTGATTATGGATTACGGGAATCGGGCACCCTCGTTGCTGATCTCTCGGTTTATTTATGTTGAGTCTCATTGTTGTGAGCTTTGATAATATTGTGTCACCTCGGGAGGCATCCTGGGCTGCGAGCACAGTTATCATGGCTAATCCCTATCTCGCATGGGCGGAGAGGCCATGGGGTGTGGGTTTAGGTTAAGGTACCTCAGGAATTGTGTCATTGAGTTTGGAGGGGTTGTTGAGCATGGAATTGGTGTATGGAGCTTCATCAGTGAACGTATTGTATCCTTATTGTATGTTTACAGTTATTACTATTGTTGCATTTATAATGATTATTGATATTATTGTGTGTTTACTGACTCAAAGGATTATTTCCAAGGAGTTTAGTAAACCTTGTTCGAGATCTATCGGATCCTCGCTGGGCTTATTTTATATAAGCTCACTCTCTATTATTGCATGCATACAGGTGTACTATCGCAGGATTACAGGTACGTGCCTCCTGAAGAGGAAAATGTGCCTTACGTGGATGAGTCCTATGTCGCAGAGTCTTATCCTTGATGTTGTATCGTTTTACTATCTTGTATATTAACTTAGTAGACTTTTATATGCTTTGTAGCTCATAATGTAAAAGATGTTGAAAAGATAATGAATTAGTTGATGCAGTCTTAGTAGCCTTCCTTTTGTTTATGATTAGGTTGCTAGATTGGCTCAACAAGTTTTTGTAATGTATATTAAGGTTTATGTATTACGTTGGAACGGAGGCGTATAACGAGAGATGATTATTGTATAATATGGTTACGATGTATGTTGTTATTTTATTGAGGAGTTGTTGGATGTATGACGTTCTGTTGAGGTTGGTTTAGAGCCTCGGATTCCTATTTACTGTCGTTATACTGCCAAAATTCCGTTGCGTCCTGACTGATTGTAGGAGGGGTCGAGTTGGGGCGTGACAGTCACCTTCTAAACCTACTTTTCTTGAGTCAATAGCGTACGGCCTGGATTAACAAAACCCATCCCTGTCTGTGTTGAGACTTCTGAAGAAGTTTTCAAAGCATGGGAGGAATTTACTTCTAGCTGCCTATTCAATAGAAATGATGTTTGATCACCGTCACGAGATTTATTTGCAGCTACTATAGCTAATCAATCTCCTGCTTTCATTTTGTTTGATTGAAGACTGGAATCTTAATGCGATCTGAGAGCGGATCTAGGAATCCCCTGGTAGTGGTAGTTGGGTTGGTGAAATCCGATAATCGATTGGCTTTAGAAAGGCTTTCCTAACCGTCATATTGTAACTGAAAGTCCTGCCTACTTGTAGGCTTAAGGTAGTCCTCGAAAACCTTCTTCTTTTACTGGCCTGGGAAAGACGCGTAGGCTATGGATCCCACTAATGAAATGGGACTATAACCATACTTCCATGGTCTAGGTTCAAGGACAATAAAGATTGAGGCTTGGAGTATCTAAGGCTTCATGGACCCAATTTTTAGGGCTTTTAAGGACGGACTCACGTTTGTCCTAGGAATTGACCGGTGACACTACTAATTGAATTACCCTAATATATGTATTTTTCCATAGGACTGAATCCATAGAAACCTTGGCTTAGTGCCATTACTGTAAGCGGCATATGATTGGTATGCAGGATCGATTGCAACGGTTTCACATGAATGTGAATCAAGAGATTGGCTTGAAAGGCTTTCCAACTAGCCATTGTACATGAGATTGCGATAAGTCCTTCTTCTTCTTTGGAGCTTGTTCTTGGTCCCAAGGGAAATGGGGTGACAAAAAGCAGCTTGCTTCTCCAATTGGATCATTGCTTGACTCGATGGGTAACTTATAGTGGTTTGCCGGGGAAGCTCTTGTTTTTCTTTCAAGAGTAGGTTGGTGGCATGGATACCTAGCCTTTTCTTATTTATAGTATTTGTTTGTTTGCTGGCACATGTAGTAGATTCATTCTCCACTCCAACAGTAGTAGATGTAGAATCTGAAAGGTGGGATTCCCGGTAGATTGGATGATTCCGTTAGAGCTTCTTCCCCTCCTATCATTTAAGGGCACCTAGCTTACAATCGCTAGTGAAAGAATGCCAATTGACCCAACTAGCGAATCTGTTTACTTCAATCTTTTTCATTTCCATGAATACTGCTCGAAAGCAGTCATTTTTTGGCTTGATAGCACAAGCACTATCCATTCATCTCCCTTCGGAGAGTGAGTAACAGGTGGAAGGACTATTAATAGCAGGTAGGGTAAACGAATATGGATGGTAGTTGGGATCCCAGGTAGGAGAGCCATTCATTAAAAAGGCATTAGAGTATTCAACTGCAGAAAAGTAGTGCGGAGAACTAGTAAGAATTGTGCCTGCCATCTAATTCGTGACGCATGGCGAGATTCCTTTACCACTCTATAAATAGAGGCTCAATAAGTGTCTTCATCAAATTCAAATCAAAGAATTTGAGTACTAGCACGTATGGCTGCAAACAGGCTTTCTCCAATTGCTACCGAAATAGGACAACTGCAAAATGAAATTCAAGAACACCGTAGAGCGCTAAACTTCATATTGAGAAGTGTTAGAACAATGGATCCTGCAAGGAAAGAAGCGCGCATTTGCGCTACCAGAGAGCGCATAGAGGGTTTAGAGGAGAGGCAACAAGCGCTCATTGTTCATGGAGCACTCGGTTGCCTAGGAGACTAGAACAAATTAACAAAAAGTGGTTAAGTCACCTTCAGGATTTCTTATTCCAGGAAAGTATGTAGTTGAAAAAAGAAGAAGAAAAAGAGTAGTTATAAAATCAAATGTTGGCCCTATTAGTTGTTGTGGGTCACGAGCATGTAACTTGTTTTGAATTTCTCTTTATTTTATATAAGTCCTTTCCTTAAGGAGATTTTTGAATTGTGTGCACTGTAGTACTTTAACTCTCTTATAGTGTACTACATTACATGAAACATAGTTCATGATTTCCCCTTCACTCTCTTTAGCATTTTGGTTTAACACCACGCAGGCAGCTGGTACCTTCCCAACTTCTTCATCAGGTAACCTGCCAATTCAACACATTGTCAGCAGTATTTTGCCTGTCAAAATTCATTAATGAATCAGAATCTCCTTTACTTGAACACGGGTTTCGACTTCCCCTTCGGAGGACCGGTGTAGCTCGCTTCGCTTACCGCCTTTGTCTTTCGCCAGGGCTTACACTTCATCAATGTCCTTACTGCGTTTCATGCTTTTTAGGACCTCGATCCAAGCCCTCAGTCTCAAAAACTTCAGCATGTATAGATAGATGCCATACGACTGTTAGCTATTAAGTATTTCATATATAGCAGGACTCTGACCCCCCTCTCAACCCAATCCCTTGCTTGACCTTCAATACTCATTATCGAGTTGTAACCGAAGTAGATCAAGAGAAGGGACGATGCCCAGACAGATTTGACCCAATGTCAAACAGGCCAAAGGCCCAGAATGAGATGAGTCAGGGACCCAGAATGACTTCATTGGCTGATCATCGAGCAAGAAAGACGCTTTACGAAGCATAGAATAGATCGAGGAAATCAAAACCATTGCCTGCTTGTCAGGCTAGATTCCATCCGATCTTCTTTGACTGCTTATATACATAATTTGTTAACCCTTCCCCATTGAGCTCTTAGCTCTTTAAGGAAGATCTTACTAGACTCTTATATTCCCTATCGGCAAATCGGTTTTCGGTTTATAGAGAAAGAGAAGAAAGTATTACAGCTCACCTCGTGCTTCCATCAAACGAAGCACTCGGCTCCCACTTTGTTAAAATAAGACATAAGTTCTTTCAAACAAAAGGAAGTCCCACTTCATTCGAAAATGGTTTTGTCCCATTTCCTAAGTTATACGAATTCTGACCTTTTTTGCTTATGTGATGTGAGAAATCGGCTTACTTATAGTTGCTTATAACTACTGTCTGTATAGACAAAGAAAAACATGGGTGCTTCCTATATATTAGCATTCTTGAGTGCGGGTTGAGGTTAGTGCTTGGGGCTCGACTGGATGGCATAGGTAGAGTTATCTTGCCTTCCTTCATACAGTACGACGCGCTCTCGTCATCCCCGGTGGCACGGTATGCCTTCATTGATCTGTTCTGACAATACAGATGAATGTCTCTTTCTCCCCCATTAGTCGAACCACTTTATTTATGGTTCAATGCTTGTCTTTCTTCCTTGAAGCAGTCATAATAAATCTAATCAAAATATCAGTAAAAATAATACAACAAGTACAGTGCGACCTTTTATAGCAATAACTCTAAGTCACGCAGAAACCAAAAATGTCTCTCAAGAAGAAGTAGGGAAAATATTTTATGGAGCGTTTAAGTGTACGTCGGTGGTTGTAGCAAAAGAGAATCATAAAGAAAAAGGGCTTTCATTTTCACGCGGTAGCGCATACCACTAATGCCTCTAAAAACACCGCTAAGAGAACGATCAGAGAACTGTATCTGGAGTTTGAAGGGAAACAATGTGACATCAAATTCATGAAAGGGTGGGGAGCCTATCTTGCTTACATAACCAAGGAAGACAAGGAACCCTTAGTGTGGGGGGAGTTCTCAAGAGAGAAAATCTTTGGAATATCGGAGGACTCTCGAAAGAAAAGAAAAACAGGGACCACCCCTAAAAAGATTAAAAATTCTATCGTTATGTTGGGCATAGCACTAAGAGATGCATAACTATTAGGCATTTTGTTCAAGACCTCATTGAGGAGGATAAGATCCAACTTGATGGGTATTTTTTCCACAAAAAAACAACAAGCTTGCCTTAATCAGACTTCTCATCCTTATGTTATGGAAACTTTGACAAGCAGTCTACAACACCTAAACAGCCGCTAGTGATGATTCATTCTCTGATGGTTATTCTTTTTTTTTTTTAGCACAAAATCCAAATAGGATTGAAAGGCTATGAATGTCGAATGATCCCATAGGCGCTTTCGCCCGCCCTTTCTTTTGTGCCGAGACCCTACTTTGGCCATTCATTAGTTCAGACATTTAGTTAGTTATTCTTGAAAAAAGCTCATCCTTGGCAAAAGTCTTAGTTGAGATGTAGCCGATGCATCCTACCAGCAGGGTAGAGAAAGAAAGCCAATCCTATTCAGACTTGGAAAGAAAATAGAAAAATATGTTTCTTTCTTGAGAAGATTCCCATTGACATCCCTATCCGCGTATCGGCATAATCCAAGAAACTTGGATTCCCTTCGTTGTACTCACATTTTCCTTTTTCGGGGAATGAGCACACCTTCAACTAGTCACCAGTGCCTAGGTTTTATGTCTTTGCCAGCTCGTAACCTTGTTCCTGACTATTCATATTCACGGCTTATTCATAAAAAAAGCTATAACCTCCTAATCGAGGAGTGAAATTCTCTGCTCCCCTCGAAAAACTCTATTGCTTTGACCATCCTCAATGACCTGAGGATGCTTCTAGCCCTCAAAGAAGAGCAATTGACCACTCCTACTATAATGGAGAAAGAAAAATCTGCCTTCTAACCCGAAGTCCAGGTATTTCGGCCCCAATTTCCCAGAGAGAGAGTGTGCTAAAACCCGATGAATAGACAGAGGATGGACAGTCCTCGCATTCAGGGAGGAGGAAGAGGGAGAAGTCGTTGGCATTCCTGCCTTTCTGTCCAAAATACAATAAACATAGAAGAGAAAAAGATTGGCGTCCCCCTTTCAAAGGAGGTCTAGCCTCTCTTTTCAGTGGAAGTTGAGCTCGTCGGATCTGCTGCCCGTGACGTGAGTGATCGTTGACCCTATGTTTGCCCCTTCTTATTGCTATATGTGATGTCGAGTGCTTAAGTGAGATCAGCAATCTGGCAGGTCCTTGGATGCTGGCCCTTATAGTATAGTCTACTTAGACCTCTACTAGGGCTAGAGCTTGCCGGAAAAAGAAATAAAATACTTAGAAAAAAGGAAATATAATAATAAAATGCTCCACGCTCTACCTTCCGTCCTCCTTAAACTAGGCTTTCTTGCATAGTGGCCTCCCTTTGGTCTCAGGTTCGCTACTTGCTAGCCTAGAGCTGACCCTGGCTGTGATCAAGAAGTTTACAGCTAATTATAGTTTCGGGGATGCCATTCTATTATCCCGCAGCGCGCTCATCCTTGAACTTGCGGGCACTGAGAGGGGTAGCCAAGGGGTCCCACTTATTGAAGCCAGGTTGAGCGAGGGGGATATCCACTTTAGCCAAAAGGTCCAATCACAGAATAGAACAGAGACGAAGGCCAAGCTTTTTCCAGATAGAAGGGGAAGCCCTCGTTATGTCATCCTTAATGCGTTCCTTGTATTCTCCAGAGTTTAACAACTCAGTGATTCGCATACCAGAGTCTAGCAACAAAGCTTCGTTACCAGCTCTACAACTCGTTCCTTTCCATTCTTTTTGCCCCACTCCAGCTTCCATGAGATGCCCAAGACCTTTTATTATATTACTAAGACAAAAGGAATTGGTCAACAAGGAGACTGTCTTCAGCCTCTCGATGGCTTGAAAGCTTTTCTTTGACTACCATTAATAAGGATAGAATAGGACTTGGAGTATAAATTTATTATATAATGACTTTATTAAGAATGAGAGATAGAGGTTTGAAGATACTCGACCGATAGGGAGAGGAATGGTAAGATGAGAGAGCATGTCTTTTTCTTTAATGAATTTCCATTCCAATCTATTACCATATGCTTTGTCAAGATCGTCTTTGATGGCCAGAAGGAGAAGGCCCATCGTTCCTCAACCTGTGCCACTTCTACTAAAAGTATGTTTGATTTCCTGCACCACTATATATACTAGGACATTCTAACAAACAATAAGAAGACGTCCAGGGACAAGTAGGCTGCCTTGTAAAGGTCCAATGAGGTCTGGTAAGAAACTTCTCATTCTCTCCCCTCACATTTTAGCCACTATTTTAGACTAGGTCAACCATAGACCAATCACTATGAATTGATGGACAAATTAGGGCTTTGTGACTTAGGGGATGAGGCAGAGTCAAGTTATTTCTATTCAAATTTTGATGGAGAAAATATCTCTCATAAATCTTAGCTAGAGCAAACCATATAGAGGTACTAATAATAGGCCAGCATTCTTGATAGAAATTGGCTTGAAAAAGAGACTGAGTTCGGGTGAGAGCAGTTCAGGTAAGAATAGGGTAAATTTGACCATGTCTTCTTTGCTTTTATGGCCCAAATAGCTGGCCTATATTCCTCTCTCTTACTTTCCCTTTCATTCCAAGTAGACGATCAGCTTGGTTTGTCTTAATCCAATCTATCGGTCCTAGTGCTAAGCCCATCATCCCTTCTATCAAAGGAGAAGTTTAGTCTTTAAATGGGACCCCTCTATTTATCTCTAGGCCCTAGTTCAGAACTCTCATTGTCATGATTCGTAGAAGGATAATTCATCTTCTATATTGGATGAGAAATGCTGCTATTTCAAAGGCAAGTAACCCCTAAATGAGCTAGACTTAGCATCAAGAGAAAAGTTAGACGAGATCCCTTCAGCCTTAGTAGCAAGAGCAAGAATAGAGGAAGAGAAGGAAAAGGTATAAGAAAAGAAATAAGAAGAAGCTCGTATCTCGCTCATCTACTTGTCTTGGCCCTAGTCAATGGGAGATTAGCGTGCCAGTTGGTGGCCGACCCTCTATCTTTTCTTCTCGTTTGTTTTGGGCCATTGGCCTATTCTCCGATGTCAATTCTCTTAGTTTTAGTTAAATTGTGAATTGGTTGAACTGCTTATCGATCCTGCACCTCGTTGGTCAAGTCTTCACGCTTCTGTTCAATTCTTGTACTGGTTGGTCTTCAACCATCAAATAAAGAGTGAGAAGAGTTGAAACCTCTTTGACATCCACCAAGCCATTAAGCCAGTGTAGAACATGGGCTGCTGGACAGAGTGTTTCCCCGATGAGATCCTTTGAGACTGAATGCTTTGAGTTGGGTTCCTTTCAAAAGACAGATCGGGAAATAGCTAAAGGTTAACCCTAAACTTGCTTTCGTTTTTGCTTAATGGTATATAGGTGAACCTGAACCAGGTCAAATGTTTTCTCTTCTTGACCCCGACCCTGAAGTAAGGTCGGTACTAGGAATCTATCAATATCCATCCGGGGATAAAGAATCAATGCGGCGAGCAGTCCATTGATTATTGTCGTCTCTGGACTTCCTTCCCTAATCGAATGTGAGGCCTACGGGATCCCTATAGCTAGTAGTCAGAGTCTTCCCTGGTATGTCTCTGTAGTAAAGTCCAGCTATTTCCTTGCAATTTCCCTTTTTTCTCTAATCTACGGGGATTGCTCTAAATAACTTATGTAAAATGTCAGTAGCGGAACGTTCTGTCAATCGGGGAAGGTTTTTCATTCAACCAACTATCTTTTTGAAGCAGATAGTTCACAGTGCTTATTCTATAGATACTTTTTTATAAAGCCCACTCATGTTTCTAGTCAGTTTTCTTATGGAATTTTGCAAGATTTGGCGAAATGGAATGCGGTGCCTAGGTGTGGAAAGAATGGCTTACACGAACGGGATAAAGGTCTTGATGAGCATTTATTTTTATTTTTTTGGTTATGGTAATCCAAAGGAGTATCTATGGACTCAATTTAGTTTTCTCCCCCTAGTAAAGAGGGTCTCATTTCAAAAAAAGACTCTTCTTTATTGTTTATATGAACTTCTCTTTTTTCTTTTGATGTACAAAATAATCTTGTTGACCGGGTTGCTCCTTATGGACGAACTTAGTAAAGCTCTCCATCTATTTTGTCCTTCGTCAGGAGGAATGAATCTTGGATCAAGCGGGCAACCACCGCTTCCTTTTCCTTCGGACCACTTTCCTCCAATTTCGCAAGATCCGGAGGAGAACCCGCCCTGGGGCTCACACCTACTTGTCCATCAACAGCAGGACCAGACGTCCGCCCCCCAAGTCACAGCTGCTGGTCAAAAGAAGTTGGAAGCCATCCTATTTAAACACGTGAAACAACATTGTCAATTAATGGAGGTGCATAATAAGTATCCGCAACTCAATTCCATAAAGGTGGATTACCACTATTTAGCCAAAAATCTTGCAATTTCCCAATTTGATATTGATACGAAAACCGATAGTGAAATGGCTGATCTTGCGGCTTGCATTGGTAATTATAAAAAGATCAAAATCATATTAGAGAACCTTTTAGAGTCTTATTATCAAGAAGACAACTAATGTAAGAAAATAATAGGAAAGAAATAGGGGGCAAGGATTGAACTTCTAAAAAGATAGTTTCGAGAACGAAGTAAGGATTGTACCGAAAGATAGTTTCGATAAAGTAAGGAGGCCATGGTTGATGCATTAAGTAAAAGATGCACTTGGCCATGGGAGGGGGGAGAGGTGAGGTGGGCCCCCCTCAAAAGCTACGACTAAAGCATAGGGCCTAGGAAATGGTGCTATACCTCCCTTTCTCTCCAAACCAACTGAAGAAAAGAACGAATAGCCCAAAAGACAGACAAGGACTGGAATTGCTTCTAGACTTTGAACAGCAAGGTAGAGCTTTATGCCTTCTCAAGTAAACTTACTTTAGAATAGAATCTTTAAGCGAAGGGGTTAGTTGCCTTGCTGGCAGGGCTATAGGGTTCTTAATGGTTTGCTTATAGCCTTATTCTATCCTGGTGGAATTTGTAAAATATCTATCACCAGGGATTGGCTATAAAGACTCGGCTAAGGGTATCATTGCAAGATCCACCCAAAATAATCGTTAGCAGGCATTCGATGGAAGCGGACAGAGTCCCAGGGTTTTAATACAAAATCTTTCTCAACCGCGCTCTCGAAAAAGAGTTGCCTACCTACCATCATTGGGATGGATCAAGTTGAGGGTAGTTCCATGTAAGTAAAGTATTCGGGTAAAGTGACCTTACAGGACGTAGCTACACTTCAACACGAACCAGGGCTCAACCTAAGAGAGCTAGTCCTCACCCGACTTTTTCTGACTGATGAACGAAATTAGTGTAGCGGCAAAGGGTTTTTTTTACTTCCTAACATGGATACCAAGTTTGGGTCAGAGAATTAATAGTAAGGCGATACGCTCTCCAATGCAGCAGATCAGTGGACCGGAAGATTAGCATGTGAGGCGAGAGTGTCCGGAACTAACTCTCATATTCTTTTAGACAGAAGGGATGGTCGATGGTTTTGATTCTGCGAGTTTTTTCAGTCCTAGGAAATTTGTATGAGTTGTAATCTTCCTATATGTCTTATCTTATGTGTTTTGGCTAGAGAAGTTAGTGCAGTGAATGAGCGGGCATTTTGTTCACGCAGCCGTTTGGGAGGGGAGGGATATGCCGGATGAAAACTCCACGACCCCCAATGGGTCTCCGGCGTTGTTCATTTCCATTTTGCCAAGTAACTTGCTAGAGTCGCTTGATAAGCAAGCAAAACAGGCACCAACTACCTTTGCCCAATTTCTCTTTTTTCTTTTTTGAAGTCACGATCAGAAAGGTGTTGAAATCCGGACTGCATCTGAAAAGCGTTGGTTCGAGCCGAGCTCGTGACAAGGCCTTATTCATCGAATATCTTGACGCCTCCGTTTTCTCCTTAGACGGATGATTGTCCCACTTTTTTTTAGGTTTGAAGATTCTACTTGCATTTGTTAAGCATGTGAACATGGATCCCTCTATTGAAGGAATGGATTGTCCGATTTGCAGATTATCAAGCTTGAAATCCATTCTTAGACCTACCGGTGACCGGCTTCGCGAGACCTTTTCGATCTACACATGGTGTTGCTCTATTGGGCGGTGGCTT
This sequence comes from Ehretia macrophylla, assembly GCA_037974665.1. Lineage (NCBI taxonomy): Eukaryota > Viridiplantae > Streptophyta > Magnoliopsida > Boraginales > Ehretiaceae > Ehretia > Ehretia macrophylla. The sequence goes on from CM075772.1 coordinate 41,525,628, forward strand.
ATCGAAGCAAATCCTGTACTTGAGAAGATTAGCAATAAAAAGAAAGACCTGCCCTTTCGGTGACGTAAAGTTGCTTTCTTCTCTTACGAGATTTCTAGTTGTTGGATAAAAAGAGCGCTCCTAAATGAAGCATTATTATTATATACGATACCACCAAAGGAAAGTTGTATTTTCAAGAAGAAAGTTACAGTGACACCGCTAATAGGTGGAAGAAGAGATTCCCATCTACTGACTCTAATAAGACTAATAGCTGTACCACAGAAAAAAGGTCAACCTCACCCCAGGTAATCACAGCTTTTTTCCCTTCAGGTCAAATAGTAAGACTCGCTTTCGAGCTAACCAACCATGGAGCTACCTGCCAACAAGCAACAAGAGTTCTCATTCACGACTAACTAAAGATTCATTTGGAGTTGACAAGGGAGAGGGCGTACTTTTATGTTGATTGATAGGCAGAATTCACTCCCTTTGAGCTAAGAGCCAAGAAAAGTTCATAGTCAACTTCCTTACGTGCCGCCGAGAGGAATCAGACTTTTTTCTTAATCAAAGAAGCATTCCTTCCCTGCTGTCTGTCCTTTCCTTTCTTTCCACGAGCTTCGAAAGTTGGGATGAAGCCTTAGCCTTTCACTAATAGACAGAAGTGACATAGTTGCTATTCGTAGAGCAGCCTATGAGCTATCGAGACATTGGGAATGTGTATTGCTATTAGTGCCCCAAAAAGTGAAATTCAAACTTTTCGATGCCACTTCTGAGTACGAGAATCTCCTTGAATGTTGAATAGTAGTCTTGCTCAGATCGTTTGAACATGACGCTTCTATATCTACTATTTCTATCTATTTCTTCTAAGAGGCAGGTGTCCCATATATCATCGCTGGCGTCTATCTAAAGTATGCGTCTGTGTTGATGAATCTTCATCTTGGAATTGGGATGCAAACAATGTGGAGAAGAAGCTTGTTGTAATTCCTCAGTCACAACAATTCAAAAAAGCGCCAATGCAAGCTGATGAAGTTGAAGAAAAAGATCAAGATTCTGATTCAGAAATAGATAAGCTTTTCCAAGCTATTCAGATTCAAGTCATAGTTCAGGTAAATCTTCACATGAAACTCCACCAAGAAAAATGAGATCCATAGATGAACAGGTATAAGAAAAACCTTTCTTTCCGATCACAGGTTTCTAAGCATTACAAGGCGTGAAAGAGCTGGCATTGAACTAAAAGGACTATCTATCTGCTAAGGTTACAACTTGAAGAAAGACGAACCTGTAATCGAGTTTAGGACCACTATCAGCTTATTCTGTTCCCAATCGTGTGATTTGCCATTCAGGCTTCTTTTAGATGTTTTCCTTGGCACAACCCATTGCTAGTGAGCTTTCCCAACTAGAATACCAAAAAACGTTAGGAGATAGGTCGTAGAACTGCCTTTTTGCTTCTTTCGTCCCTGAATAGGACCCCTACTTTCTTAGAGAATGAACCCTATAAACCTGCTTCTTTTCAAAGGGCATCTTCATTCGACCTTTCTATGATCTTATAATAAATAATCCAGCTGAACTTGACAGTGACAACTATGCTGGGCATAATAAAAAGAAGTAGGGTAAGTGTTGGTTGATGGTGATCCAGCCGAAAAGGCTAGATCCACTGTTCGAGAAGGGGAAGATCAAATTAGCTCTGGTTTAAGGAGCCTAGCCTTCTTTCATAGTCAAGGGCGTTGAGGATCCTTTTCTATTTTACTGCCTGGCCTGTTCATTGCCTGCTTGGTTTCTTCAAACCACTTACTGGTAAAAAGAACATAGCCAAGCCAGTTCGACGATTTGTTGGCATTCCATTCCGAGTGAGAGTTCCTTTCCATCCGACACAGGAAACCACTCTATCTCTGATAGATGCCATTGGCATATCCTGTTCCCCCTGACCAGTTTTGTCGTGCTGCCCCAGTATACACCCTATTGAGGTTTTCAAGACTGAAAGATAATCAATAGGGGGTGACTGGGTTCTGGCGAAACAAGTACTGCCAGGTAGGTTAAAGAGGTATGTCTTGATCTTTCTTATCAAACTGACAATCCTCGTTCCATTCCATCGGAGCATTCTTCTGAAACAGCTTGAACAAAGGCTACAGGTAGAGGTGATCAGGGTGGCCGATGAAGTTGACGCGTCCCAAGAAGCTCTTGACTTAAGTTTGCGTCTTTGGCTTTGGCATCTCACCCGGAATGTTACCAGAATCGAAAGGGCATACAAATTCCCCGGATGGGGGTTCATTCCCTGCAAGGACTATTACACATTTCCAGAAGAAGGAATGAGAACGCGGATCGTCTTGACCGTTTCCGTTTATTTAGTCAAAAATGACCTATAGTCTTTGTGGTGTCGGTGGTCAAGAATGTCTTACCTCTTCCCTCAGACTTCCTTTATCTCGAAAAAGACTATTGTCCCACCACGCTTCCCCTCTAGTGAGGGATGTGTGTCTCCCAACATGGAAGTAGCTTCCGTAAGGTAGATTGAAAAAGAGTCTGCAACCCACTCAATCCTGAAGAGCACCACCTTCTTAAGGGTAGGGTTGGTATGGTGGAAGAAGGAAAATGAGAACGGTGTCAAAGTGAAAAAGCTAGGTAGGCTCTTAATTTGTTGACGGTTATCCAGATTTCCTTCGTTGAGACCACCACCGGTATGATCAGTCTTCAGTCTATGGTGGATCAGCACTCATCGATGTCATCGTATTCGGTAAAGCGTCATTCGGTACTTTCTTTTGTGACTAGTCTACTCTAAGTTAAAGGCTCTCTCTTTTCTCCTTCCTTGACCTTTAGTCACATTACTATGTAGTGTGGGTGGATGCAGCCGGGTACGAACGATGGGGCGTCGAGTTCTAGAAGTCTCATGTTCAGAACGTAGGAGAGCTCTGCTTGGGGCCTAATAAATGAATATAAGCTTTGATTAACCAACACGTAGCATGTGCTGGAAGGATGGATAACGTCAACATACTACGAGTGGCGCTTTCCTAATCGAGATTCCTGTGGGTCGGTGGGCTTATGTACCTGATATTCATCTTAGTTTGTTTGCTTTCTACCTACTGCTCCTCCTGTTGCCTTTGATTGTGCCAGAAAGGGTACTTCTTGCTTGTGGCGAGCGGGCTTGCTTTCCTCGGTTACAGGGATTATAGAAGCCCATGGAGCGGGACAAAGGTCAGAGCCTATTCAAATATAAAGATTCTTGCCTCTTGCTCCAGCTGCTAAAAAGAGTGATAAATAGAAACTAAGCGTTCAAAAGCGAGGAAAGAAGAGGATCTCCGTTGAGTTACCAGAGAAGAGGATATCGTTACAAAGAACATAGCAGACCGAAGGTCGAATAGATCGAAGATGGAAGAGAACAAAGAGCAACAGACTTCGCTTCGATCCCTACTACTTGAAGTTCAATCCCCTCAACAACAAGAAATTTTGCCTCCCTGCGGGTATAAGATTAGGATTAGATCGTACACTCGCAAACAAAAACTGCCATGGGTGTGATAACCCGAACCCGACATGCATTTAATAGCACTTGACTGCATTTGATTAAATGTTTAATTAGTTAAATCAACCAATTTGCACTATTTTCATATTTCTTTTGGAAGTATTTAGTAAATATATATTGAATAATTGAAAGGTTGTTATCTACTTCTATTAATTATAGTAATTGAATTTATTCTCTTATGATTAATTAAGTGTTATCTTAAATGTTAGGGTTTAATTGTGTTTGACTATGTGTTTATATTAACCTTCATTTGTAGTTTAATGTTAACTTCATAATTCTTTTAAATGTTCTAGAAATAGTTAAATTAATTATTTTAAATGAATATTGATTACCTTGATTGTTTTGATTATTTTAATAATCGGTTGTGGTTGTTTTGTGTTAAAATCACTCGGTTTTCAATAAATGAGAAAAGTAACTCCGAGCCGGAGTAAATTTTAAACTATGATGCTTTCCAAAAATGATATATTTCTTAGATTCTTTGAGAATTAATTGTTATTCTTTTATTGTCGCAACGTGCATTGCATATCGAGAGCGTAAGCTAGGAAACGGTTTCCAGTCCTCAGCAAATAGTGAAATTAGGATTTAGATGACTTAAATTTTATATTTTAATTGTTACTAGCTAGAATTAATTTTGGTGATAGTTATTTAGCTTAAAAATGCACAAAAGTAAGCCATTTTGACTAGTTTTAAGTTGTTTGACCAACCTTGACCAAAGCTTTGACCCTTTTGACCTTTGACCTCTTTAAAATAGCCTAAATAACACAAAAAAAAAATAGAACTGCACAACAGCTTAGCAGGGCCGAAAATGAGGAGAGAAAAAAAAAAGATTTCAAGCCAAAATCTTCATTTCTTCGCGGGAGCTTGTACGGGGTAGTTTTCGAGGCATCCTACGAGGTCTTCCTAGCGTCTAGGAGCGTCTAAGGTGAGGGAAGCATGTTATTTGCGCATTTATACGTTGTGTATGTTAACTTTGTCAATTTTGAGATTTATCCGTAGATCGTTATTTAAAGCGATTTGATGCTTCTAGAATGTTCCTTGGCATTTGTAGAACATGTATTTATAGCTTTGTAACATTTTCTGCGGTTAAATGTTGTGATTGCAAATTAAATTGTCAATTGAATAGTGTTTTATTAATAGTAAAATCTTGAAACGTTGAAGTTGCGCTGTTATGCTTTCTGTTGATGTAGAAATGTGCTAGGTACGCTAGAATGCTAAAATATGTGGTTTGTTTGGGTTGCGTAGTGGAAAAAACAAGAATTATGCCTTTGGGAAAGTCGGGGTCGTTTAGGTCGACTTTAGCGTTTTCTCGTTTTGCGTGTTGGCATTGCTTCGGGAAGCCATGGAAGCACTTTTGGTGTGATTATGGCGTTGGTTGGGTGTTTGGTTGTTATAGTTGTAGTTCAAACGAGAAAGGGGGAAATTGGGGCTTTGCGCGAGTTCTAGGGTAAAGTAGGGTTTCGGGGTCTTTAGACGTGCCTTATGGTGACCTAGGAGGGTTGGCGAAGTCGGTTTCCAGAACTCGTGGCTCGTTTGGAAATGGTAGTGTTTTGATAGTTGGGGCCGATTTGTGTTTTTGTGTGTTTTCTTGTCTTTATGCCTATAGAATGTTTAGAATTACTTGAAATACTTATTTGAGTTGTTTTGGATTGAATTGCTTATCGATTGCTGCTATTGCATGCGAGAGTAACCTACTTTGTTATTCTCCCACGTGTGGCTTTATCGCTTGTTTATCACCTTGTATCGAGTCTTGCATTGCATAGTGTCTCGCGCGTGAGTGATGGGCCTCTCTGGGTAGCCTTGGGTTGCCAGTGTTGGTTGCTCTAGCTCCGCTGCTATTCCCTTTCTCGCTTGGGTTGCCTCCCAGTGAGATTTGGGTCGTAGATTGATGGATACTTCCGGGGTATTCCAAACTGGTGTTATAAGGTGGTTTGGGCCGGCGCGTCATCGTTAAAGTCATCGGAATCGTGATCGGTACATTACTCGCTCGAGTGAACCATAGCCTTCAAAGTGTGGTATAGCTTTGATTGGTTGTGTTAATGCTTTCTTTAGTTGTTTAATTGTATTGTTGTTTATATTGTATGCCTTTTATTGATTGTATCGCTTAACTGTACCTTTTTGCATTGCACGATCTTCTTTCTTTCCACTTCGATATCTGTCTCGCCCTCACTGAGTATACGTGTTGTGTATACTCACTCCTCACCACCACATTTCGGGAAATGCCCTGTTAGCTGGAAAGTTCGTGATTTCGTGAAAGTCCGTGCTTGAAGAGTTGTCTTGAGTGCCTACGTGACTTGAGTTGTCAAAGTTGTAAAGTTGTATGCTTTTATGTTGTATGTAATTATTGTTAAAAGAAATGTAATATAAATTTAGCTATGTAGTTGGAATGGTTTGATAAGTTAGATTATGTATATAGTTAATGTAGCTTAACTTCAATGCATGGCTGTAATGTCCAAAGGAAAAGAATTAGAATGGCATGATAGTTTATTTTATGTAGTAGCTTTGTATGGTTTAATTGCCTAGATTGAATGTACTTGTCAAAATGAAAAAGATAGGTTAGTTTTTAAATTGGAAATGTATGTATACTTGCTGAGTTTAAATTGTCGAGAACCGAGGCTCGGATGGCCTTGAGGAAGTTTTCTATGGTTGGACACGGTGGTGGTCCATTTATATGCTATTACAGGTTTTACATTTCGCCTATAAATAGGGGAGACTCCTTCCGTTTTCCCTGAAAATTTTGCCCGGGTTTGGTTTGGGTTGTGATTAGATCGATTGATAGAACCTCCGGTCTCGAGAGGGATTGGGGTGTCACTGGTGGTATCAGAGGTTGTTTAGCTCATAAGCCGGGACAGGGTCCTCGGTTTGGTGGGTAGTGACCCTTGAATGTGTGCTTGTTAAGCGTGTCCTGAAAGTGTATGCTTGTATGTGAGGTTGTGTGTCTTAATTTGAAAGTGTGCTCCTATGTGATATAGTTATGTGTTATGTGTTAATTGTGTGTTAAGTAAAGTGAAGTGTCTAGTTGTGCATTGAATTAACCTATTGAATTGGCATCGTGAATCGAATTGATCTCGTGGATTGTTATTTGCTTGGAGTATTGCTTGTAATGTGTGTATTAGAATGTCTTGAATTAGCTATGCCGTGATTTGAATTGATTATGTTGTGCTTGACTTGATTGCCGTGCTTGAGTGACTTTGTTGAATAAACTATTTTGTAAACTTGCTTGCATAATAGTTTAAGGCCTGTGTATAACTGTGATATATTGGCATTCATACATGTCCTATGGAAATGGTAAGTAAGTCCTCTTCCTCCCCTGAAGAAGTGGTTCACAGCTGGCCTTCCAAGGTGTATGGATTGGCAGGAAATGAATGGCATTTAACTAGCCTTGATTTGGAAGTTGGTGTTTGCTTTTGGAGCTCGGTTATTGGCAAATCTCTAGGGTCCTCTTATGTGCTTAACAGCTGTGAAAGAGTAGTTTTCTTTTAAGGTTCTATTTGGCTGTTCTTTGGAGAGCATTCTTTGGTTTTCTTATTGGGTATTCTTTGGAATCTTTTGATGGCACTTCTTGGTGGACTTGGCTATTGGGATCTCAATCGGACTTACTGTATGGTATTATCTATGGCATATGTGTCTCGGTCTTTATTGGTGTAATACTGGCATTCCTGATTGGAAATTCTTCAATGGTATTTTATAGAATTCTCAGTGGCCAATTATTTAGTATTTACTTATTGACAAACTTGGCTACTTTCTTATTGGAGCATTGTTTTGGATATCTTTTTTAGTGTTCCTCAGTTGATTTGGTAACTGTAATTCCTATCAGACTTATTATCTCATATTACTTACGGTATTCTTTGGAATTCTTATCGGGCATTTTACTAGTATTTTCCTTATTGGCATTTATTGGAAAGTCCTACACTTGGAATTCTGCTTGGACATATTATCTTGTACTGTTTACGGCTTCTCCTTCAGCCTTTCCACTCAGGGAGAATATATACTTGCTGTTTGACTAAGATGTTGCGGTAGGAACACAGTGATTGGAAGATTTCATTTAGAGGTTGGCCTTTGGTATTCTTCTCTATATTCCTTTACAGAACTTTCAGCTGGGTATATTTACGGTGGTCAGTACTGCATGAGGTGTATCTACTCTGGCTATCTCTTAACTTTCTTATTTGGTACTTGTTAGACTTCTATTGAAGATTCTTAAATAGGGTACTCCTTCGGTACTCTTCCTGCCATTAGTATGTGGTATTGATGATATATACAGTATCTTTGCTTCAGTCTTTAGTTGGTATTTCCTCGGCATTCTTGATTGGAATTTCTATTCGGGATTTCCTACGGGCATTCTTATATATTATCTTGCTCAGCAACCGATGAAGATTAGTCAGAATTGGATTTCAGATGATGCTGAGTTCTATTGGAAGAAGAATTGCGAGGACGCAATTGTTTTAAGGGGGGAAGGATGTGATAACCCGAACCCGGCATGCATTTAATAGCACTTGACTGCATTTGATTAAATGTTTAATTAGTCAAATCAACCAATTTGCACTATTTTCATATTTCTCTTGGAAGTATTTAGTAAATATATATTGAATAATTGAAAGGTTGTTATCTACTTCTATTAATTATAGTAATTGAATTTATTATCTTGTGATTAATTAAGTGTTATCTTAAATGTTAGGGTTTAATTGTGTTTGACTATGTGTTTATATTAACCTTCATTTGTAGTTTAATGTTAATTTCATAATTCTTTTAAATGTTCTAGAAATAGTTAAATTAATTATTTTAAATGAATATTGATTACCTTGATTGTTTTGATTATTTTAATAATCGGTTGTGGTTGTTTTGTGTTAAAATCACTCGGTTTTCAATAAATGAGAAAAGTAACTCCGAGCCGGAGTAAATTTTAAACTATGATGCTTTCCAAAAATGATATATTTCTTAGATTCTTTGAGAATTAATTGTTATTATTTTATTGTCGCAACGTGCATTGCATATCGAGAGCGTTAGCTAGGAAACGGTTTCCAGTCCTCAGCAAATAGTGAAATTAGTATTTAGATGACTTAAATTTTATATTTTAATTGTTACTAGCTAGAATTAATTTTGGTGATAGTTATTTAGCTTAAAAATGCACAAAAGTAAGCCATTTTGACTAGTTTTAAGTTGTTTGACCAATCTTGACCAAAGCTTTGACCCTTTTGACCTTTGACCTCTTTAAAATAGCCTAAATAACACACAAAAAAAAAACAGAACTGCACAACAGCTTAGCAGGGCCGAAAATGAGGAGAGAAAAAAAAAGATTTCAAGCCAAAATCTTCATTTCTTCGCGGGAGCTTGCACGGGGTGGTTTCCGAGGCATCCTACGAGGTCTTCCTAGCGTCTAGGAGCGTCTAAGGTGAGGGAAGCATGTTATTTGCGCATTTATACGCCGTGTATGTTAACTTTGTCAATTTTGAGATTTATCCGGAGATCGTTATTTAAAGCGATTTGATGCTTCTAAAATGTTCCTTGGCATTTGTAGAACATGTATTTATAGCTTTGTAACATTTTCTGCGGTTAAATGTTGTGATTGCAAATTAAATTGTCAATTGAATAGTGTTTTATGAATAGTAAAATCTTGAAACGTTGAAGTTGCGCTGTTATGCTTTCTGTTGATGTAGAAATGTGCTAGGTACGCTAGAATGCTAAAATGTGTGGTTTGTTTGGGTTGCGTAGTGGAAAAAACGAGAATTATGCCTTTGGGAAAGTCGGGGTCGTTTAGGTCGACTTTAGCGTTTTCTCGTTTTGCGTGTTGGCATTGCTTCGGGAAGCCATGGAAGCACTTTTGGTGCGATTATGGCGTTGGTTGGGTGTTTGGTTGTTATAGTTGTAGTTCAAACGAGAAAGGGGGAAATCGGGGCTTTGCGCGAGTTCTAGGGTAAAGTAAGGTTTCGGGGTCTTTAGACGTGCCTTATGGTGACCTAGGAGGGTTGGCGAAGTCGGTTTCCAGAACTCGTGGCTCGTTTGGAAATGGTAGCGTTTTGATAGTTGGGACCGATTTGTGTTTTTGTGTGTTTTCTTGTCTTTATGCCTATAGAATGTTTAGAATTACTTGAAATACTTGTTTGAGTTGTTTTGGATTGAATTGCTTATCGATTGCTGCTATTGCGTGCGAGAGTAACCTACTTTGTTATTCTCCCACGTGTGGCTTTATCGCTTGTTTATCGCCTTGTATCGAGTCTTGCATTGCATAGTGTCTCACGCGTGAGTGATGGGCCTCTCTGGGTAGCCTTGGGTTGCCAGTGTTGGTTGCTCTAGCTCCGCTGCTATTCCCTTTCTCGCTTGGGTTGCCTCCCAGTGAGATTTGGGTCGTAGATTGATGGATACTTCCGGGGTATTCCAAACTGGTGTTATAAGGTGGTTTGGGCCGGCGCGTCATCGTTAAAGTCATCGGAATCGTGATCGGTACATTACTCGCTCGAGTGAACCATAGCCTTCAAAGTGTGGTATAGCTTTGATTGGTTGTGTTAATGCTTTCTTTAGTTGTTTAATTGTATTGTTGTTTATATTGTATGCCTTTTATTGATTGTATCACTTAACTGTACCTTTTTGCATTGCACGATCTTCTTTCTCTCCACTTCGATATCTGTCTCGCCCTCACTGAGTATACGTGTTGTGTATACTCACTCCTCACCACCACATTTCAGGAAATGCCCTGTTAGCTGGAAAGTTCGTGATTTCGTGAAAGTCCGTGCTTGAAGAGTTGTCTTGAGTGCCTACGTGACTTGAGTTGTCAAAGTTGTAAAGTTGTATGCTTTTATGTTGTATGTAATTATTGTTAAAAGAAATGTAATATAAATTTAGCTATGTAGTTGGAATGGTTTGATAAGTTAGATTATGTATATAGTTAATGTAGCTTAACTTCAATGCATGGCTGTAATGTCCAAAGGAAAAGAATTAGAATGGCATGATAGTTTATTTTATGTAGTAGCTTTGTATGGTTTAATTGCCTAGATTGAATGTACTTGTCAAAATGAAAAAGATAGGTTAGTTTTTAAATTGGAAATGTATGTATACTTGCTGAGTTTAAATTGTTGAGAACCGAGGCTCGGATGGCCTTGAGGAAGTTTTGTATGGTTGGACACGGTGGTGGTCCATTTATATGCTATTACAGGTTTTACATTTCGCCTATAAACAGGGGAGACTCCGTCCGTTTTCCATGAAAATTTATGCCCGGGTTTGGATTTGGGTTGTGATTAGATTGTTTGATAGAACTTCCGGTCTCGAGAGGGATCGGGGTGTTACAGGTGGTGTCAGAGCTTGTTTAGCTCATAAGCCGGGACAGGGTCCTCTGTGTAATGCCCTGATCCCTCCCGAGACCGGATGCTCTAATAACCATGCTATTTTCAACCCAATACCAAGCCCGGTCACAAAATTTTTCCTAATGGTTAAGTCCGGACCCGACACACGGACAGAGTCTCCCCTGTACTGTGGACATTCTGAAAACCTGTAAACACTCAATAAAGCCACAACATAACAAGACATTCATTTATAACTAAAGATCTTAGCTTTAAGGCCATCCGAGCCTTAAGACATACAAACAGTTTAGATACAGACAAGCATGCATTCATAACTTAACTCTTTACAAAACCACTTATCATGCCACTTCATGATAGCTTTTAAGTATTCTTAGAAATTGAAAATAACCAGTCATTCACTCCCAAGCATGCGAAGCAGCTAATAGCAGAAATATAAGTTAATACATGCCATGGTTCTAAATCTACCACTACAACATCTATCCCTCAATTTGCAAACTATATAATATACACATATCACTTAGGTTACAAAATAGAACATAAAGTAAAGAAAACAAGTCCTACTCTCATCAACAAGAACATAGTCCACCTCAAGCAACTAGACACAGCAACTAATGCAACTCCTCCAACTGCGCCACCTGAAACATGTTAGCGAGGTATGAGCAACCACTGTTGCCCAGTGAGGGATAAGGTCTCGGGGTGTGCAATGCGACAAGTAATACAGTTAACAACAATAACAATTGAGCAAATCAAGAAACAATGATAGCTTAAATAACCACATATTTAAAAGGATACATTTCTCATAACCCCTATACACCAATCTTCACTGGTCTTCATTCACGATCCACGAACCACGATCACGATCACGATAAGCCGGCATAACCCCAAACACTCCAGTGGGTGTACTCCGGATGTACCCCGATAATCCTACGACCCAACATTCCCTGGCAATCTCCGGACCAGGCGAATGAGGGACTAGGGCACGGAGTTTGAATATCCACCGGCAAGCCCTCTGCCGCCCAGCCGATATTCAACACATCCGCCCCTGACACTATGGTTGCGCAACCACTATGCAATGCACTTAACAATGGCAAGTTAATAGCAATAATATAAGCATTAACACATAGGAGGATCAACAAAGTAGGTTGACCTTGAGGCAGTTAGAATAGAAGCAATTATATAAGCTAATAAGCAGTTTTACAAAGGGACATTTACAAAATAAGCATAGAATCATACCAAAAGCTCCAAATCAACTTGAAACCACATATAAACACTCAAGAAGTCATGCCAATGGTTTAGAAGTGTGAGTCAACGGAATTTGCACCTAACCCTCTTTATTTTTCAAACTATTTCTCTTCCAAACCAAGGTTAATGATTCCATTTTCAAGGGAAACTCTCCCAACCTTCTAACTAACCCTCAAGGTACCCTCTCAACCCTCTAACTCATTCAAATGGCTGCGATTTCCCTGAAAGCCCCAAATTCCCTCTTATGGCTTTAAACTACACATACATTGTCCGGGCTTCAAACAAGGGATATCAAGGCTTCTATAGCACCTAGGTAGCTTAAGGATACTAGAATTGAAGCCCGAATTCACCCGGATTCGCATGAACCCCGAAACCCCTTTGTTAAAGTCGGCTATTTCATGTTTTATGCGATTCTAGAGCAATTCAAGTACACGGGGCTATTAGACTACCTTCATTAGCACCTAAGGCATCTATTAAGAGTGTTAAATCAAGCTAATATGTGCAATTACACAAAACCCTAGAAAAACGTCACTATTCACCTCATAAATTCAAATGACGATTCCAACCGTTTAAAATGCGAACTAATAGCTCAAATGTGTTCTCTAGCACTTATATACAAGGTATAATAGCATAGATAAGCTTTGCAATAGCATTTGATAACATTTTCAACAAATCAAGAAAAATGTAACATTTTAGATATGCATAAAAAGTCATGAAAACCCTCACCAATTGCGCGTAGGAACTCTCGGGAGGCTAGCAAACACCCTAAACTACTTGCTCCTAGCTTGGCTTGGCTTGGCTTGAAGATTTGATGAGCAAAATCCTCTCATTCTCCTCCTACACTATTCTCGGATTTGCTACAGTGATTTTTCAGCATTTTTTTTTGTTTTGTTCTTTGCTAGTTATGAGCTAAGGTGGGTAATATAGGGTGCATAGTTGGGTGGGGTCAAGTTTGGGTATTTAAAAGGTCACTTATAATGCGCGTAGTAAGCTTAAAAAGAGCCTAAAGTGAAGCATGTGTGCTAGTTAATTAAAACTCTAAGTTAGTTACGTAACACTATTCATTGAACTACTAAAATCATTTTCTAAACGAGCGCTCCTATCGCTTCTAGTTCAATTGCACATTTTTCTCACTCCTTTAACAATTAATATGATTTAATAAAAATGTTAATTCACTAATAGAATGTAGTTTGAAAACGGAGTGAATAGTAGCTACAGAAGTCAGTTAGTAAAGTACAGAAGTAAATGCGCAAGCAAGGGATGCAACAGTAATTGAATGCATGGCTAAATCTCGAGCGTCACATCCTCTCCCCCTTAAACTAATTGCGTCCACGCAATTTCTTCTTCACAAGGGAACTCCACAACAACTGAAAACCAACTCCGATTACTCGTCATCAGTTGCTAAGCAAGAATACCATATACGAACTCTCGTGGGAGCTCATTAAGAAATCCCAGTAGTATTGCCTGCGAACCTCACGTAATAAGGCCAAATAAAGGCTCCAATAGAGATGCTACTTCGAAATCCAAATAAGAATCCCGCTGGCACGAATACCATAGAAGAATAGAATCCCAACTAACAGTGGAGAGAAAATACCAATAAGAATTTAGAGTACAAATACCGAAGATAATTCCATATAATAAGGCTGATTAAAATCCCAAACTAAGTCTTCCGGGTAATACCAGCAAGAAAATACTAGAAGAATACTCAATAAGAAAACCGAAAGAACAGTCATATAGAAATCCCAAAGGAAGCCATTCATTTCTGACTACTGAGCGTAAAAGAATGCCTTGGAACAAACCCCAATAACTGAGCTCCGGTTACAAACATTCTCATTCCCGCTAATCCACACAACTTGGAGGGCTTGTTGCTAATCACTTCTCTTCAGGGGGAGGAAGAAGTCTTTCTTACCATTTCAATGAGACATGTATGAATGCCAAGATATCACATTTACACATATATGTTTTAAACCATTATGCAAACATGTTTATATAAGAGTTTATGAAACAGTGTAATCATCAAACTCATTCAAGCACGATAATCAAGTCATTATAACACAACTCAATCAAAGACTTTCAAATACACACATTACAAACAACAGTTCAAGCAATTAACAATTCACGAGGTCAATTTGATGCATAACCAGCCACTTTACTTCACTTAGCACACATTTAGCACGTAACACATAATTATATCACATAGGTGCACACATTCAATACAAGACACACAATCACGCATGCAGGCATACACTTTCAAGACACACTCTTAACAAGCACACACGTAAGGGTTACTACCCGACAGGCCGAGGACCCTGTCCCGGCTTAGAGCTAACTAAGCTCTGATACCACCTGTAATGCCCCGATCCCTCACGAGACCGGAGGCTCTAATAACCATGCTATTCTCAACCCAATACCAAGCCCGGTCACAAAATTTTTCCTAATGGTTAAGTCCGGACCCGACACACGGACAGAGTCTCCCCTGTACCGTGGACATTCTGAAAACCTGTAAACACTCAATAAAGCCACAACATAACAAGACATTCATTTATAACTAAAGATCTTAGCTTTAAGGCCATCCGAGCCTTAAGACATACAAACAGTTTAGATACAGACAAGCATGCATTCATAACTTAACTCTTTACAAAACCACTTATCATGCCACTTCATGATAGCTTTTATGTATTCTTAGAAATTGAAAACAACCAGTCATTCACTCCCAAGCATGCGAAGCAGCTAATAGCAGAAATATAAGTTATTACATGCCATGGTTCTAAATCTACCACTACAACATCTATCCCCCAATTTGCAAACTATATAATATACACATATCACTTAGGTTACAAAATAGAACATAAAGTAAAGAAAACAAGTCCTACTCTCATCAACAAGAACATAGTCCACCTCAAGCAACTAGACACAGCAACTAATGCAACTCCTCCAACTGCGCCACCTGAAACATGTTAGCGAGGTATGAGCAACCACTGTTGCCCAGTGAGGGATAAGGTCTCGGGGCGTGCAATGCGACAAGTAATACAATTAACAACAATAACAATTGAGCAAATCAAGAAACAATGATAGCTTAAATAACCACATATTTAAAAGGATACATTTCTCATAACCCCTATACACCAATCTTCACTGGTCTTCATTCACGATCCACGAACCACGATCACGATCACGATAAGCCGGCATAACCCCAAACACTCCAGTGGGTGTACTCCGGATGTACCCCGATAATCCTACGACCCAACATTCCCTGGCAATCTCCGGACCAGGCGAATGAGGGACTAGGGCACGGAGTTTGAATATCCACCGGCAAGCCCTCTGCCGCCCAGCCGATATTCAACACATCCGCCCCTGACACTATGGTTGCGCAACCACTATGCAATGCACTTAACAATGGCAAGTTAATAGCAATAATATAAGCATTAACACATAGGAGGATCAACAAAGTAGGTTGACCTTGAGGCAGTTAGAATAGAAGCAATTATATAAGCTAATAAGCAGTTTTACAAAGGGACATTTACAAAATAAGCATAGAATCATACCAAAAGCTCCAAATCAACTTGAAACCACATATAAACACTCAAGAAGTCATGCCATGGGTTTAGAAGTGTGAGTCAACCGAAATTGCACCTAACCCCTTTATTTTTCAAACTATTTCTCTTCCAAACCAAGGTTAATGATTCCATTTTCAAGGGAAACTCTCCCAACCTTCTAACTAACCCTCAAGGTACCCTCTCAACCCTCTAACTCATTCAAATGGCTGCGATTTCCCTGAAAGCCCCAAATTCCCTCTTATGGCTTTAAACTACACATACATTGTCCGGGCTTCAAACAAGGGATATCAAGGCTTCTATAGCACCTAGGTAGCTTAAGGATACTAGAATTGAAGCCCGAATCCACCCGGATTCGCATGAACCCCGAAACCCCTTTGTTAAAGCCGGCTATTTCACCGTTTATGCGATTCTAGAGCAATCCAAGTACACGGGGCTATTAGAATACCTTAATTAGCACGTAAGGCATCTATTAAGAGTGTTGAATCAAGCTAATATGTGCAATTACACAAAACCCTAGAAAAACGTCACTATTCACCTCATAAATTCAAATGACGATTCCAACCGTTTAAAATGCGAACTAATAGCTCAAATGTGTTCTCTAGCACTTATATACAAGGTATAATAGCATAGATAAGCTTTGCAATAGCATTTGATAACATTTTCAACAAATCAAGAAAAATGTAACATTTTAGATATGCATAAAAAGTCATGAAAACCCTCACCAATTGCGCGTAGGAACTCTCGGGAGGCTAGCAAACACCCTAAACTACATGCTCTAGGCTTGGCTTGGCTTGGCTTGAAGATTTGATGAGCAAAATCCTCTCATTCTCCTCCTACACTATTCTCGGCTTTGCTACAGTGATTTTTCAGCATTTTTTTGTTTTGTTCTTTGCTAGTTATGAGCTAAAGTGGGTAATATAGTGTGCATAGTTGGGTGGGGTCAAGTTTGGGTATTTAAAAGGTCACTTATAATGCGCGTAGTAAGCTTAAAATGAGCCTAAAGTGAAGCATGTGTGCTAGTTAATTAAAACTCTAAGTTAGTTACGTAACACTATTCATTGAACTACTAAAATCATTTTCTAAACGAGCGCTCCTATCGCTTCTAGTTCAATTGCACATTTTTCTCACTCCTTTAACAATTAATATGATTTAATAAAAATGTTAATTCACTAATAGAATGTAGTTTGAAAACGGAGTGAATAGTAGCTACAGAAGTCAGTTAGTAAAGTACAGAAGTAAATGCGCAAGCAAGGGATGCAACAGTAATTGAATGCATGGCTAAATCTCGGGCGTCACACTCTGTCTGGTGGGTAGTGATCCTTGAATGTGTGCTTGTTAAATGTGTCTTGAAAGTGTATGCTTGTATGTGAGATTGTGTGTCTTGACCTGAATGTGTGCTCCTATGTGATATAGTTATGTGTTATGTGTTAATTATGTGTTAAGTAAAGTGAAGTGTCTAGTTGTGCATTGAATTAACCTATTGAATTGGCATCGTGAATCGAATTGATCTCGTGGATTGTTATTTGCTTGGAGTATTGCTTGTAATGTGTGTATTAGAATGTCTTGAATTAGCTATGCCGTGATTTGAATTGATTATGTTGTGCTTGACTTGATTGCCGTGCTTGAGTGACTTTGTTGAATAAACTATTTTGTAAACTTGCTTGCATAATAGTTTAAGGCCTGTGTATAACTGTGATATATTGGCATTCATACATGTCCTATGGAAATGGTAAGTAAGTCCTCTTCCTCCCCTGAAGAAGTGGTTCACAGCTGGCCTTCCAAGGTGTATGGATTGGCAGGAAATGAATGGCATTTAACTAGCCTTGATTTGGAAGTTGGTGTTTGCTTTTGGAGCTCGGTTATTGAAAAATCTCTAGGGTCCTCTTTTGTGCTTAACAGCTGTGAAAGAGTAGTTTTCTTTTAAGGTTCTATTTTGCTGTTCTTTGGAGAGCATTCTTTGGTTTTCTTATTGGGTATTCTTTGGAATCTTTTGATGGCACTTCTTGGTGGACTTGGCTATTGGGATCTCAATCGGACTTACTGTATGGTATTATCTATGGCATATGTGTCTCGGTCTTTATTGGTGTAATACTGGCATTCCTGATTGGAAATTCTTCAATGGTATTTTATAGAATTCTCAGTGGCCAATTATTTAGTATTTACTTATTGACAAACTTGGCTACTTTCTTATTGGAGCATTGTTTTGGATATCTTTTTTAGTGTTCCTCAGTTGATTTGGTAACTGTAATTCCTATCAGACTTATTATCTCATATTACTTACGGTATTCTTTGGAATTCTTATCGGGCATTTTACTAGTATTTTCCTTATTGGCATTTATTGGAAAGTCCTACACTTGGAATTCTGCTTGGACATATTATCTTGTACTGTTTACGGCTTCTCCTTCAGCCTTTCCACTCAGGGAGAATATATACTTGCTGTTTGACTAAGATGTTGCGGTAGGAACACAGTGATTGGAAGATTTCATTTAGAGGTTGGCCTTTGGTATTCTTCTCTATATTCCTTTACAGAACTTTCAGCTGGGTATATTTACGGTGGTCAGTACTGCATGAGGTGTATCTACTCTGGCTATCTCTTAACTTTCTTATTTGGTACTTGTTAGACTTCTATTGAAGATTCTTAAATAGGGTACTCCTTCGGTACTCTTCCTGCCATTAGTATGTGGTATTGATGATATCTACAGTATCTTTGCTTCAGTCTTTAGTTGGTATTTCCTCGGCATTCTTGATTGGAATTTCTATTCGGGATTTCCTACGGGCATTCTTATATATTATCTTGCTCAGCAACCGATGAAGATTAGTCAGAATTGGATTTCAGATGATGCTGAGTTCTATTGGAAGAAGAATTGCGAGGACGCAATTGTTTTAAGGGGGGAAGGATGTGATAACCCGAACCCGGCATGCATTTAATAGCACTTGACTGCATTTGATTAAATGTTTAATTAGTCAAATCAACCAATTTGCACTATTTTCATATTTCTCTTGGAAGTATTTAGTAAATATATATTAAATAATTGAAAGGTTGTTATCTACTTCTATTAATTATAGTAATTGTATTTATTATATTGTGGTTAACTAAGTCTTATCTTAAATGATAGGGTTAAATTGTGTTTGACTATGTGTCTATATTAACATACATTTGTAGTTTAATGTTCACTTCATAATTCTTTTAAATGTTCTAGAAATAGTTAAATTAATTATTTTAAATGAATATTGATTACCTTGATTGTTTTGATTATTTTAATAATCGGTTGTGGTTGTTTTGTGTTAAAATCACTCGGTTTTCAATAAATGAGAAAAGTAACTCCGAGCCGGAGTAAATTTTAAACTATGATGCTTTCCAAAAATGATATATTTCTTAGATTCTTTGAGAATTAATTGTTATTATTTTATTGTCGCAACGTGCATTGCATATCGAGAGCGTTAGCTAGGAAACGGTTTCCAGTCCTCAGGAAATAGTGAAATTAGTATTTAGATGACTTAAATTTTATATTTTAATTGTTACTAGCTAGAATTAATTTTGGTGATAGTTATTTAGCTTAAAAATGCACAAAAGTAAGCCATTTTGACTAGTTTTAAGTTGTTTGACCAATCTTGACCAAAGCTTTGACCCTTTTGACCTTTGACCTCTTTAAAATAGCCTAAATAACACAAAAAAAAAAAACAGAACTGCACAACAGCTTAGCAGGGCCGAAAATGAGGAGAGAAAAAAAAAATTTCAAGCCAAAATCTTCATTTCTTCGCGGGAGCTTGCACGGGGTGGTTTCTGAGGCATCCTACGAGGTCTTCCTAGCGTCTAGGAGCGTCTAAGGTGAGGGAAGCATGTTATTTGTGTAACGCCCCGATCCCTCACGAGACCGGAGGCTCTAATAACCAAGCTATTCTCAACCCAATTCCAACCCAGTCTCAAAATTTTAGGGAAAAACGGACAGAGTTTCCCCTGTACTATGGACATTCTGAAAACCTGTAAACACTCAATAAAGCCACAACAAGATAAGACAAACTTTTCATAACTAAAGATCAAAGGATTAAGGCCATCTGAGCCTTGAAGCATACTATAGTTCCAAAAACACACAAGCATGCTAGTGGCTAGAGTTAGAACATTCACTACCAAGCATGCAAGGTAATTGAGAGCAGAAACATAAGTTATTACAAGATATAGGTTCCCAAATCTACACTACAACCAACTATCCTTCAACTTCTTACAGCAACCAATATAAACAAAGCCCTTAGGCCACAAAATAGATACACAAATACCAAATAGAAACAAGAAGGCACAGCTACTTCAGAATAACACACAGCAACTAGGGCAACTCCTCCAACTGCGCCACCTGAAACATGTTAGCGAGGTATGAGCAACCACTGTTGCCCAGTGAGGGATATAGTCCCGGGGCGTGCAATGCAACAGATAATACAATTATACAACAATAACACTTAGACAATTAAAGAAACAATGAAACTTAAATAACCACACATTTAAAGGATACATTTCACACAATCCCCTATACACCAATCTTCACTAGTCTTCATTCACGATCCACGAACCACGAGCACGATCACGATAAGCCGGCATAACCCCAAACACTCCAGTGGGTGTACTCCGGATGTACCCCGATAATCCTACGACCCAACATCCCCTGGCAATCTCCGGACCAGGCGAATGAGGGATTAGGGTACGGAGTTTGAATATCCACCGGCAAGCCCTCTGCCGCCCAGCCGATATTCAACACATCCGCCCCTGACACTATGGTTGCGCAACCACTATGCAATGCACTTAACAATGGCAAGTTAATAGCAATAATATAAGCATTAACACATAAGAGGATCAACAAAGTAGTTTGACCTCGATGCAATTAGAATAGAAGCAATTATATAAGCTAATAAGCAATTTACAAAGGAACATATACAAAATAAGCATAGAATCATACCAAAAGCTCCAAATCAACTTGAAAACACATATAAACACTTAAGGAGTCATGCCATTGTTTTAGAAGTGTGAGTCAATCGAAATTGCACCTAAACCCCTTTGTTTTTCGAACTATTTCTCTTCCAAACCGAGGTTAATGATTTCATTTTCAAAGGAAACTCTCCCAACCTTCTAACTAATCCTCAAGGTACCCTCTCAACCCTCTAACTCATTCAAATGCCCGCGTTTACCCCGAAAGCCCCAAATTCTCTCTTATGGCTTTAAACTACACATACATTGTCCGGGCTTCAAACAAGGGATATCAAGGCATCTATAGCACCTAGGTAGCCTAAGGATACTAAAATTGAAGCCCGAATCCACCCGGATTCGCATGAACCTCAAAAGCCCTTTGTTAAAGTCGGCTATTTCATGTTTTATGCGATTCTAGAGCAATTCAAGTGCACGGGGCTATTAGAATACCTTCATTAGCACCTAAGGCATCTATTAGGAGTGTTGAATCAAGCTAAAACGCGCGATTACACCAAACCCTAGAAATCCCGTCACTATTCACCCCTACGAATCAACTATCGATTTCTACCGTTTAATACATGAAACAATAGCATAAATGTGGTCTCTACTACATGTATACAACATATATAAGCTTATTTGAGCATTGCAATAGCATTAGATAACATTTTCAACAAATCAAGAAAAATGTAACATTTTAGATATGCATAAAAAGTCATGAAAACCCTCACCAATTGCGCGTAGGAACTCTCGGGAGGCTAGCAAACACCCTAAACTACTTTCTCCTAGCTTGGCTTGGCTTGGCTTGAAGATTTGATGAGCAAAATCCTCTCATTCTCCTCCTACACTATTCTCGGATTTGCTACAGTAATTCCTGCATCTTCTCTTTTTTTTTTTTTTGTGTTTTGTTAAGTTATGAGCTAGGTGGTGTTTTATGAGCATATATATTAAATGGGATCAAGTTAGGTGCTTAGTGGTCCACTAAAATGAACGTTGATAACCTTAAAACGAGCCTAAGGTGAAGAATATATGCTAGCTAATTAAATTACTAAGTTATGTTACGTAACACTATTCATTGAACCATTAAAACATTTTCTAAACGAGTGCTCCTATCGCTCCTAGCTCAATTGCACATTTTTCCCATTCCTTTAACAATTAATATGATTTAATAAAAATGCTAATTCACTAATATAATGCAGTTTAAAAATGGAATGAATAGTGACCAAGAAAGACAACAGGTAAAGCACATAATTTAATGCGCAATTAATAGATGCCACATTTAAAAATGTGTACGGTAGAATCTCGGGGGTCACATCCTCTCTCCCTTAAACAAATTGCGTCCACGCAATTCTTCTTCACAAGGGAACTTCACAACAACTGAAAACCAACTCCGATTACTCGTCATCAGTTGCTAAGCAAGAATACCATATACATTAAGAAATCCCAGTAGTATTGCCTGCAAACCTCACGTAATAAGGCCAAATAAAGGCTCCAATAGAGATGCTACTTCGAAATCCAAATAAGAATCCCGCTGGCACGAATACCATAGAAGAATAGAATCCCAACTAACAGTGGTGAGAAAATACCAATAAGAATTTAGAGTACAAATACCGAAGATAATTCCATATAATAAGGCTGATTAGAATCCCAAACTAAGTCTTCCGAGTAATACCAGCAAGAAAATACTAGAAGAATACTCAATAAGAAAACCGAGAGAACGGTCATATAGAAATCCCAAAGGAAGCCATTCATTTCTGACTACTGAGCGTAGAAGAATGCCTTGGAAGAAATCCCAATAACTGAGCTCCGCTTACAACATTCTCATTCCCGCTAATCCACACAACTTGGAGGGCTTGTTGCTAATCACTTCTCTTCAGGGGGAGGAAGAAGTCTTTCTTACCATTTCAACGGGACATGTATGAATGCCAAGATATCACATTTACACATATATGTTTTAAACTATTATGCAAACATGTTTATATAAGAGTTTATGAAACAGTGTAATCATCAAAGTCATTCAAGCACGATAATCAAGTCAAGCATAACACAACTCAATCAAAGACATTCAAATACAGACATTACAAGCAACAGTTCAAGCAATTAATAATTCACGAAGTCAATTTGATGCATAACTAGCCATTTTACTTCACTTAGCACACATTTAGCATGTAACACATAATTATATCACATAGGTGCACACATTCAATACAAGACACACAATCAAACATGCAGGCATACACTTTTAAGACACACACTTAATCAAGCACACACGCAAGGGTTACTACCCGACAGGACGAGGACCCTGTCCCGGCTTAGAGCTAACTAAGCTCTGATACCACCTGTAACGCCCCGATCCCTCACGAGACCGGAGGCTCTAATAACCAAGCTATTCTCAACCCAATTCCAACCCAGTCTCAAAATTTTAGGGAAAAACGGACAGAGTTTCCCCTGTACTATGGACATTCTGAAAACCTGTAAACACTCAATAAAGCCACAACAAGATAAGACAAACTTTTCATA
Organism: Ehretia macrophylla; assembly: GCA_037974665.1. Lineage (NCBI taxonomy): Eukaryota > Viridiplantae > Streptophyta > Magnoliopsida > Boraginales > Ehretiaceae > Ehretia > Ehretia macrophylla. Next base: position 41,548,674 of record CM075772.1, read on the forward strand.
ACTAAAGATCAAAGGATTAAGGCCATCTGAGCCTTGAAGCATACTATAGTTCCAAAAACACACAAGCATGCTAGTGGCTAGAGTTAGAACATTCACTACCAAGCATGCAAGGTAATTGAGAGCAGAAACATAAGTTATTACAAGATATAGGTTCCCAAATCTACACTACAACCAACTATCCTTCAACTTCTTACAGCAACCAATATAAACAAAGCCCTTAGGCCACAAAATAGATACACAAATACCAAATAGAAACAAGAAGGCACAGCTACTTCAGAATAACACACAGCAACTAGGGCAACTCCTCCAACTGCGCCACCTGAAACATGTTAGCGAGGTATGAGCAACCACTGTTGCCCAGTGAGGGATATAGTCCCGGGGCGTGCAATGCAACAGATAATACAATTATACAACAATAACACTTAGACAATTAAAGAAACAATGAAACTTAAATAACCACACATTTAAAGGATACATTTCACACAATCCCCTATACACCAATCTTCACTAGTCTTCATTCACGATCCACGAACCACGAGCACGATCACGATAAGCCGGCATAACCCCAAACACTCCAGTGGGTGTACTCCGGATGTACCCCGATAATCCTACGACCCAACATCCCCTGGCAATCTCCGGACTAGGCGAATGAGGGATTAGGGTACGGAGTTTGAATATCCACCGGCAAGCCCTCTGCCGCCCAGCCGATATTCAACACATCCGCCCCTGACACTATGGTTGCGCAACCACTATGCAATGCACTTAACAATGGCAAGTTAATAGCAATAATATAAGCATTAACACATAAGAGGACCAACAAAGTAGTTTGACATCGATGCAATTAGAATAGAAGCAATTATATAAGCTAATAAGCAATTTACAAAGGAACATATACAAAATAAGCATAGAATCATACCAAAAGCTCCAAATCAACTTGAAAACACATATAAACACTTAAGGAGTCATGCCATTGTTTTAGAAGTGTGAGTCAATCGAAATTGCACCTAAACCCCTTTGTTTTTCGAACTATTTCTCTTCCAAACCGAGGTTAATGATTTCATTTTCAAAGGAAACTCTCCCAACCTTCTAACTAATCCTCAAGGTACCCTCTCAACCCTCTAACTCATTCAAATGCCCGCGTTTACCCCGAAAGCCCCAAATTCTCTCTTATGGCTTTAAACTACACATACATTGTCCGGGCTTCAAACAAGGGATATCAAGGCATCTATAGCACCTAGGTAGCCTAAGGATACTAAAATTGAAGCCCGAATCCACCCGGATTCGCATGAACCTCAAAAGCCCTTTGTTAAAGGCGGCTATTTCATGTTTTATGTGATTCTAGAGCAATTCAAGTGCACGGGGCTATTAGAATACCTTCATTAGCACCTAAGGCATCTATTAGGAGTGTTGAATCAAGCTAAAACGCGCGATTACACCAAACCCTAGAAATCCCGTCACTATTCACCCCTACGAATCAACTATCGATTTCTACCGTTTAATACATGAAACAATAGCATAAATGTGGTCTCTACTACATGTATACAACATATATAAGCTTATTTGAGCATTGCAATAGCATTAGATAACATTTTCAACAAATCAAGAAAAATGTAACATTTTAGATATGCATAAAAAGTCATGAAAACCCTCACCAATTGCGCGTAGGAACTCTCGGGAGGCTAGCAAACACCCTAAACTACTTGCTCCTAGCTTGGCTTGGCTTGGCTTGAAGATTTGATGAGCAAAATCCTCTCATTCTCCTCCTACACTATTCTCGGATTTGCTACAGTAATTCCTGCATCTTCTCTTTTTTTTTTTTTTTGTGTTTTGTTAAGTTATGAGCTAGGTGGTGTTTTATGAGCATATATATTAAATGGGATCAAGTTAGGTGCTTAGTGGTCCACTAAAATGAACGTTGATAACCTTAAAACGAGCCTAAGGTGAAGAATATATGCTAGCTAATTAAATTACTAAGTTATGTTACGTAACACTATTCATTGAACCATTAAAACATTTTCTAAACGAGTGCTCCTATCGCTCCTAGCTCAATTGCACATTTTTCCCATTCCTTTAACAATTAATATGATTTAATAAAAATGCTAATTCACTAATATAATGCAGTTTAAAAATGGAATGAATAGTGACCAAGAAAGACAACAGGTAAAGCACATAATTTAATGCGCAATTAATAGATGCCACATTTAAAAATGTGTACGGTAGAATCTCGGGCGTCACAATTTGCGCATTTATACGTCGTGTATGTTAACTTTGTCAATTTTGAGATTTATCCGGAGATCGTTATTTAAAGCGATTTGATGCTTCTAAAATGTTCCTTGGCATTTGTAGAACATGTATTTATAGCTTTGTAACATTTTCTGCGGTTAAATGTTGTGATTGCAAATTAAATTGTCAATTGAATAGTGTTTTATGAATAGTAAAATCTTGAAACGTTGAAGTTGCGCTGTTATGCTTTCTGTTGATGTAGAAATGTGCTAGGTACGCTAGAATGCTAAAATGTGTGGTTTGTTTGGGTTGCGTAGTGGAAAAAACGAGAATTATGCCTTTGGGAAAGTCGGGGTCGTTTAGGTCGACTTTAGCGTTTTCTCGTTTTGCGTGTTGGCATTGCTTCGGGAAGCCATGGAAGCACTTTTGGTGCGATTATGGCGTTGGTTGGGTGTTTGGTTGTTATAGTTGTAGTTCAAACGAGAAAGGGGGAAATCGGGGCTTTGCGCGAGTTCTAGGGTAAAGTAAGGTTTCGGGGTCTTTAGACGTGCCTTATGGTGACCTAGGAGGGTTGGGGAAGTCGGTTTCCAGAACTCGTGGCTCGTTTGGAAATGGTAGCGTTTTGATAGTTGGGACCGATTTGTGTTTTTGTGTGTTTTCTTGTCTTTATGCCTATAGAATGTTTAGAATTACTTGAAATACTTGTTTGAGTTGTTTTGGATTGAATTGCTTATCGATTGCTGCTATTGCGTGCGAGAGTAACCTACTTTGTTATTCTCCCACGTGTGGCTTTATCGCTTGTTTATCGCCTTGTATCGAGTCTTGCATTGCATAGTGTCTCACGCGTGAGTGATGGGCCTCTCTGGGTAGCCTTGGGTTGCCAGTGTTGGTTGCTCTAGCTCCGCTGCTATTCCCTTTCTCGCTTGGGTTGCCTCCCAGTGAGATTTGGGTCGTAGATTGATGGATACTTCCGGGGTATTCCAAACTGGTGTTATAAGGTGGTTTGGGCCGGCGCGTCATCGTTAAAGTCATCGGAATCGTGATCGGTACATTACTCGCTCGAGTGAACCATAGCCTTCAAAGTGTGGTATAGCTTTGATTGGTTGTGTTAATGCTTTCTTTAGTTGTTTAATTGTATTGTTGTTTATATTGTATGCCTTTTATTGATTGTATCGCTTAACTGTACCTTTTTGCATTGCACGATCTTCTTTCTCTCCACTTCGATATCTGTCTCGCCCTCACTGAGTATACGTGTTGTGTATACTCACTCCTCACCACCACATTTCAGGAAATGCCCTGTTAGCTGGAAAGTTCGTGATTTCGTGAAAGTCCGTGCTTGAAGAGTTGTCTTGAGTGCCTACGTGACTTGAGTTGTCAAAGTTGTAAAGTTGTATGCTTTTATGTTGTATGTAATTATTGTTAAAAGAAATGTAATATAAATTTAGCTATGTAGTTGGAATGGTTTGATAAGTTAGATTATGTATATAGTTAATGTAGCTTAACTTCAATGCATGGCTGTAATGTCCAAAGGAAAAGAATTAGAATGGCATGATAGTTTATGTTATGCAGTAGCTTTGTATGGTTTAATTGCCTAGATTGAATGTACTAGTCAAAATGAAAAAGATAGGTTAGTTTTTAAATTGGAAATGTATGTATACTTGCTGAGTTTAAATTGTTGAGAACCGAGGCTCGGATGGCCTTGAGGAAGTTTTGTATGGTTGGACACGGTGGTGGTCCATTTATATGCTATTACAGGTTTTACATTTCGCCTATAAACAGGGGAGACTCCGTCCGTTTTCCCTGAAAATTTTGCCCGGTTTTGGTTTGGGTTGTGATTAGATCGATTGATAGAACCTCCAATCTCGAGAGGGATCGGGGTGTCACAATGGGCGGCTACCAGCTTTCCTTTCTTTATCGAGGAAGCTCGCCGGACATCTATTCATCTTCCTCTGCATCAATAGGATCTGTGGTTCCCTTCGCTTGTTTTGGTCCTTAAGTGGAATTTAGGTACACAATATTCATTGCCTGGTTATACCTTTGACTCTGAGTTAGCGCCGATCCTTATCTAAAATCCCCAAAAACCCAATTCTAAGGCTAGAACCTTTCCCTATTGGTCGAGCATCTTCACTAATCCTTTCTTACCGAAACTGACATCCCTAGTGTAAGGATAAGGATCTAAGGAAGATGGATAAAATCGGTTTTTTCGATAGAGAGAGACCTACAAAACGACACACTAACTTAAACTCTTCTAGCCTAGAACTCTTAACTAACCCTTAGGCAAGCGAAAGGACTTCCCATATGGGACCGAGAAGGCACGAGCGAGAGTAAGAAGAATCAGCTGCACATTCATCTTCCTCTAGAAATGTCAATTTCTATTTCATTGACATCTACTCACTCTTCTTTTTAGCTTAAAGAGAGAGGGCTTTCAGGATTTTAAGAGAGAGAGGACATGTGAGGCCCGACCCCGATTCGCGTGCAATACCTCGTTTCGTGTATCCTAATCTAGATTTGCGTGCCTTGACCTAGGTTTAAGAATTGTGTTCATTTTATGTGCCATGCATTGAATTACGTGCATTCATTTAGGATTGCATGCATTTACTTGAAAAACGTGCGTTCCTCTTGTAGTTCATGTCCTACCTCGTAGTGCGTGCCCTAGACCTAGGAAAGCGTGCCTTCACGCTAATCAAGAAAACATCTTACACGGAGCACTAGACTATTAAACAATCCTACAAAATCCACTATCAATATTATAATCCTAATTCAACTCACTAGAAGACAAAAATTCACCAAACACTAAACATTCTTCATTCTTTATTCTTTATTCTTTTTGCACTTCCAATTCACAATTAAATAACATCCAAAACATGACAAAAATTCAGATTTGGCACATGCTTTGGCCGACCACTAGGAGTTGTTTGCATGCATGTTTAATTCAAAATGAATCTAGACAAGTTATGGCACAAAAACACTTATCAATGCAAAAAAAATGATCAAAACCACGTCAAAATTTTCTCTTGCTCGACCAAAAGCTTCATGCCCATGCTAACATTTCAAAATTCCATCTTGAAGACACAAAAATCAGATTTTGGAAGCCCAAGGCCGACCACAAGCTTGAGAGTTGCAAAAGTTTTATTCCTTGTCACATTTTGTCATTTCTTCTTTCATTTCTCTTTCATTCTTCTCTCTCTCCCTCTCATTTCTCTCTCTCTCTCGGCCCTAGCTGCACAATATTACCTCCATAGCTTATCTTCATCACACCTTAGTTGAGCAAGTCAGGCAACTATCAAAGAAAGTCGAGCAAGCTAGCTAGAGTTCGAAAATCACACATGCATGTACATTGAAGACTTCTATTCGGCCTTGGTAAGTTTCTTGGCTTCCATTTCTTTTCTTCTTGTTCTAACCTCATGCATGTTCTAAGAGATTGATCACTAGGCTAGGACAAATAGAGAAACCAAGTTGGAATCTCGGCTAAGCAAGAAGAAGAAGAGATTTGAGCTTCAACAAGGTTTTTGAGCATCTTTTGGGTTGATTGCTAAGGTGAGGGCTAAAAACTTTTGAAAACTCTTCAAAAATACACATGCATGCTCATAAATGTGTGTATTTGCTTCTGTACTTGAGTTATATGTTCGTTCATAAGCTTAAACAACCATGCATGGCAAGATTTTGGCTTGAAAGTGATGATAGGTGAAGTCGGATTGTTGACAGCTCTCTAACCAATTTGTTTCGAGGTAATTTTAGCTAGGCAAATGATGTTGAAAATGCTTGAAAATTGGTAGGTGACTAGTTTGGACAGTGTTGAACATTTTTCCCAGAAATGGGCAGAAGCGAATTTTGACTCTAAGGTCCTCAAAATGGCAAATCTTTAAAATGTGTCCAAATCTGGAAATCTGGAAAAATGAAGCAGGTTTTGGCAGATGCACTGACCTTGTGGAACGAACCATATTTGACTTAGTAAATTTTGTCCAAAATGCAAGAAATTTGGTGTGCTGCTATATTTTTCAGTTCTGGACAATTTTGTCAGAAATGGACTAAGGCTAAAACTGACCCTAAAGACCTCAAAAACGTCAATTACTGAAAAGTGTGCAAATCTGGACAGTTTTGTGCTATTCCACTGTTTCGGCTATATCTAATGATCCCGAACTCCAATTAATACAAAGTTTGTTTCTGATTTTAGTTGACTTCTTAAGATTTAATTTGAAATCTTATTCACTGGATTTGGAGATTGTTTTATTATCCTATTGATTGTGAGAAAACAGCCTATTGCAGTAAAGGTTCCACTTAGCTATATGCTTGGAAAATTGTTGTAACCTCTCTTGTGGTGCTAATTGCTTGGAATTGTGGTGTTGGGATGTTGTGTGGACTGTTTTGAGTACTTGAGGATGTTTGAATTGAATAATCTTATCACTTGATCACGTGGGCTTCGTAGTGAGTTATATGGCCTGTTTTACATGTGTTACATGGCTGCCTGTTTAATTTTCATATAACTCTATATGCCTTTCAAGTGAAATTACTTGTCTTATCATGCCTGGTTTGATTACTTGACAACGTGCGATCTTATAACTGCTCGGAGGCGACCTACTTTGTTGTCCTCCTAATGTGATATGTTAAATGTTATTAATGTGCATTGCATACGAGGTTGCAACCTTTCAGTGTGGCATGGTAGTGTTTCACGCACGCCGGGCGTCATCGGGCTTGCCGGTGTTACCGTGACTACCATGGTCCAATTCCCTCTCTCACTTGGCATTTCACCATCGGAGAGTTGGGTCGTAGGTTTCGGGGTACATCCGGAGTACACCCAATTGGGAGCGATAAGTGGATTATTGAAGTCGGCCGCAACAATTGTATCGAAATTGAAATTGAGAGCAACTGCTCACTGTATCCTTGAAATGATTGGTAAATGTATCTGTTAATCGATTTGTTTCATATATTTGCGTACCTTATTATTTGTAACACGTGACATGTTTTCAAAAAGAGTTTTCATAAATTGAACAGGAAAATGAGTTTGGACTCACCCTCTTTTTCATCACATGTGAAGAAGAACAGGTACAGGCACCCGAGGATGGTGTGCCTAACGATGAACCCTTGGAGTGATTTCCTGTCATTGTTTGCTTTGCTTGAATGTGGCTACTTGTGAACTCTGTGCTACTTGAAGACTATCTATTTTATGTTGCTTGTTATTTCTAATGTAAAAGACCCCCGTTGTAATTTGGGGTCTAATTTTGGTTTGTACTTATATTAAGTAGACTGATGCCAGACATTACTATGATCGTTTTTGCTTTTATTACCGCTAGTATTTATCATAGGTTATGACGCATTAGTTAAGGACTAAGTAAATGAACTTATCCAATCTTAACAGGTACTCGCTATTAAGCTAAGATCAACAGGTATATTTTGTAACGAGGACAAACAAACAAATGAGACATAGTACCATGCTAGGTTATAAATCAAACGAGACATCAAGATAACCAATAGGCATTTCAATTGACGATAAATAGCAAACTTAGTTGGAAATGAACTTGAGATAGTAAATTTTGAGGCATTTAGAGAATTAGGTTAAACCAAAGAGCCCAATTACAACCGTTATGCTGCCGGTTTTCTGGAAAAACTTTGTAGTTTAGACTAAATCATTAGGTGTTAAATCTTCATAAACAGCTAAGCAAGTGATATTACTTGAATGTTTAGTTCACACCCTAGTCTAACCTTATAGGCCGGGTTGGGGCGTGACACCCTAGAATTAGAATAGTATCAGAGCTTAGATTGCCTAAGCTGGGTTTAACTCTCGGACAGTGGGTAGAGCCCTAAGATAATTAGGATGACTTGTTTATGTGTTATTGTGTGATAAATGTGCCTTCTATGTTCTATGTGCTTAAGTGGTTTACATGCCTTAAATGTTTCTGGAATTGTTTCCATATTATGTTGCATATCTTATGCATTAGATTCTTAATTGTCATATTTCAATAAATTGTGCATCGTAATCTGTGCCTATAGATGGCTGGTCCTAGTACCCGTACTACTAATAGGAGCGGTGAACCCCAAGAGACCGGAGATGCCTATCAAACTAATCCCGGTATAGCTATGTTTAATATGATGACAAATGCCATGGATCGTGTATCACGAGTGATGGAGCGACAAGATGCACGTGAAGCCAACAACAACAACATCAACAACAAGAATGAGGGTAACCATGGGAGACATAGCAGAATGAGGGAATTCCTTGACTTTCGCCCGTCTAAATTCTACAGGGAAGCTGATGATGAGAAAGCAGAGGCTTGGCTGTCTAAGATCGAGAATATTTTCAGGCCACTTGATTATATAGATGAAGAGAATGTGGAGTTTGCTGTATTTCTGTTGCACGGGGACGCCGAGCATTGGTGGTACATTGTAGATGTAACACCCCGATCCCTCTCGAGACCGGGAGTTCTATTAATCAATCTAATCACAACCCAATTCCAAACCCGGGCAAAATTTTCAGGGAAAACGGACGGAGTCTCCCCTGTTTCTAGGCAAAAAGCAAACCTGCGACAACATATAAATGGACCAATACCATGTCCAAACATTCAACCACCTCAAGGCCATCCGAGCCTTGTTCTCAACAAGCAACCACAAGCAAATATACATACATTTTCAAGTACTAGACTATTCTAACTCTTCCTTTAACCATACAAACATGCTTAGTAATTAAACTACACCAACCTATTGCATAAGTTAGACTATCATATCTTTCTATCTCTTTCCTTTGTCATTACAAACATACATTGAAATTAAGCTACCTTAACTAAATACATAATCTAACTTATCAAACTACTTCAACAATCTAATGAAACTTAAAATACATACTTCTTGACATTAAATACATACAACATAAGGAAGCATATATCTTTACAACTTCGACACTCAAGCCACATAGGCACGCAAGACAACTTTTCAGGCACGAACTTTCACGAAATCACGAACTTTCCAGCTAACATGACATTTCCTGAAATGTGGTGGTGAGGAGTGAGTATACACAACACGTATACTCAGTGATGGCGAGACAGATATCGAGTTGGAGAGAAAGAAGATCGTGCAATGCAAAAAGATACAGTTAAGCAATACAATCAATAAAAAGCATACAATATAAACAACAATACAATTAAACAACTAAAGAAAGCACTAACACAACCAATCAAAGCTATACCACACTTTGAAGGCTATGGTTCACTCGAGCGAGTAATGTATCGATCACGATTCCGATGACTTTAACGATGACGCGCTGGCCCAAACTACCTTATAACACCAGTTTGGAATACCCCGGAAGTATCCATCAACCTACGACCCAAATCCCCCTGGGAGGCAACCCAAGCGAGAAAGGGAATAGCAGCGGAGCTAGAGCAACCAACACTGGCAACCCAAGGCTACCCAGAGAGGCCCATCACTCACGCACGAGACACTATGCAATGCAAGACTCGATACAAGGCGATAAACAAGCGATAAAGCCACACGTGGGAGAATAACAAAGTAGGTTACTCTCGCACGCAATAGCAGCAATCGATAAGCAATTCAATCCAAAACAACTCAAACAAGTATTTCAAGTAATTCTAAACATTCTATAGGCATAAAGACAAGAAAACACACAAAAACACAAATCGGCCCCAACTAACAAAACGCTACCATTTCCAAACGAGCCACGAGTTCTGGAAACCGACTTCGCCAACCCTCCTAGGTCACCATAAGGCACGTCTAAAGACCCCGAAACCTTACTTTACCCTAGAACTCGCGCAAAGCCCCGATTTCCCCCTTTCTCGTTTGAACTACAATTATAACAACCAAACACCCAACCAACGCCATAATCGCACCAAAAGTGCTTCCATGGCTTCCCGAAGCAATGCCAACACGCAAAACGAGAAAACGCTAAAGTCGACCTAAACGACCCCGACTTTCCCAAAGGCATAATTCTCATTTTTTCCACTACGCAACCCAAAAAAACCACACATTTTAGCATTCTAGCATACCTAGCATATTTCTACATCAACAGAAAGCATAACAGCGCAACTTCAACGTTTCAAGGTTTTACTATTCATAAAACACTATTCAATTAGCAATTTAATTTGTAATCACAACATTTAACCGCAGAAAATGTTACAAAGCTATAAATACATGTTCTACAAATGCCAAGGAACATTCTAGAAGCATCAAATCGCTTTAAATAACGATCTACGGATAAATCTAAAAATTGACAAAGTTAACATACATAACGTATAAATGCACAAATAACGATGAAACCCTCACCTTAGACGCTCCTAGACGCTAGGAAAACCTCGTAGAGTGCCTCGGAAACCACCCCGTGGAAGCCCTCGCGAAGAATCGAAGAATTGAAGTTGAATTTTCTTTTTTTCTTCTCCTTATTTTTTCGGCCATGGCTGATCTGTTTTCAGCTCTCTTTTTTTATTTTATTTTTGTGCTATTTTAAGCTATTTTAAAATAGGCAACAAGTCAAATTGGTCAAGCTTTGGTCAAACTAACTTAACTTGGTCAAATAGGCTTATTTTAGGCATTTTAGGGCTAAAACATGTAACATAATTTTAATTCTAGCTAACAACAATTAAAATACAAAATTTAAGTCATCTAAATACTAGTTTCACTATTTGCTGAGGACTCGAATTCATTTCCTAACTATCTCTCTCGATATGCAATGCACGTTGCGACAACAAAGAAGTAACAATTAATTCTCAAAGAACCTAAGAAATATATCAATTTTGGAAAGCATCATAGTTTAGAATTTACTTCGGTTCGGAGTTATCTTTCTCATTTATTTGAAAACCGAGTGATTTTAACGCAAAACAACCAAAACCAATTTTTAAAGAAATCAAAACAATCAAGATAATCAATATTCATTTAAAATAATTAATTTCACTAGTTCTAGAATATTTTAAAGAATTATAAAGTTAATATAAAGCTACAAATGAGGGTTAATATAAACACATAGTCAAACACAATTAAACCCTAACATTTAAGATAACACTTAATTAGTCACAAGAAAGGAAATTCAATTTACTATAATTATCAGGAATAGGTAATAATCTTTAATTATTCAATTTACAACTACTAAATGCTTCCAAGAGGAATATTAAAATAGTGCAAATTAGTTGATTTAACTAATTAAACATTTAATCAGATGCAGTTAGGTGCTATTAAATGCATGCCGGGTTCGGCTTATCACAGTAGAGGCACTGTGGGAGACTGATCAGACACCTCGCTTGTGGGGTAATTTCGTTAAGGCATTTAAGGAGAAATATGTACCAGCAGTTTCCAAGCAGAGGCGGATCGAGGAGTTCATGCACTTGACCCAGGGTAATATGACGGTGGCCCAGTACAAGGCTCGTTTTGATCGACTGTCCCGTTATGCTCAATATATGGTTTGTACTCCAGAGGCAAAAATGTGGAAATTTACTATTGGATTGAGGCCAGAGATTCAGGACCAGTTGGCTTCTCATGACTTCGATACCTATTCTGCTGCCTCTCGAGTTGAGAAGAGGAAACTAGATGGAGCCGGTTCGAGTCAGCCGAACAAGAAATCATACTAGCCTCCAGGTCAGCAGAGGAAATTCCAGAGTCAGGGTCGTAACCAGGGCCAGAGCCAGAACAGACCAATGAATAACCGTGGCCCGACTAAAGCATCATCAGCCTCTTCCACCCGCGGGTCCACAGGTAGTTCACCTGCTTCTCAGACTGCCATCTGTTCGTATTGTAACAGGAAGGGTCATACCTAGGCCCAGTGTTGGAGAAAATTGGGGCGATGTATAGGTTGTGGCAGCGATCAGCACCGGGTTAAGGATTGCCCTAAATGGCACATTGTGATGTTGGATGGTGAATTTGATCATGGACTTGGTTAATGAATGGTTAATTAGTTGTAATTTTATTAGATAACGTTGTAACTAATTCTATCATTCATTAGTATGTAATTGAGACATAAGTCTCGTTTTATTTTCTTGCAATTGAGAGAAATTTGTAGTGAGACATAATGTATGTAATTTCTAGAAGAAGTTTGCAAGAAGACCATTGGAGACTTTCAAAGAGTTGGAGGTGCTATGGATCTTTGAAGAAATCAAGAAGACATGTTGATGTGTTTCTTTAGTTTTTTTTTTTGTCTTGATTTGATTCATAGTCCAAGTCCATGATCCACCATGATGTATGATTTTACATGTATGTTTATTTATTTGCCTATATGTGATGTATGCTTGTAAATGAACTAATGTGCAAAGTAAGATCTAAATAAATTCAAAATCTTCCTACGTGCAAACATATTAGATTGTAAAGCGGTAAAAGTGTTTATCATTGCCCTCCACTATCCTAGGTTATATTTGCTCGATTGGGTATGTCTTGGCTAACCCAAAGGTAGGAAGACGTATTCCATGAAAGTATTATATTTACCTAGCAATCATAGTGATGTTGTGTTGTTCCAATATCACGAGGCCAATAACGTACCAAAGCTGAGGTTCGGGATTCAAATTGTCGCAACACTGTGACAGTGGGTGTAATATAACTAGATCACGTTTCCAATAATGCACCAAACCTGAGGTTATGGTGATTTAGGGGAAAAATGGTCATATCCTATATAGTGATATAGATAGTAATTGTTGCTAACTCTTTGTATGTATATTCCAATAATGCACCAAAGTTGAGGGGTATTCATATTAAAGAGAATCATGGTCACCTACTAATGAGTCTTCAATTAGATTCACGATCTCATTTAGGAAGTGTGGGATTCGATAAAAATTAGTGGGAGGTATCATTTAATTAAAGGCCAAATTAAATGTTTTAACAAGTTTATATCAACTAGCGATCTTATTTTCTGCATACGTTTATGGCTACAACAATGAACCCATTTTTAATTACCTAGACAATATATAGCGTAACCGGACCAAACTTTTTGAATTAACGATTTTGTCTATGAATGGTTCTTAGAAACTTAATCAAGTCTTAGAATTAAATGCCCCGTTATTTTTCATCTTGATAATGTATCAAAACAAAAAATTGTAGTACTTATGGTTGATAAGTAAAACAAGTTAAATATGCTAAGGAGTTGTATTCTTTCATAGTTTGCATATGCGAATGCAAGATGTAAAGAATATGATTCTAAACTAGCAAATGGTTGTGTGGTAAGCATATTCAATAGCATGATATAAGATATAAATGGAATTCATTCTCATAATTGTATTTCCTCTTTGATTAGTGGTAATGCAAAGAAGAAAGATAAAGAAAGATGATTTCTATTAGCTAGTTGGAGCATGTCTAAAAAGAAAATTAAGGATCGTATAGGCATATGTGAAAGATGTTTTCATAGCCTAGTAACCAGACATTAAAAGAGGTTTTAATCCAAAGTATCTTTATAGCTTGAAGGTCGAGGTTGTAAAGCTACTATGAATTATAAATCTTCTTTTATTGTGATTGGTACTACTATGTGTTTTAGATTCTAGTGAAACATTGATATATGTGTTCGAGAATAGAATCTTAATCACAGTAGTGCGCTTGCGGAAGCGTGGAATGTTTTCAGTGTTAGCAAATGAAACAAAGGTTATTGCGTTAGCTAAAGAAAATTTGTTTGGATACCTTCTGGATATATTTTGGATTTTAAGGATTATACCTAAATGATGTTAGGAATAAAATGTATATTCCTAAAGCTTGTAAAAGCGCATTATGGTGTAGTCTTTATTATCTTGATATGGACGAAAGATGTATTGCAAACATATTGTCAACCGTTATAACCATCCACCAAATTTTAAAATTACTCAAATAATCCAAATCAATTGTAGTTTCTACATGATTAGGTTTTTCTAATAATAAGATGATGATTAGGTTGGTTTGATTAACTAATACATCTTATTTATTGGAATGGTAACCAAGTCATCCTTTGTTTGACAAAGAATTGAAACTACTAGGCTATTTGGATTAGTACATGTTGTTGTATTTAGAGCTATTTGTGAATAGGCTCGTATAGGAAAATTTATTAGTACATTATGATCGGATCATGAAGGTAAAATACTTAAGTACTATTTTGTTTGAGTATCCCAAATTTTGATATAGTATCGAAATTAACAATGCCCGGTGTACCACAATTAAATGGGGTTTTCTTAGTGAAAAAATTGTGCTTTGTTGGACATAGTACATTTGTTGATTAGATTTAACCTATCATCTTATGTATTTGTGGGTCGTACTTTCCTCAATTTAATTTTATGTTGAATAGTAAATTCCTACTATTGCTAGAACTTTATATTTGATATAAGTTGGACAGCAACCAAAGATTAAATGTGTTAATTTTTTGGTTTGTCCTACTTTTATTGAAAAGTTTTATAAGGACTAGTAGGAGTTTTGGTTAAAGGTAATTTTATAGTATATCCTAGTTTTGTAGGATATAATTTCTATTTAATGATCAATGTCTATTGATCTATTATATTGTAATTTTTCTTGAAGAAAAGGTTTTGTTCAAGAAGATGTTACTTTCTAATAAAATAGAAATTGAGAAAGCGTCCTCAAAAGCTATAAAATCACCTAGACCAAAGTAACGAATCTATTCAATTCGGTCCGGAATGTGTCTTCACACAAGATCTTTTTAAATCTAGTAGTGTATCTCATTCTTTAAAAGAATATATGGATATCCTTTTGGGATGCAAAAAGGTTGTTTGTGTATTTGAGATAATGATCAATTAGTTGATCCTATGATTTACAAAAAAAATGGTATATGTGATATCGACTCCAAGAAACTATATAATGTAAAGCATGTTGATTAGACTGCATATACTTTAACTTAATCTGGATATTGATTTCTGAGATAAAAGTTAAAGTTAATGGAAAAAGGCTGGTGACATTTTATAGCTAGATTGGTTTGTTAAAAGATATCATCAAATGCAAAAGTGTTGGCTATGATGAAGTATTTTTACCAATTATTGTGCTTTAGTCTCGTTGTATTATGCTAGTCATTATAGCACATTGTATTACTATATTGATGATTCTGATATATTGATATGAGTAATATGTGCATACTTGATAAATCTACTTGTGGATTTTTAAGTAAATTTCTTGGAATTGTTTTGTCCAATTCTATTGAGATTAAAGAGTTAGATTTTATTTAGAATGTGGATAAACCTTGTGATTGCAGAAGAATTAGTGGGAGTGCATCCACTTTTCTATTACTGCAATAATGATGACTTGGATATCATGGTTGATGATATGTGTGTTGTGATATTAATTAAAGTCTACTCATATTAAATGTTCTCCGTTTGGAACTTGTCATTCGTATCTTGTGAATTCGTAGCTATGATAATAGTAGGAAGATATTACTCGGCATATTTCTTAGATTGTACAAAGAGTGTTTTTGAAGGTGTTCAAGAAACTCTAGCTGAATAGCAAATTTGTATTGAAGTTATAGTAACTTCATATTTGCTATACTATGTACAAGAATTGATATAATTGTAAAGTGTTACGAGTAGATATCAGTCCAATCCAGGTTTGGGAACGCTGGATAGAATTAAAGTATATTCTTAAGTACTTGGGATGCACCAAAGATATATTTTGGTTTATGGAGGAGGCAAATTCTGTAGTGATGGATTTACTTGTTCAAATTCTTGACCTTAATCTTATAATAGAATCTCTATGTTAGGGTTCACGTTTATTTGTAGTGGGAGCTCAGTAAGTTAGAAAGGTTCTAAACAAACTATAGATTCCATTACATAACTCCTGTCTTTTGTGATATGTAATATTACAAAAGAAATTGTTTGGATCGAAGAAATCATACGAGTTGGTTATGGTTCCTACTGTTAAGTTGTGATGCTTTTGTGTTACGACGATACGAAGCTACTGCACAAGCTTGTGGAACCTAGGTCTCACTATATGTCCAAACATTTAGGAAATGTGTTTCCATCTTCATGCATTACATCTGTAGCAAATAACCATATTAAGATATGTCTTTGCTGAAAACGGCCACATCTCTTGATGTAGTTGACCCACTAACCGTAGCTATGAACCTATCACAGCTAGGTCCTCGTTTTGAGAAGATGGATATGAGATATCATTGTTTGTTGTACTAATACTGTGTTGTATAGCATTAGTGCAAGTGGGAGATTGTTAGAGATATGCCCTAATGCTACATATTTGGATGACATATATTGGGGCATTTTGACATTAACTTGTACATTATGGCATCTATGTTTATATATGTGTTTTCATATTGACATGATTAGCACATTCATATTCTCCTTCTTTATGTATATGAATGAGTCCCTAGTATTTTCATTAGAAGAATGTATTCCAAAAGCATTTAGAATATGTTGGCGTATTTTCTTAATATGATAAATACTTAAAGGATTCATAGTCCTTAGATTATTTGATCGGGACTTGAATAATCTATTACGTACTGTCACATGTGTTGTTACCTTTGATCAACATAAGGATGTTGATAATAAAGGATGGTGAGCCACGTGCCATAAGAGCGTAGGGATGCGATTAACAAACATGTGGGTGGTTATTAATTGAATAGTTCATTGAATGTGACGTGAATAACAAATTACATGATTTTGGATTAATAATTTGTTATCCTTTGCGATTGTGCATGTAATCCTTAGACTTGAGACATTACAATTGTCATATGTATTAGGGTTCAATTCAAGCGTTTGCATAATGCCTGTCTCGACAAACGAGATGAGATACATCCTCTCGCAGTTTCATTCGTATGGTATAATGATTGACAGGTAGTGGTCAAGATAGGATCCATTAACCTCTGGCGTGAGGTGATGTCCTATGCAATCTAAGCTTGGTTGTTTAATGAGGAAATCCTTGGCCAAGGTATGAATGATGGAGAAAGGGTTTTCCATGTGTCATCTCTCATTACACCAATTAGATCTATGCATAGTATCGAGTTTATGAACTTAATCGAATCATGGTTCTTACTCGACGGGACAACTAATGGAAGGATTGGATTGCACGGTAATCGGCGACTATAAATAGGTTCATTATGTGATTACTTAATTGCCTTATAAATTGTCTTGATATGTTGCTAGACTTCACTCAAGACCTTTAGGGCATTTCAAGAATTGAAGGAGAAATTCTTGAAACAAATCAAGAACCTGATTAACATTAAAGGTGTTTAATGTTTCTTTAGTGCTATTGGGCTATGAACCTAGAAAGTCACACCATATTAGCAAGGAGATTAAGTCTTGCTTGGACTTGAATCATTTTCTCTAATAAATTATTAAGAGTTAATAGTTGTAGTCTCAACCATTAAAAGTTAATGGGGCAAATTTGTAAGATTGACAAAGATTTGGGTGCTTAGTGCAAATAGGTAAAATATGATTGATTCCTATTGGTTGCCAACATGTTGATGTGGAAAAGAATTAGCCAATAAACACAAAGCACCAAGATCAAAATCCTAGCCATCCATCTATTAATCCAAGGGTTGAAAAATCGTCAACAATTGTAGGCTTTATTTAAGTGTTAAATAATGCCAACTTATCTTGAGAAGGCAATTGAAAGACAAATATGTTTGTATGTGTATGTTCTTTCATGGGAAAATCAATGCAAGAGAAGACAAATACATTTTGCTCTTTTTGCATGAATCAAGGAAAAGAGAAAAACAAGAAAAAGCCTTGTCTCTTGGTCTTGTGTCTTCTCGGTCAAAGCAAGAGAAAGAAGACAAAGACTTCTTCAATTGTTGCAAACCATACACAGCTAATTGAGGAGAGAGATAGAAAATTCTGCTCAATTTTTCTCATGCTCATACACGGCTAAGTGAGTGAAGTAGAGAAAGCTTTTGAAGTCTTCTTCATTCTAAAAAATACAGCCACACATACATACACAAAGTGAGTTGCAAGAACACAAGTGGTTGTTCTTCATTTTGCTTTGTCATCTTGGATTAAATTGAGACTTGGAAAGACAACTAAACTAAGAGTAGTTTTAAGTAATCTTTCAAAAGTGAGAAGTTTTCTTGTCCATGAATCTTCCAAGGAGTTTGCTAGTACTACAACTCAAGGATGAGGAAAGGCTTCTTCAAATTGTTAGGTGGACAATCTAGGACTTCTACACTTGTGGAAGGTTCAAGGAGTTCTCAAAGCTTCACCAAATGATTTCAACCTTTGGTCTTCAAGAGGTATTCTTCTCTTCTTGTATTACCTTTGGTTTAAGATGTATATTTCATAAATATCAAGTATTGGGATTGACTACACATATGAATGTCATATATGCTATGAAAAATTGTATTTCATGCTATCTTCCACTGCAAATTTTTTATTCTATATGTGCAATCCCGAATATCGATCCTTCACGTAGATCATCGCTGTTCTTAACCGAGACTCAGGTTAAGCTTTGTCTCAGAACCTTGTGGTGTTAAAAGTAAAGCATCCCGAGGTTCAGGCATCTCGTTGAGCGTAGAGAAGCATTGGGAACCCTAATTTCTTTCTTCGGAGCCGTTTCTTTTCCCATCCCCCCGCCCCGGCAAAGCGCTTCGCTTCCAGTTCTTCGGAAGAGTCAACTTACGTCTCCCTGCTTCATTGATTGGGGGGAAAAGGAACCGTCTACCAGCTGGGAAGCTAGACATAAACTAAGTGGCTTGATGAGGATAACTAAGCTGACACGCCAGAGTTGCCTGCTGGCACAATAGGGTAGTACCTTACCGCACCGCAGGCGGGTACGCGATAGCATTCGTGGTAGTGCTTCAGGATTCCAATGTATTGCGTCCAAGATCAGAACGAGCTTGCCGGCGAACCACTGCCGTCCCATTCTTGAGTGAGCTGGAGCGCAGCCATCTTATCCACTAAACTAGCTAAAAGCTATCGCTTCGGGTCGAAGCACTAAAAGAAAATGACCGGGAAACGCGGCGGCATAGGAACCAAAGGACCCCTACTAGTAAAAGGAAAACGGAAGTGCGCTCCTGCGCACCAACTGAAAAAGCCAAGTCCCTTTTTAATAATAATAAGGTAAGCTTCATAGCTCCAACCTCGTAAAGGGGCTTTGATGCCCTTTGTATAGGTTGGGTTGCTGGATACAGGATCCTCGTAGTAGGTTGGACCAACATCCAGCCGAAAGAGGGCAGTCTTTAGAAACAATAGGTTGGGAAAGCAAGAGAACGCTTCGCCTTTTCTTATATTCTTCCCGCCCTAGGAATAGGAGTAGCTAGAGCCCCGAGAAAGCGAGAATTTTTGAGGACTAACAGTAACTAGGCACAGTATAAAATGGAACAACGTATGAGCGTAAGCTATAAAAGGGCAGCGAAGGGAAATCGGCCACGAGTTACAAAGCTCCAATAAGGTATCAAGAGGGCTATCACAGTCAAGTGCGAAGCAATTACCCCTATTCCTATTTGGGGAGTTGAGGCGAAAAATGGCTTGATGAACCATTTTGTTCATTCCTCTCCCTATCGATCGAGCATCTTCAAACCTCGCACCGGCCCCATTCACTTACTTTTCGTAGAGGCTATAAGTACACTATGCCACACAACTATGAATAGTATAGTGTGGTTGAAATACAAGAGTATAGGCCACTTTTTCCGGAATGCAGTCCGAGATAATCGTAACTGTGTATATATAGAAATATATCTTCGATGCTGTCATTTTGAAATGTCTGCTTCTACCGCTATTTCACCTCCCAAAGTGCAAAGTTTCTTGATGAGCGAAGATGAGGAAACGGGAGCAAGAAAACCAATAATATCTTTCTTGTCCTTCTACTTAAGGGGAAAAGAGAAGCGCTTTTGCTACGGAGAAAGAGAACGGTTAGCGCGAAGGTTTCAAGACTTAGCGGAGCGTTAGTGAAGCTAGATTCTCATAGCCAGGTGCTTCGAGTTAGCAAAGCGCTGTAGTAGCGCCGAAGCCTTATGTGCTATAATGCTGAGCCAATGACACTTCACCTTATCTATAGAAGTAGTCAATTGAGTTCTAAATGAATTAGCTTCTTGGTAATAGCTCAATCTATAGATAGAAAGCCCTATGTTGGGCAACTACCACGTTAGGTTTGGAGAGAGATAGGACCGGTTATATAATAGGAGAAGCAGATGCAAGTTTTTTCTTTCAATAGCTGGCCAAATGACTACAGGATCATCGATCTACTCTACCTCAATTCACCATTTCGAACCTTATACATAAGGTTTTTCCGTACCAGCTCCTTCGACCTATACCGTAGTTGAAGCACCTAAGGGAGAATTTGGTGTCTTTCAAGTTAGTAATGGAAGCAATCGTCCCTACCGTCATAAAATAAGAGCACCCAGCTTTGTCCATTTACAAGGACTCGATTCTATGTCCAAATATCACATGCCAGCAGATGTGGTCACCATCATAGGTACTCAAGATATTGTGTCTGGAGAGGTGGATAGATAGGACTACTAGTTGCTCGATAGATTCCCCTTCCTACTAGCTTTATTGCGAGCCAAAAACCTTGATAGATTCCCCTTCCCCTTCTATCCTCAATACTAGAGATGAACGAGTTCCATACGCCCGAAATTTAGATCGAAGAATTTGATTTCTGTTGTTGGTCTTGGAATTTCATGAACGCGGAGCCAACGAGTTCAGTCGAACAACCCATATAGTAAATAGAAGTGGAAGAGCCTTTCGTTTCGTTTAGAGTTGTTTAAAACGAAAGGAGCCACCACAGCTGTATGTACAATGATTGGATTTTGGTGCATACAGCTGCAAATTGAAGTGCGTAAGCCCCTTTAGAGTAAAGATAGGGGCGGGCCATTGAATAAATCGAATCAAAGAATCCACAAAAAAGTAGAACAAAAGAAGCCCATGGAGAAGGACACAACCCACAATAAGCCGCAATGGACTATCGAAAAAGGGTGAATTTTATTAAAAAAAGCCTTTTGATAAAAAAAAGTCCACCGCTCAGTTGCGCACTTCGCTCGATGCAGAAAATAAAACAAAAATGCAGCTGAAAGCAATGAAGATAGAGCTCTGAAGGTGCCAGGTTCCTACAGGAGAGGACCCTAACTTATGCCAATGGAAGCAGTTTCAAGGGATGAACATGCCCATCTGCCTTTTTGACCTGCCTGCATATTTGGTAAGATTGGATGTTGAAATGGACTAAGGCTTCATCTACTTATTATTTATATTTCTCTCCATCCGTCTTATTTCACTCACTGATTTCTGACAGTTGCTTATCATATTAAGGTACTTATGATCCGGTAGGTTAGGATTCTAGAAAAAGAGTGGAATTGCTTTTCTTTGATACTATTCTATTGTTGCGGCTTCTGGTTGCTCATGCTAAACTTTTCTAACACTCTAAGTAGCCCAATGGACAAAGCCTATTTATGTTTTCTTGTCTTGCTCTTGTCTCTCCTTGGTTGCCAATGTTGTCATTTCCTATGACAAAGCTGTAACACCCCGATCCTTCTCGAGACCGGGAGTTCTAACAATCATTCTATTCATAACCCAATTCCAAACCTGGGCAAAATTTTAGGGAAAAACGGACGGAGTCTCCCCTGTTTCTAGGCAAAATACAAACCTGCGACAGCATATATGTGGACCAATACCATGTCCAAATATTCAACCACCTCAAGGCCATCCGAGCCTCGGTTCTCAACAATTAAACTCAGCAAGTATACATACATTTCCAATTTAAAAGCTAACCTATCTCTTTTCATTTTTGACAAGTACATTCAAACTTGAAAATTAAACCATACTAAGCTACTGCTTAAAATAAACTATCATGCCATTCTAACTCTTTTCCTTTGGACATTACAAACATGCATTAAAGTTAAGCTATACTAACTAGATACATAATCTAACTTATCAAACTACTCAACAATCTAATGAAGCTTAAATTACATGCCTTTTGACATTAAATACATACAATACATGAAAGCATACATCTTTACAACTTCGACAACTCAAGCCACATAGGCACGCAAGACAACTCTTCAAGCACGAACTCTTACGAAATCACGAACTTTCCCAGCTAACATGATATTTCCTGAAATGTGGTGGTGAGGTGTGAGTATACACAACACGTATACTAAGTGAGGGCCAGATAGATATCAAGGTGGAGAAAAAGAAGATCATGCAATACAAATAGGTACAGTTAAGCAATACATTCAATAAAAAGGCATTCAATATAAACAACAATACAATAAACAATTAAAGAAAGCATTAACACAACCAATCAAAGCTATACCACACTTTGAAGGCTATGGTTCACTCGAGCGAGTAATGTACCAATCATGATTCTGATGACTTTAACGATGACGTGCCGACTCAACCACCTTATAACTTTAGTTTGGAATACCCCGGAAGTATCCATCAATTTTACGACCCAAATCTCCCTGTGAGGCAACCCAAGCGAGAAAAGGGAATAGGACACGGAGCTAGAGCAACCAACACTGGCAACCCGAGGCTACCCAGAGAGGCTCATCACTCACGCCCTGACACTATGCAATGCAAGACTCGATACAAGGCAATAAACGAGTGATATCAAGCATTATCAAGCATTTACAATCAAATAAGTAACAAGAACAACACCAACAAACATTATCAAGCTATAATAAGTATTCTATAGGCAATATAAATATTCTAAAGGCAATATAAGCATTCTATAAACAATATACTATGAAAACACACAAGATCACAAAAATGACCCCAACTTTCAAAACACTACTACTTTCAAACGAGCCACGAGTTTTGGAAACCGACTTCACCAATCCTCCTAGGTCACCATAAGGCACGTCTAAAGACCCCGAAACCCTACTTAACCCTAGAATTCACGCAAAGCCCCGATTTCTCTCTTTGCTCGTTTGAACTACAACTACCTTAACCGATTATCCAACCAATGCCACACCTGCACCAAAAGTGCTTCCATGACCTCCCGAGACAATGCCAACATGCAAAACGATAAAATACCAAACTTGACCTAAACGACCCCAACTTTCCCTAAGCCATTTTTCTCCATTTTTCCATGACACAATCCAATTAAACCACTCATTTAGGCATTCTAGCATATCTAGCACCTTCCTACATCAACAGAACGCATAACGGAGCAACTTCATCGAAACGGGGGTTTACTATTCACAATTTACTATTCATTAAACAATTTATAATTCAATTTCAATATTCAACCGCAGAAAATGTTAAAAAGCTATAAATACATGTTCTACGATTGCTAGAGAATATTCTTTAAGCCTCAAAACGATTAAAATAACATTATACGGGTAAATCCCAAAAATCAAAGTTAATACAGAAAATATTCAAATGCGCAAATAAACATGAAACCCTCACCTTAGACGCTCCTAGACGCTAGGAAAACCTCGTAGGATGCCTCAGAAACCACCCCATGCAAGCTCACGCAAAGATTTGGTGATTTGAAGTTGAAATTTCTTTTTTTTTTCTCTTTGGATTTTCGGCCCTGCCCTTTCTGTTTCAGCTTGTTTTTCTTTTTATTTTGTGCTAAAATAAGCTTTTATAAGATAACAAACAAGTCAATTTGGTCAAGGCTTGGTCAACTAACTTAAACTTGGTCAAATAAGCTTGTTTTATGCGTTTTAAAGCTAAAATAACTAACATAAATCCAATTCAAGTTAAATACAACTTAAAACACTAAAATTAAAACACTAAATACTAATTTTCACTATTTGCTGAGGACTAAAAATCATTTCCTAACTATCGCTCTCGATATGCTATGCACTTTGCGTCAATAGAAGAATAACAATTCAATCTCAAAGAATTCAAGAAAATATAATTTTTGAAGAGTAAACATGGTTGAAAATTTATTCCGGCTCGGAACTACATTTCATTTAATTGAAAACCGAGCTTTAAGGTGCAAGAAAAATAAAACCGATTGACATAAATATGAAAAGTAGTTGATATTCCGTTAAAATAATTAGCTCAAGTATTATTCTAGTTACTTCTAAAAGAAATATGAAAATAAAGCTACAAATAAATGTTTAACTAAAAATAAACACAAATCCAATGCTAACATTTAAGATGTCACTTAATTAAATGCAATTAAATGCCTTTGAATGCATGCCGGGTTCGGGTTATCACAAAAGCAGTATGGTACATGGAATATCCCGTATCTCACCTTATAGGTGATAAAAAAACTATAAGATTTGCAAAGAAACTAGTATCCCCAGGAAGTATGAACAAACAAGTTATCAAGTTTGAAAACTGTTATGTCAAAGGCCACGTGAATCAACATTTTTCTTCGCTTTACCGCAGCCTCTTTGAATCAAACCTAAACGTGAATGGGCGAGCGAATTCACTTTGTGATCGACTCTTTGGATCGCGTTAATGCGAATCGATGAGAAGTCGACTCGGCAATTTGGCAATTTGACGACCCAAAAAAAGATGTTCTTTACAAATGGACCCCACTTACTTCGACTTTGATCAGGCAGGAGAACCCCAGCGAATGAATCAACTAATGGGCGGATCGAAGACTGAGGCAGCAACCATGCTGATCCGACCTGAAGACGTCAGATGGACACCGATTATGTCGACTTAGTCACTGGACTTAACAGTCATTTATCTGGTGACTTCTGAATCACCTATGGCTAGTTGAAAATAACGACTGTACAAGACCCAGAAGTCAGATCTGCCGAACTTAAGTTGCAACTCCACTTCACTTAAGGCAAGATCCCGCTTTGAGAAATCCTCTACCTCTATCGGTCAAGTAAGATTTAGAAAAAGATACTGTTCTTAAGACTTAGCCACCATACTCTGGGGTTTCAACTAACCATCGGTGATTAATGAAAAAAATGGCACACCGGCGCATACAGAATCAAATTCTTTTATTTTTTTAGACGGGGATTTCAGAATCAGTTAAGGGAGGATGACTCGAACCAAGTGGCACCACTATCTGTCCAACCAGGATCAAACTGCTGTGGAAATCTGTACTCCCTGGATCAATCACATGAGGTACGGAATAGCTCCCCTATTGTCCCTGTGAAGAAACTGAAGACCCACCCTCAGCGAAGAATGCGTAATCGTGTGTACCGAAGTTAAAGACCGCATCGCGGGCTCTCTTCACTTCTGCAAATTGAATATGCTCCTACGACTCCCCTGTCTACCTCTCCTCATTATCTTCCTTAACAAGAAGAATTTTTGCTGTGTACTCTACCACATAGTGCCCCATTTGCCCGCACCTAAGACACGCACCCTATTCCACTTATTCTTCTTGGAAGAGCTCCCTGATCCTGCTTTTGCCTTCCCCTTAAATTGAATTTGGATGTAGAAGTGAACAAAAGTATATCCCTAGGATTAGGATCTACACTTTGTCCAAATAGGCTCAGCCACCTATACGTAAACATCTTATCATGCACCTTTGCATTAAGAAAATAAGGAAGGGTTATGTTGATGCAGTAGCAAAGACTTCCTTATCCTATCAGATTTTTAAATTTATACCCTTCATGATCTAACTAAGATTATTGGTGTGGCGCCCTGATCCCTCTCGAGACCGGAAGTTCTATCAATCAATCTAATCACAACCCAATTCCAAACCCGGGTAAAATTTTTAGGGAAAAACGGACGGAGTCTCCCCTGTTTCTAGGCAAAAAGCAAACCTACGACAACATATAAATGGACCAATACCATATCCAAACATTCAACCACCTCAAGGCCATCCGAGCCTCGGTTCTTAACAAGCAATCACAAGCAAATATACATTTCCAGTTTACAGACTAACCTACCTCCTCACATCTTTTACAAGAACATTCATGCTTGACAATTAAACCATTCTAACTTATTGCATAAAATAGACTATCATACCATTCTAACTCTTTTCCTTTGGACATTACAAACATGCATTAAAGTTAAGCTATACTAACTAGATACATAATCTAACTTATCAAACCACTTCAATAATCTAATGAAACTTAAATTACATTCCTTTTGACATTAAATACATACAATACATGAAAGCATACATCTTTACAACTTCGACAACTCAAGCCACATAGGCACGCAAGACAACTCTTCAAGCACGAACTTTCACGAAATCACGAACTTTCCAGCTAACATGACATTTCCTGAAATGTGGTGGTAAGGAGTGAGTATACACAATACGTATACTCAGTGAGGGCAAGACATATATCGAGGTGGAGAGAAAGAAAGTCGTGCAATGCAAATAGACACAGTTAATCAATAAAGCCAATAAGAAAGCATTCAATACAAACGACAATATAATAACCAATCAAGAAAGCATTAACACAACCATTCAAAGCTATACCACATTCTGAAGGCTATGGTTCACTCATACGAGCAATGTACCATTTCACGAGCGATACATCAATCTCGAGCTTGATGTTGACAATGATGATAATAAGCGCACAACCACCTTATAACTTCAGTTTGGAATACCCCGGAAGTATCCATCAATTCTACGACCCAAATCTCCCTGGGAGGCAACCCAAGTGAGAAAAGGGAATAGGACACGGAGCTAGATCAACCAACATTGGCAACCCGAGGCTACCTAGAGAGGCCCATCACTCACGCGCCTGACGCTATGCAATGCAAGACTCAATACAAGGCGATAAACGAGCGATAGCACAACAATACAGATTAGAGGCGATAAACAAGATGTAATACCCGAGTCCGGAATGTGGAATTTCTTGATTATCTTTTTGGAAATTATATTTCTTAAATTCTTTAAGATTTAATTGTTACTTCTTTGTTGTTGCAAAGTGCATTGCATTTAGGGAGCGATAGCTAGAGAGCGGTTCCTAGTCCTCAGCAAATAGTGAAACTAGTATTTTAGTGCCTTAAATTTTATAATTTAATTGTTGTTAGCTAGAATTAACATTTCCTTAGTTGTTTTAGCTTAAAAATGCATGAAAATAGGCTATTTGACCAATTTTAAGTTAGATGACCAAGGGGGTTTGACCTTTGACCAAGTTGTCATCTTTTAAATAAGCAAATAACAAAGAAAAATGAAAGACAAAGCTGAAAACTCAGTCCTTGAGCTAGCCGAAATATTGAAGAAAAAAAAACCATTTTCAACTTTTAAAACTTCCAATTTTCGCGTGAGCTTGTTCGGGGTTGTTACCGAGCCATCCAGCGTTATTTTCCTAGCGACTAGGAGAGCCTAAGGTGAGGGAAGTACGTTATTTGTGCATTTAAATGTTATGTATGTCGACTTTTTGATTTTTGAGATTTATCCGTAGATTATTGTTTAAATCGTTTTGATGCTTCTAGAATGTTCCTTGACAATTGTAGAACATGTATTTATAGCTTTTTAACATTTTCTGCGGTTAAATGTTGAGATTGTAATTTAAATGTCAATTGAATAGTAATTTATGAATAGTAAACTCTTGAAACGATGAAGTTGCGCTGTTATGCTGTTTGTTGATGTGAAAATGTGCTAGGTATGCTAGAATGCCTAAATGCATGGTTTGTTTAGGTTGCGTAATGGAAAAAACAAGAAATATGCCTTGGTGAAAGTCGGGGTCGTTTAGGTCGCATTTGGCATTTTCTCGTTTTGCGTGTTGGCATTGTATCGGGAGACCATGGAAGCACTTTTGGTGCGATTATGGCATTGGTTGGGCGTTTGGTTGGTATAGTTGTAGTTCAAACGAGCAAAGGGGGAAATCGGGGCTTTGCGCGAATTCTAGGGTAAAGTAGGGTTTCGGGGTCTTTAGACGTGCCTTATGGTGACCTAGGAGGATTGGCGAAGTCGGTTTCCAGAACTTGTGGCTCGTTTGGAAATGGTAGCGTTTTGATAGTTGGGGTCGATTTGTGATTTTGTTTGTTTTCTTGATATTATGCCTATAGAATGCTTAGGGTTGCTTGATATACTTGTTTGAATTGATTCTGTTTGAAATGCTTATCAACTGTTGCTATTGCGTGCGAGAGTAACCTACTTTGTTATTCTCCCACGTGTGGCTTTATTGCTCGTTTATCATCTTGTATCGAGTCTTGCATTGCATAGTATCAGGCGCGTGAGTGATGGGCCTCTCTGGGTAGCCTCGGGTTGCCAGTGTTGGTTGCTCTAGCTCTGTAACACCCCGATCCCTCACGAGACCAGGAGTTCTATCAATCAATCTATTCACAACCCAAATCCAAACTCGGGCAAGATTTTAGGGAAAGACGGACAGAGTTTCCCCTGTTTCTAGGCAAATTGCAAAACCTGTAATAGCATATAAATGGATCAACACCGTGTCCAACCATACAAAACTTCCTCAAGGCCATCCGAGCCTCGGTTCTCAACAATTTAAACTCAGCAAGTATACATGCATTTCCAATTTAAAAGCTAACCTATCTTTTTTCCATTTTTGACAAGTACATTCGAACTTGACAATTAAACCATACTAAGCTACTACATAAAATAAACTATCATGCCATTCTAACTCTTTTCCTTTGGACATTACAAACATGCATTGAAGTTAAACTATAATAACTAGATACATAATCTAAATTATCAAACTACTTCAACAATCTAATGAAACTTAAATTACATTCCTTTTGACATTAAATACATACAATACATGAAAGCATACATCTTTGCATCTTTGACAACTCAAGCCACATAGGCACGCAAAACAATTCTTCAGGCACGAACTGTCACATAATCACGAACTTTCCAGCTAACAAGGCATATCCTGAAATGTGGTGGTGAGGAGTGAGTATACACAACACGTATACTCAGTGAGGGCGAGACATATATCGAATTGGAGAGAAAGAAATTCGTGCAATGCAAATAAGACAGTTAAGCAATATAACTAATAAGTAAGCAATTGAGACAAACAATCAATACAATAAGCAATTACTGAAAGCATTAACACAACTATTCAAAGCTATACCACACTCTGAAGGTTATGGTTCACTCATACGAGCAATATACCATTTCACGAGCAATACATCAATCTCGAGCTTGATGTTGACAACGATGACAATAAGTGCGCAACCACCTTATAACACCAGTTTGGAATACCCCGTGAGTAACCATCAATTCTACGACCCAAATCTCCCTGGGAGGCAACCCAAGCGAGAAGAAGGAATAGCCACGGAGCTAGAGCAACCAACACTGGCAATCCAAGGCTACCCAGAGAGGCCCATCACTCACGCATTGGACACTATGCAATGCAAGACTCGATACAAGGCGATAAACGAGCAATAAAGCCACACGTGGGAGAATAACAAAGTAGGTTACTCTCGCACACAATAGTAACAGTTGATAAGCATTTCAATCAGAATCCATTCAAACAAGTATATCAAGCAACCCTAAGCATTCTATAGGCATAATATCAAGAAAACAAACAAAATCACAAATCGGCCCCAACTATCAAAACACTACCATTTCCAAACGAGCCACGAGTTCTGGAAACCGACTTCGCCAATCCTCCTAGGTCACCATAAGGCACGTCTAAAGACCTCGAAACCCTACTTTACCTTAGAATTCACGCAAAGTCCCGATTTTCCCCTTTGCTCGTTTGAACTACAACTATACTAACCAAACACCCAACCAATGCCATAATCGCACCAAAAGTGCTTCCATGGCCTCCCGAAACAATGCCATCACGCAATATGAGAAAACGCTAAACTCGACCTAAACGACCCCGACTTTCACCAAGGCATATTTCTCATTTTTTCCATTACGCAACCTAAACAAATCATGCATTTAAACATTCTAGCATACCTAGCACCTTTTCACATCAACAGACAGCATAACAGCACAACTTTATCGTTTCAAGGGTTTACTATTCACAAAATACTATTCAACTAACAATTTATATTTCAATTTCAATATTCAACCGCAGAAAATGTTAAAAAGCTATAAATACATGTTCTACGATTGCTAGGGAACATTCTTTAAGCCTCAAAATGATTAAAACAACAAACTACGGATAAAATCCAAAAAATAAAGTTAATACATAAACATGAAACCCTCACCTTAGACGCTTCTAGACGCTAGGAAAACCTCGTAGGATGCCTCGAAAACCACCTCGTGGAAGCCCTCGCGAAGAATTGAAGATTTGAAGTTGAATTTTCTTTTTTTTCT
This sequence comes from Ehretia macrophylla, assembly GCA_037974665.1. NCBI lineage: Eukaryota > Viridiplantae > Streptophyta > Magnoliopsida > Boraginales > Ehretiaceae > Ehretia > Ehretia macrophylla. The sequence continues at coordinate 41,578,836 of CM075772.1, forward strand.
CTCCTTTATTTTTCGACCCTGCCCTCTTTTCTGTTCAGCCCTTTTTTTTGTTTTGTGCTAATTTAAGCTATTAAAAAGGATGACAAAGGTCAAAGGTCAAGCCCCTTGGTCAAACCACTTAAAAATTGGTCAAACTAGCCTATTTCATGCATTTTAAAGCTAAAACAAGTAACATAAATCCAATTCCAGTTAAATACAACTTAAAACACTAAAATTAAAACACTAAATATTAGTTTCCACTATTTGTTGAGGACTCGAATTCATTTCCTAACTATCTCTCTCGATATGCTATGCACTTTGCGACAATAAAAGATTAACAATTAAATCTCAAAGAATTTAAGAAAATATATCATTTTTGAAAAGCATCATAGTTTAAAATTTACTCCAGCTCGGAGCTACTTTTCATTTAATTGAAATCCGAGCATTTAAGTGCAAGAAAAATAAAACCGATTGACATCAATATGAAAAGTAGTTGATATTTCGTTAAAATAATTAGCTCAAGTATTATTCTAGTTACTTCTAAAAGAATTATGAAAATAAAGCTTCAAATAAATGTTTAACTAAAAATAAACACAAATCCAACGCTAACATTTAAGATGTCACTTAATTAATCACAAGAGAATAAATTCAATTACTATAATTATTAGAAATAGATAATAATCTTTTAATTATTCAATATACAACTACTAAATGCTTCCAAGAGAAATATTAAAATAGTGCAAATTGGTTGATTTAACTAATTAAACATTTAATTAAATGCAGTCAAATGCTATCAAATGCATGCCGGGTTCGGGTTATCACAAGCTTCGTGTCCTATTCCCTCTTCTCGCTTGGGTTGCCTCCTAGGGAGATTTGGGTCGTAGATTGATGGATACTTCCGGGGTATTCCAAACTGGTGTTATAAGGTGGTTTGGGCCGGCGCGTCGTCATCGAGTTCGTGATTGAAAGTTGCTCGTGAAAAGAGTACCGTATCCTTTGAATGAGTATTTATTGTTTTAATGCTTGCCTTGCTTTATTGATGGCTTTGTTGTATCTCTATTTGATATTTGTATGAATTGCTTGACTAATTGCATTGCATACTCCTCTCATCTCCGTCCTTGAGACCAATTGCCCTCGCTGAGCAATAGTTTTTGCTCATTCCTTTCTATACTATATTTTTACAGGAGTAGTTGAAGCGGACCCTATAGAGGTAATAGAGGAGGAGGAGCAGGTGGAGGTGTTTCCGTGATAGCACTTCTTTGCTTTGCTAGTGGTTGGTTGCCAGACTTTTGTGCGAGCCATGCTTGATGTGTTTAATGCTTGGTTGTCGCTTTATTTTGAGGCTTATAGCCTTGTATGTAGTATCTATTTTGAGGCCTAGATGGTCTTATGTTGTAAAGGATTGAATGTTGTAATGTTGTAAATATATACTCATGTGACTAGTAAGGAAATGCATGCTAATGGTTAATTGTTTAGTGGCATAAATAATTGTATAGTATGCATATCATTTTTGGGTTGCAAAGTTGTTAATGAAAAGATGTATGTTTTCTAAAAGAATGTTGGCTTGTCTCAAATGAATGTTGTGGTTTCTTGAATATTATATTGAATGTAGGGTTTCGGAACGTCCACGGTACAGGGGAGACTCCGTCCGTGTGTCGGGTCCGGGCTTGGCCTTTTCGAGGTTGGGTCGGGGCGTGACACAAGATATCAAGCATTATCAACAATTGATAAACATTTCAATCAAAATCAACTCTAACAAGCGTAATAAGCATTAACAAGCATTCTACAAGCAAAACTCCACGAAACCAACAAAAACACAAAACGACCCCAACTTACCAAACGCTACTACTTTCAAACGAGCCACGAGTTTTGGAAACCGACTTCACCAATCCTCCTAGGTCACCATAAGGCACGTCTAAAGACCCCAAAACCCTACTTTACCCTAGAATTCACGCAAAGCCCCGATTTACCTCTTTGCTCGTTTGAACTACCACTACCTTAACCAAACACCCAATCAACGCCATAACCACACCAAAAGTGCTTCCATGGCCTCCTGAGACAATGTCATCACGCAAAACGATAAAATGCCAAACTCGACCTAAACGACCCCAACTTTCACTAAGCCATTTTTTTCCGTTTTTCCATTATACAATCCAATTAAACCACACATTTAGGCATTCTAGCATATCTAGCACCTTCCTACATCAACAGAACGCATAACGGAGCAACTTCATCGAAACGGGGATTTACTATTCATAATTTACTATTTAATTAACAATCTAAATTGCAATTTCAATATTCAACTGCAGAAAATGTTAAAAAGCTATAAATACATGTTCTACAATTTCTAGGGAACATTCTTTAAGCATCAAAACGATTACAATAACAATATACGGATAAAACCCAAAAATTAATGTTAATACATAAAATATTCAAATGCGCAAATAAACATGAAACCCTCACCTTAGACGCTCCTAGACGCTAGGAAAACCTCGTAGGATGCCTAAAAAATCACCCCGTGCAAGCTCACGCGAAGAAATTGAAGTTTGAAGTTGAAAGGTTTTTTTTTCTCCTCTCTTGGTTTCGGCCCTGCTCACTGTTTTCATCTTGTTTTTCATTCTTTTTTTGCCTTCTAAATTGCGTAATAAAAGATGACAATGGTCAATAGTCAAGCCCCTTGGTCAACTAACTTAAGTTGGTCAATTTGCCTATTTTTATGCATTTTTAAAGCTAAAATAACTAATGTAATATTAATTCTAACTAGCAAAAATTAAAACACTAAATACTAGTTTTCACTATTTGCTAAGGACTGGAAATCGTTTTCTAACTATCGCTCTCGATATGCTATGCACTTTGCGACAATAAAAGAATAACAATTAGATCTCAAAGAATTTAAGAAAATATAATTTTCGAGAAGTAACATAGTTCAAAATTTACTCCGGCTCGGAGCTACTTCTCATTTAATTGAAAACCGAGCATTAAGAGGCAAGAAAAATAACACCGATTAACATAAGTATGAAAATAAAGCTACAAATGAATGTTTAACTAAAAATAAACACAAAATTCAATGCTAACATTTAAGATGTCACTTAATTAATTGTAATTAAATGCCATTAAATGCATGCCAGGTTCGGGTTATCACAATTGGCATCATAGTTTTTCATACCAAGAGCCTCCAGCTGATCACAAAGGTTTTTCACCTTAATACACTAACAAGAATCAAATTACCCTACTTCAGGCCATGTTGTTCAGTCTCCAGGCACTGACACTTACTTGCGGGCGCATGTTCATTAACTTCCCTCAAAGTACGCCATGCCTTTCTTGGGTCTGTAATGCCTTCATATAAAATATATTGAGGCGCATCTTATCAGCTACAGACACTATGATCGTATGCATATAGCCCTACCAGACCAGAACAACATGAAAATGGCTTTTTACTCGCCACATCCTCCGGTTTACCTTCCACACCACTAATAATTCTCTGACATTCCTGGCATATCAAGAAGCACTTTACCTCTTCATGAACATTTACAAAATTTTGTCATGTTGGAGTGAACGACACATAATCGACAAGCCAGACATTATTTCAAGTACAAAGAAAAGAATTTGGCGATCTGATTATAGAGGAGAATGCATGTCCATGAAATTTTCTCAATATCTTATTTCCAGAGGCACTGTTCATCAGAGATCTTGTGTGTATGAATAGCTAAAAGGAAAAAAAGATACTTATTGGAAACAATTAGAGCTATAATGTTTGGGATGAATGTACCTTGTTTGGAAAAAGCTGTGTTGACTGCAACTTGAGCAATCGTATACCGTCTAAGTTCTTGCTGGAAGCATCCCTGATTACTATCATTTAAAACTCTTTTGCTGTTGTTTATATTGTATTTTTTTTATTTTATTTAAAGAAAGGAAAGGAAACTAACGAAAGAAACGAAGCGAGCAGCAATGAGAAGATCAGTAGTAGAAGGTAACGAATTAGAGACTCAGAGAGAGATCAGAAGTAAAACTTAGCAAGGAAAAGGTTGAACCCAGGTACTACACTAAAATAGGTGTTACCTAGGGCCATATGACTCAGGCAGACTCTCTACCCGTGCGCGTGCCTATTTCGCTTTAGGAGGTATCATAGAGGAGTTTTGGGTAAATCCCTTTCGATTTCTGCTAATTCTCTTCTTGTTGTACCATGTCCAAAGCATGACGAAGCTGTCATACTCTAATTAAGAATCTCAATTCCTAGGCTATTAACGAAGAGGATAAGCAAAATCGATCATAAAAGCACTTCCAATAGTGGAATTGGAATCAAGGGATGTGGAATCGACAGATTCTTTAACTCAGGCTTCAGGGGAAGGACAAATCAGAGCTTAGTAGAAAGACTAATAGGCGGAGCACTTAGTTGTTAGTTGAAAGAAACTGGGCCTAACACCATAGAAGGAGGATTGCTTTTTATAATAACCCATACGTAGACGAAAGTAGCATTCAAGCATCTTCTCATTGAGGAGATCTTAGATAGAATATGAGCCGACAGTAGGACTCTCTTAGAGTGTGGGAGTATAACATTAGCAGTAGTTATGGCCCCATACCTATGAGCATTGGCGAGAGCAGCTAAGCTAAGGTCGGAAAAGAAGAATTGGTAGCCTTACAAGCTACCTATTTCCTCAGCCGATAAGAGAATATGTCTTCATTATCGGCTGTATGCTATCGGAGATAGAGCAATGAAAGGTTCAGTCTTACCGCGCACTGCACTCAATTCAATGATCAAGCAATACGAATCTCTTTATCTTTCTATATGAAATTTTGGGGAAGGTAGTTAGCTGCGCAGCAACCAATGCATCTAACGAAAAAAAAAGAAATCCCATATAAAGTCCATGTGGCCTCGTGATTAGACGAAGAGATTACTCCATCATGCGCAACAAACCCAGGGTTTAGGTTCCATCTTCTAGATACGCAACCTCTGAGATAGAAGGAAGATCCATGTCACAATAGGAATCAACAACCACTAACCGGAGAAAGGAGCATATGACTGCCAGCCATACTAGAACCAGTCTCCAAGAAAGGAAAAAAGAAAACGCGAGGGACTAACCAATCGGCAGGAACTCTCGAAATTGAGAGATTCATAGGGAAGGATGCCAAAGAAGGGCTAAGCACGAAAAATGATAGAAGTTAAGAAGCGAAAAAAGAAGCCTAATTTCCTTTTTTCACTAGAGTATGGACCCAAGTTCTTCAAATGACTCATCTGACTTTTAAGTGAAAGCCAAGGCCGGTTCATAGTAATGAATGGTGGTATTAGTCGGGGCAAGCACAACACTCGTCCCCGCCTCTTTGTCTGAATCACTGACAGTTCAGGCAGGCCTGTAGGACTGGAATTCTGAAAAGAAGGAATGTCTAGCTTTTCCTATTCTAGTGTAGGTTCTTGCTCGGTATAAATTGCTTCACTTTGACTTGGCGTGGCCCGCGCCTTGACAAGGCTGTTGCCCCTCTTTCCACCCATAGAGAGAGCCGGAGTTAGGCTTTTGTATGACAGATTGATTGATAGTAGGATCAATCATGTTTAGTTTCATTTAGGATCAACATGCCCCAGGTTTGAAGAATTCGATGACAAGCCTTTGCTGAACAAGATCCCAAAATTGGTCGATTTATAATTGGCTGGAATGGAGGGATCCGGAGCCACAAAGATCTTCAACGAGTTCGAAACTCTTTTTATTCCAGGCAGGCAGCCCAATTCTATGGAATTAGATATAAGTCAAGCATGTCGACGGTACATCTTATATGAAGTAGTACTGTAGCCTTACAAGCTGCTTGAATAGGTAGCGGACTTTCTATCTACGCCGAGTTTTGATGCCCGACTCAAAGCCTCCTACTCTTCCCCTTCCCGAAGACACCCTCTACCGCCTAGTCTACTTAACTTTGCTTCCTAAAGTGAGATGGACAAATCGAGACCGTTGTTGGTTGACTCAGCTTGATATCTTTCTGACGGTTTGCTCTTGTTTGGAACTAGGTCTATCTATATCTTTACCTAAGTCCCTGGTTTTCGAGACTAACAGGGCTGAGTTTGCTAAGAGATTCAGGTGTAAACATTTGACTAAGGATTTCTCTCCTGTGTTAGTGCGAAACCTATCCAACTCCCATCATCTACCAGGTGTCTTTTACATTATTCACATCTATAATGTGAAGAGGTTCACACACACTTTATCGAATACATGGACTTGGATTTAGAGTTCTCTCGTGTTTCAACCAATCCTGATCGCAACGAGTTTTGTGGCTCACGGCGGTCTGGTTAAAGAGTAGGGTTCCCTTTGACTTATGGCTTGGTCGCTTGCGCGCCTTTATCGCCTTACCTTCGAGGTATCTTGTTAGAGATGCTTAGAGAGGCTTTTAAGCCTAAGAAATTGAAGGTAGCGCCTTTTCACTTATATGAATCTGAGGATTGAAGATGCTCAACCGATAGGGAGAGGTCTTTGAGGTACTATAGGAGATTACCTTGGTTAAGGTGTGGATATCCCAGTGGCTTCGTTAGTTCCTGTGGTACTTTATTTACCGTAGCCTTGCATCCAGGTGTCTCTTTCGAGGACTTCTTTAAAGCTCCCGTCATAACTACGCACTTTTTAGTGCGTCATGAGGATCCACATTTGATCCATTTTGGTATCATGTATAAACTCTACGATGAGGTTGCTAGGCGTAGAGTTGGCTATTGGCCTCCAGTATTGGAGTCTGTCAGTCTTTTTCACCTAGTAGTCCTTCTCGGAGGAGTCTCCATTACAGATTTCCCTGCTCCATCTGCTTTTCACCCAGCGAGAAGTCCAGTATTGACTGTCATCCTTTGAGCTACTAGCGACCTTTGTGAGAGAAATTCTATTTTGCTACCGACTGAAGCGAAGGTTAGCAACCTTTAGTACCGTATGTCCTAAGTCTGAATGTGCTTAGGTCAGTGCATTGGCACTTGCTGAGTGAGAGATTTCTAGTTGAGCTCTGTCCGTACTGAACGGAAGCAATAGGCTTAAAGCAGTTCTTCCTACCTTCCCCTCCTTATCAGTCGAGTTGAATTCTATCCAGCCTCTCCCTATCGGTCGAGTTACTTCATACCTTGTTCTATCAAACAAGCTTGTAAACACCTTATCAGTCGACTTACTTCATACCTTTGACTACTCCTGAGATATAGTACAAACATTTTGTTATGGTGGAAAGTGGGGAATGAAAAGACCAATGCAGCAGAGAACGACCGCATGAATTAGAATCCACTTATTAAGATAGATGACCGAGTTAGAAAGGCTTCGCGTTCTCCAAGTTGTTGATCTTAGCTTAGCGTGCTAGCTACTGCTTCATTTCATATAGTGATAACGCTTTCTCTTTCTTAGCGCTCTGCCCCCCTTGTATAGTAAGGGGAACTTTGATTCCACAGCTTTCTCTTATAGAGGTCTATTTTCTCTGACTTGACTCAGCTTGACCTACTTGACTCAGCGGTTAGAGTATCGCTTTCATACGGCGAGAGTCATTGGTTCAAATCCAATAGTAGGTAAAACCGACCGAAGCCCCATGCTTTTGCCAACATGACAACAAGAACAGACTAGTAGCAAGGAGTCAACTGAATGATCAAAGTCTCGGTTGCTTCTACTTGTGGCCTTCTTCGACCACCTTGACACCTTAATATCAAGGAACCCCACCCTCTTCCACAAGTAGGTAGAGACTTGGAGGGTTGGAAACCACAACGGGAAACCTTTCACCGCGCCACACAATTCTTTCGCGAAGTGCTATCTTAGACGTTTCCACTCTTGTCCCCGCAAGCAAAGAGGTTTCAAGATACCAGGCAACCAAGTGAAATTGAACAGCTCCGAGCAAATCTTCTGAGCATACCCTTTGTTTCTACTCTTTCTCTCTTCTTAAAACAACTAAAAATAGAAATTGAAAAAGCAAAATAAGCAAATTTGTCTTCTTTTTGGACCTTCGACCAATGAGGTGATGTCATATGCACATAAACTTCTAAATAGTGGGTTCTAAACTTGGGTGGCACTATATAACTCAATCCATTAGTTGGATATTGGTGGATTTTTTTGATTTTAGAAAAAACTCTGAGATAGAGGAGACTATAAGGATATTTTTTCGAGATAAAGACTTGCAAAAGTTGAAAGTCGCAAAAATAAGGTCTCAGACTCGCAGAAGACAAGTGAAAAGTCTCTCGAGGTTTCGCCTTGGGAATTCCGCGTGGTTTTTCTCTAAAAACATGGAAGGCCCCAGGACCCCCTTATAAGCCCTATAACCCCCCGGCCTCAATGCCAAAGAAGTTAAGTGCAAAGAGGTCAGAGCAGAGGAGCTTCCTGGGTAGCAAGCAAGTTAGGAGAGAAGTCACATTTGGATTCTTAAGTGTTGTAGGGAGGCAGGGAAGAAAGCACGATAAGAGGCATGTCTCGAGCCTAGGTGATAGCAGAGAACTTTAGAGGTAGGCTAGAAAGGAATGAAAGAGAAAATAGAGCGATTGGTAAGCCAAGGTTTGAAGATGCTCGACCGATAGGGAGAGGAAGAGTTTCGTTTCAGTTTTGTGGGAAGAATTACTTTTACTAAAAGAGAATCCAGTAGCTGTCCATGTGATAACCCAAACCCGGCATGCATTTAATAGCACTTGACTGCATTTGATTAAATGTTTAATTAGACAAATCAACCAATTTGCACTATTTTCATATTTCTCTTGGAAGCATTTAGTAATTGTATATTGAATAATTGAAAGGCTGTTATCTACTTCTATTAATTATAGCAATTGAATTTATTCTCTTGTATTTAACTAAGTGCCATCTTAAATGTTAATATTTAATTGCACTTGATTACATGTTTATATTTATTTGTTCATTTGTAACCTAACATTAACTTCATAATTCTTTAAAATGTTCTAGAAATAGTTAAATTAATTATTTTAAATAAATATTGGTTACCTTGATTGTTTTGATTACTTTAATAATCGGTTTTGGTTGTTTTGCGTTAAAATCACTCGGTTTTCAAATAAATGAGAAAAGTAACTCCGAGCCGGAGTAAATTTTAAACTATGATGCTTTTCAAAAATGATATATTTCTTAAATTCTTTGAGATTTAATTGTTAATCTTTTATTGTCGCAAAGTGCATAGCATATCGAGAGCAATAGTTAGGAAATGAATTCGAGTCCTCAGCAAATAGTGAAAACTAATATTTAGTGTTTTAATTTTAGTGTTTTAAGTTGTATTTAACTGGAATTGGATTTATGTTACTTGTTTTAGCTTTAAAATGCACGAAATAGGCTAGTTTGACCAATTTTTAAGTGGTTTGACCAAGGGGCTTGACCTTTGACCTTGTCATCTTTTATAATAACTTAACAAAGCATAAAAAAAGGGAGCTGAAAACATAACCAGCTAAGGCCGAAAATGGTAGGAGAGAAAAAAAGAAAATTTCAACTTCAATTCTTCGATTCTTCACGTGAGCTTCCACGGGGTGGTTTCCGAGGCATCCTACGAGGTTTTCCTAGCATCTAGGAGCGTCTAAGGTGAGGGTTTCATATTTATTTGCGCATTTGAAAGTTTTATGCTTTAACTTTAATTTTTGGATTTTATCCGTAGAATGTTATTTTGATCATTTTGAGGCTTATAGAATATTCTCTAGCAGTCGTAGAACATGTATTTATAGCTTTTTAACATTTTCTGCGGTTGAATATTGAAATTGAAATATAATTTGTTAGTTGAATAGTAAAATATGAATAGTAAACCCTTGAAACGATAAAGTTGCGCTATTATGCTGTCTGTTGATGTGGAAAGGTGCTAGGTATGCTAGAATGTCTCAATGCATGATTTTTTTAGGTTGTGTAATGAAAAAAATGAGAAATACGGCTTAGTGAAAGTCGGGGTCGTTTAGGTCGAGTTTGGCGTTTTCTCTTTTTATGTGTTGGCATTGTTTCAGAAGGCCATGGAAGCACTTTTGGTGCGATTATGGCGTTGGTTGGGTGTTTGGTTGGTATAGTTGTAGTTCAAACGAACAAAGGGGGAAATCGGGGCTTTGCGCGAATTCTAGGGTAAAGTAGGGTTTCGGGGTCCTTAGACGTGCCTTATGGTGACCTAGGAGGATTGGCGAAGTCGGTTTCCAGAACTCGTGGCTCGTTTGGAAATGGTAGTGTTTTGATAGTTGGGGCCGATTTGTGATTTTTCTTGTTATCTTGATATTATGCCTATAGAATGCTTAGGGTTGCTTGATATACTTGTTTAATTGGTAATATTGTTGCTTATTATTGCTTGTTATGCTTGAAAAGTTAGTTGAATGCTAGTATTGATTGTGATTGCTTGTTATCTCGTTTGTTGTCACTAGTTTGTATTGTTGTGCTATCGCTCGTTTATCGACTTGTATCGAGTCTTGCATTGCATAGTGTCCAGCACATGAGTGATGGGCCTCTCTGGGTAGCCTCGGGTTGCCAGTGTTGGTTGCTCTAGCTCCGTAGCTATTCCCTTTTCTCGCTTGGGTTGCCTCCCAGGGAGATTTGGGTCGTAGAATTGATGGTTACTCCCGGGGTATTCCAAACTGGTGTTATAAGTGTTGCGCGCTTATTGTCATCGTTGTCAACATCAAGCTCAAGATTGATGTATCGCTCGTGAAATGGCATATTGCTCGTAAGAGTGAACCATAGCCTTCAGAGTGTGGTATAGCTTTGAATGGTTGTGTTAATGCTTTCAGTAATTGCTTATTGTATTGATTGTTTGTCTTGATTGCTTATTTATTTGTTATATTGCTTAACTGTCTTATTTGCATTGCATGACTTTCTTTCTCTCCAACTCGATATCTGTCTCGCCCTCATTGAGTATACGTGTTGTGTATACTCACTCCTCACCACCACATTTAAGGAAATGTCATGTTAGCTGGAAAGTTCGTGATTTCATGAAAGTTCATGCCTGAAGAGTTGTCTTGCGTGCCTATGTGGCTTCAGTGTTGAAGTTGTAAAGATATATGCTTTCATATGTTGTATGTATTTATTGTTAAAAGAAATGTAATTTAAATCTAGCTAGGTAGTTGAGGTAAATTAATAAGCTAGTTTCTGTAATCAATTAGCATAGCTTAACTTCAATGCATGTTGTAATGTCCAAAGGAAAAGAGCTAGAAAGGCATGATAGTTTATTTTATGCAGTAGCTTAGTATGGTTTAATTTTCAAGTTTGAGTGTACTTGTCAAAAATGAAAAGAGATAGGTTAGCTTTTAAATTGGAAATGTATGTATACTTGCTGAGTTTAATTGTTGAGAACCGAGGCTTGGATGGCCTTGAGGAAGTTTTGGATGGTTGGACACGGTGGTGGTCCATTTATATGCTATTACAGGTTTTACATTTCGCCTAGAAACAGGGGAGACTCCGTCCGTTTTTCCTGAAAATTTTGCCCGGGTTTGGATTTGGGTTGTGATTAGATCGATTGATAGAACTCCCGGTCTCGAGAGGGATCGGGGTGTTACAGTCCAAGGGTTGCAAGCAAGCAATCCAGTCGGAAGCAAAGGTCAAGGCAGTCAGTGCTTGCTAAACGATGAAGTCAAGGCAGTCAGTGTCAGTCAATTTCAGAGCGGAGAAGTTAGAAGTTAGAACATATCCCGATGTCAAGGTGTGACGTCCAGCTCTTGAAGAAAGAAGGTTCGTCCTAGCTTAGTCGAAGTCTAAGGCAAAACCTGAATCCCAACAGTGCTAAGCTAGTAGGATTTTCTCATCTTGAAAAAAGGCTAACCCTTGAGCTTCGGCTACCTGCAGAACCCTATATTTGAATCGTTCTATACTGTTCTTTCTTGGAGAGTGAATAGGGTCCCAAACATCTAGTTGATATCGAGGTTTCTGCCTTGATTATCCGTACTTCCCAGGTTGAGCTGGTCAGTCAGGACCAGGTTCCCATAAAGGGCTTCTACCTCAGCCTATTGGTGGCCCGCCCAATGTTAGCATTCATCTCAATTCTCACCCCTAGTCCTGAAAGGTGGACACCGCCCGCCTTGCCTGGGCTTTAGAAACCCCATCGAAGTATAGTTCCCATTCCAGGCAGTCCTGTTCGCTACCCGAGTAAGTCCTAGTCTGGGAGAAAGGGGTGGGGGAGGGGGGCATCTGTTTCAAAAGGTTCGGAGATTCATTTCAAAAAAATAGGAATGTCCGAGCAGTTAGTCCGCATATCCCTAACTACCTTGTTCTTGATTGCTTTCTCATTCAATCAGTCTCCCTGTAAGTCGCCGACTCCTGCATTTTACAAAGGGACCAGCAGACTACCGATTTCAGGCAGGTCTAAACTATCAGAATCTTGGTTCCCCATGAGCTTTCGGCCTACCTTGTCCCAGTCAGCAAAAGCGAGTTTCCTTATATACGAACTCTCATCTGGCCTATTGATTTGGGGTCCAGAACCAAAAAAAGGATTTAGCCCTTTCTAGAATAGGATATGGAAAAGATTCAATCTTTCCCTTATTTCACAACTCGGGCACCTGGTTGGCCCAACTATTCCATTCCTTTAGAATTCAGCCTCTCTTCAGTAGCAGGTTTGCCATGAGCAACAAGCCACATGAAGGAGTTGGCCATCAGCCATCCTTTCGGCTTACAGATTCTATTCCATCTGATCTCCTAAGTTCCGACAGGGGTCTACCTTAGTAGAATCCCCTTCTAACGGAGAATGGAAGAAGGTCCTCCCTATCTCCCCACATTGGGATGTCCTAATCATCAGAGCATCCTAGCGTCCACAAGGCGATCTTTCATCTAGAGAAGAAGGGCTTGAAAAAGAAGTTTGTTTCGTCCTTTCCCTTTAATATTCTATAGGATTGCACACGTGTACCTTACTATCAATGTCCAAAAAAAGAATCTTTCTATAATAACACAGAATGGGATCATCACCAGGTCCAATAGACAGGATCTTTCAAGCCAGACTGAGTTCTTCCAATAGCATATATCTAGCTTTATCGTCGAAGATAACTTCATCATTTCCTCTTGTCAAAATATATACTTCATTTAAGAATCTAGAAAAGGCTATCCCATGAAACCTTTTGGGAAACTCACGATCGAAGATGTCCATTAAGACTATATTGAATAAGACCCTCGTGATTTTACCCACAGGTGGCATACTGCCAAAGCTTATATCTGACCTATGATTTCCATCATCATCAATGATAGGGAGATTCAGTAAAGATGAAATGAGTTTATAAACTGAACCATCTCCAACAAAAGGCTTAAACCTTATCTAAAATCAGACTAATTGGAATCATCCTTCATGAAGCCATTAAGTCAATCTTGTACCGTCTATCCATCTTTCCCATTTGTTTCAGACTGTAATAAAACGTATAAAGTAACTCGACCGATAGGGATAAGGAATCCACCTCATTTTTTTAATCGGTAACTTTCTTTAGGCAAGTGATGTCATGCCCCGACCCGACCCCGAAAAAGGCCAAGCCCGGGCCCGACACACGGACGGAGTCTCCTCTGTATCGTGGACGATCCGAAAACCCTACATTCAATATAATACTCGTGAAAACCACAATAAACATTTGGAACAAGTCAATTTTCTTTTAAAACATACATCTTCTCATTAACCAACTTTGCAAACCAAAATGTCATGCATACTACACAGGTATTCATGCCACTAAACAGTTAAACCATTAGCATGTAGTTCTTACTAGTCACACGAGTATATCTTTACAACTTTACATTCTTTCTACTTTTACAACATAAGACCATAAAGGCCTCAAAATATAAACTACATACAAGGCTACAAGCCTCAAAATGAAGCGTCAACCAAGCAATATACACATCAAGCATGGCCCGCAAAAAAGAATGGCAACCAACCACTAGCTAAGCAAAGAAAGTGCTATCAAGGAAACACCTCCACTTGCTCCTCCTCCTCAACTACCTCAATAGGATCAGCTTCAACTACTCCTGTAAAAATATAGTATAGAAATGAATGAGCAAAAACTATTACTCAGCGAGGGTTATTGGTCTCAAGGACGGAGGTGAGAGGAGAATTCAATGCAAATAGTCAAGTAGATCAATCAATTATCATATAGAGATACAAGCAAAGCCAACAATAAATCAAGCCAGGCATTAAGACTATAACCATTCAATCAAAGGATACAATTCACTTCCACGAGCAACTTTCAATCACGAATCCGATGACGACGCGCCGACCCAATCACCTTATAACTTCAGTTTGGAATACCTCGGAAGTATCCAATCAATTCTACGACCCAAATCTCCCTGGAAGGCAACCCAAGCGAGAAAGGGAATAGGACACGGAGCTAGGGCAACCAACCCTGGCAACCTGAGGCTACCCAGAGAGGCCCATCATACCGCCCCTGACTCTATGAATGCAATACAATATACAATGCAACAATCAAGCAATTGAGCAATAAAGCCACACGTGGGAGATTAACAAAGTAGGTTACTCTCGCACGCAATAGCAACATTTGATAAACATTTCAATCAGAATCAACTTTAACAAGCATAACAAGCAATATTAAGCATTCTATAGGCATTACACTATGAAAACAAACAAAATCACAAAATGACCTAAACTTTCAAAACGCTGCTACTTTCAAACGAGCCACGAGTTTTGGAAACCGACTTCACCAATCCTCCTAGGTCACCATAAGGCACGTCTAAAGACCCCGAAATCCTACTTTACCCTAGAATTCCCGCAAAGCCCCGATTTTCTCCTTTGCTCGTTTGAACTACAGCTACCCTAACCAAACACCCAACCAATGCCATAACCACACCAAAAGTGCTTCCATGGCCTCTTGAGACAATGCCATCACGCAAAACGAGGAAATGCTAAACTCAACCTAAACGACCCCAACATGTACCAAGGCATTTTTCTCCGTTTTTCCATTACACAATCCAATTTAACCATACATTTAGGCATTCTAGCATATCTAGCACCTTCATACATCAACAGAACGCAAAACGAAGCAACTTCTTCGAAACGGGGGTTTACTATTTATAATTTACTATTCAATTGGCATTTTAAATTACAATCGCTATATTTAACAGTAGAAAATGTTAAAAAGCTACAAATACATGTTCTACAATTGTCAAGGAACATTCTTCAAGCATCAAAACGGATAAAATAACGATCTACGCATAAAATCTAAAAATTAAAGTTGATACATCAAACATTCAAATGCGCAAATAAACATGCTTCCCTCACCTTAGACGCTCCTAGACGCTAGGAAAACTTCTTTGGATGCCTCGGAAACAACCCCGTGCAAGCTCACGTGAAGATTTGAAGTTTTGAAATGTTGAAATCTTTTTTTTTCTCTCTTTGGAGTTTCGGCCTGCTCCTCTTTCTTTTTTCAGCTTTGTGTTTTTATTTTAGCTATGTAATATGCTTAATAAAAGATGACAACAAGTCAACTAGTCAAAGCCTTGGTCAAAGCTAACTTAAGTTGGTCAAATAAGCTTATTTCTTGCATTTTAAAGCTAAAACAACTAGCACAATTTTAATTCTAGTTAACAACAACTAAAATACTAATATTAAAACACTAAATACTATTTTTCACTATTTGCTGAGGACTAGAAAACACGCTCTAACTATCGCTCTCGAAATGCAATGCACTTTGCGATAATTAAAGTATAACAATTAAATCTCAAAGAATTTAAGAAAAATATAATTTTCAGAAAAATAAACAGGAAAATTTCACATTCCGGGCTCGGGTATTACACCCTCTCCCCCTTAAAACAATTGCATTTACGCAATTCTTACCTGGTCGACAAACAACTTCGGATACTGACTCCAAACCTGGTTCTCTCTTTCCCAAGTTGCTTCCTCAAACCCGTGATGATTCCACAGGACCTTTACCAACGGAATACTCTTCCTGCGAAGTTCCTGAACTTTCTGATCCACAATTCGAATAGGTCTCTCCTCATAAGTTAACTTTTCCTCAATCTGCAAAGGCTCTGGTTCAACTACATATGAAGGATCTGGATGATATTTTCTTAACATTGACACGTGAAAAACATCGTGCAGTCTCGACAAGATCGGAGGTAAAGCTAACCGGTAAGCCAAAGGACCCACCTTTTCGGTGATCTCAAACGGACCCACATACTTGGGACTAAGTTTCCCGCTCTTACCGTGCCGAATCAATCCCTTTCGAGGAGAAATCTTAAGAAACACCCAATCTCCCAAAGCAAACTCAAGATCCCCCTAGTGCTTATCTGTATAACTCTTTTGACGACTCTGAGCTGTAAGCATACGCTGGCGAATAAGGTGAACATTATCCACCATCTTAATCACTCAGGTAACACAGTCGGATCAACTGTTCTTATCTCTCCAACCTCTTCCTAATACAATGGAGATCTGTATTTATGACTGTACAACGCCTCGTAGGGAGCCATACCTATAGTAGATTGATAACTATTATTGTAGGCGAACTCCGCTAAAGGCAAAAACTTCTCCCAATTTTTCCCAAAGTCTAACACACATGCCTGAAGCATGTCTTCTAAGATCCTGATGGTTCTCTCAGACTGGCCATCAGTTTGTGGATGGTATGCAATATTGAAGCTCAACTTAGTTCCCATGGCCTCTTACAACTTCTACCAAAAATGAGATCTAAATCTAGGATCTCTATCTGACACTATACTCTGTGGCACCCCATGAAGTCTCACAATATTAGCAACATAAAGCTCAGCTAGTTTATCAAGGCTATCCTGTTTGTTCACGGGAATAAAATGTGAAACCTTAGTCAATCGGTCCACAACAACCCAAACAGAATCACATCCTCTCGGAGATCTAGGAAGATCGGTCACAAGGTCCATTGTTATATGCACCCACTTCTATTGCGGAATCGACAACGGTTGCAGAAGCCCAACTGGCCTCTAATGCTCAACTTTAACCCTCTGACAAGTTAAACACCTCGATACATACCCAGCAATCTTCCTCTTCATATTGTTCCACCATAAGTGTTGTTACAGATCTCTATACATTTTAGAACTGCCCGGGTGAATTGTATATCTTGAATTATGTGCCTCGGACAGAACTCATTCTTCAAAGTTGGATCACCAAGAACACACACTCTGTCCCTGAATTTGAAGATACCATCTGCATGTAATTTAAACTCCGACTCTCCTCTTTTTGTTTTTTCTTGGATTTTCAAGATGTGAGGATCAGTCTTCTGAGCCTCCCTGATTTGCGTTAGCAATCCCGACTGAATTTGTAAGCTAGCAAATTGAATCCCTACCTCAGTAGCTTCTGGCTTCCATGAACAAATTTCTTCCAAAGTCTCCTAATCCTTGATAATTAAACTTGCAACAGTAGCCTTTTGGCTCAAAGCATCTGCAACTACATTGGCCTTACCTGGCACGTAGTTTATAGAACAATTGTAGCCACCTAATAGCTCTAGCCATCTTTGCTGCCTCATATTCAAATCTTTTTGTGAAAATAAATATTTGAGACTCTTGTGGTTAGTAAAAATTTCAAATCTGCTACCCCACAAGTAATGACACCACTTTTTCAAAGCAAACACAACTACAGTTAACTCAAGATCATGTGTAGGGTAATTGACTTCATATGGTTTCAACTTCCTAGAAGCATAGGCAATCACCTTACCATTCTGCATTAAAACACAGCCCAATCCCTCTTTTGATGTATCACTATAGACAACAAAGTTTTCTGTACCCTCAGGTAAAGCTAGTATAGAAGCTGTAGTTAATCTTTTCTTCAGTTCTTGAAAACTGGATTCACATTTAGCATCCCAGTCGTAAGTAACTTTCTTTCGAGTCAACTGGCTTAAAGGTCCAGAAATTTTGGAAAAGTCTTTAACAAACCTCCGATAGTAACCTGCCAACCCCAAAAAGCTCCGAATCTATGACATCGTTTCAGGTCTCTTCCAAGACGAAACAACTTCAATCTTAGCTGGGTCTACTGAAATTCCTTGATGTGAAATGATATGGCCCAGAAAAGATATTTGATTCAACCAGAATTCACACTTGCTGAATTTAGCAAAAAGCTTGTTTTCTTGCAAAGTCTGTAGCACAATCCTCAAATGCTGTTCATGTTCAGCCTCATTCTTAGAGTATACCAAAATGTCGTCAATAAAGATTACGACAAATTGATCAAGATAAGGTCAAAAAACCCTTTGCATTAAGTCCATGAATGCGGCTGGTGCATTCGTCAATCCAAACGGTAACACAACAAATTCATAGTGGCCATATCTAGTCTTGAATGCCGTCTTAGGTATATCATCACTCCGAATCCTGAGTTGATAGTAACCCCGCCTCAAGTCAAATATGGAGTAAACACTCGCACCCTGCAACTGGTCAAACAATTCTTCAATCAATGGCAAGGGTATTTGTTCTTAATCGTGACTTGATTAAGTCCCTTGTAATCAATACATAACCGTAGCGTGCCATTTTTCTTTCTCACAAACAACACAGGCGCACACCACAGTGAAGAACTAGGTTGTATAAACTCTTTCTTAAGCAAGTTATGAAGCTGAATTTTCAATTCCTGAAGTTCAACTGGTGCCATTCTATAAGGACTTCTAGAAATTGGCGCAGTGCCCGGCATAAGGTCAATCAAAAATTCAATCTCCCTATCCGGTGGTAAACCCAGTAATTGCTCGGGCAATACACCAGGGAAGTCTTTAACAATCGGAACCTCATTCAAATTCAACTTATCAATAGGCTGATTGATCAGATAAGCTAGGTAACCTTCACAACCTTTATTCAACAACTTAGAAGCCTTGATTGATGATAAAAGTGGTATTCGGGCAGCCCTGCAGTTCCCAATAATCTCTAGTACCGGTAGGTCAGGAATCTGAAGATAAACAATTTTTGTTCTGCAATCCAATTGAGCATAGTACTTCCCCAACCAGTCCATTCCCAAAATGATTTCAAAGTCACGGAAGGGTAGTATAATTAAATCAGCAGGAAATTTACGGTCCTCAATGCATATAACACAAGATTTGCAAATAGACTCAGTAACAAATTTCGCACCCAAAGGCGTACTAACTTCAACTTTATGTGGCAATTTATCAATGCAAACATTCATAGATCGTGCACATGCAAGAGTTATAAATGAATGCGTAGCTTCGGGATCAATCAAAACTTTAACTGGCTGAGTATTGAGAAGAAATGTACCTTCTACTATTGCTGTAGTATCGGGCACTCCTTCGCATCTAGTGCAAAGACCCTAACCTGTACCCTCTGTGCTGGACCTGCACCTGCAGCCCTATTCTGCACACCCTAGCCTCCAGTACGTCCCTGAACATTCTTATACTTAGGGCAATCTTTCACCCTATGCTCATCGCTCCCACAACTAGTGCACTTACTACTCTTTCTCCAGCAATTAGCTTCAATGTGCCCCGATCGATTACAAAAGTTACACTACTAATTTTGCCTTACAACAGTGTTTCCCGTAGGTGCGAGGGCTCTGGCAGTGGTAGGAACTGTACCTCCCTGCTGGGGTCTAGTCGCAGCTGGTCTCCCCTGAATCTGATACTGAGGCTGATACGGACGTTGCTGAGGAACCTGAACAAAAGTCTGATACTGCTTCTGCTGACTCTGGCTGCTCTGGGCCAAGTACTGTTTCTTACCCGGCTGGCTACACTCACCTATCATCTCTGCCTTCCGTTTCTCAAACTTCGAGGCTGCTTGGAAAGCCTCTGGAAAAGTAGTATAAGTCTACCCAGTCAAATGCAGCTGTATATCCATTCTCAGCCCACGAACAAACCTATGAATCATCCTCCTAGCTGGCCACACCAGCTTAGGCATATACCTCGACAGGCTGACAAACCTAGTCTCATACTATGCGACAGTCATGTTTCCTTGCTTCAGGGCCACAAATTCATCTTCCCGCCTTTCCCTAGCCATCTCGGGAATATACTTGTCCCGAAACTCACTCACAAAATCATCCCACAAATGTGTAACATCCTCACAGTCCCACCTCAACCTGATAGTGTTCCGCCACTGTTTTGCGTTGCCCTAAAAAAGAAATGCTACATAAGCTATTTTTGCCTCGTCAGTGTACCTCAAAGCAGCGTAAATTTTCTCAACACGATTAATCCATCTCTCGGTTACCTCGTCATCCGGCTTTCCAAAGAACTTACTCGGCTCGTGCCTAAGGAATTTCTTCAACAGATTATTCTCAGCCCTAGGCCCCTGTCCCCCAGGATTAGCTTGATTTCCCTGGGGATTATTATTCCTGTCCTGTCTCTGCTCATGCAGTACCTGAGTAATCCGGTCAACTGCAGTGGTCATAGTAGCCAGAAACTGTTCAGGTATCGGTTGCTGACCCTGTTCTGCTGCCTCTTCGTCTGCCCCTTGACCTTGAGTACTACGTCGTGGCGGCATAGTAACAACTTACAGTAGCTGGCCACATATAAAAGCAGTTTATAGACAGAAATATAGCATATAAGTTTAGATAACACTCAAGTCAATAACAATCAAATATCCTATCACACAATTCACATTACACAAGATTGACATGTCAAACTAGTTCACTTAAACATATAAACACTCCAAGTTCACATAGTCATGCTATAACACTTTTCACTTAACAATCATACAATAACACTTTATCATTTTAGACCTTTACCCCACAGACCGAGAAACATATCCCGGCTCATGCAAGACTATCATGCTTTGATACTACCTAAAGATGTCACGCCCCGACCCGACCCCGAAAAAGGCCAAGCCCGGGCCCGACACACAGACGGAGTCTCTCTGTACCGTAGACGATCTGAAAACCCTACATTCAATGTAATACTCGTGAAAATCACAATAAACATTTGGAACAAGTCAACTTTCTTTTAAAACATACATCTTCTCATTAACCAACTTTGCAAACCAAAATGTCATGCATACTACACAGGTATTCGTGCCACTAAACAGTTAAACCATTAGCATGCAGTTCTTATTAGTCACGCGAGTATATCTTTACAACTTTACATTCTTTCTACTTTTACAACATAAGACCATAAAGGCCTCAAAATAGAAACTACATACAAGGCTACAAGCCTCAAAATGAAGCGTCAACCAAGCAATATACACATCAAGTATGGCCTGCACAAAAGACTGGCAACCAACCACCAGCTAAGCAAAGAAAATGCTATCAAGGAAACACCTCCAATTGCTCCTCCTCCTCAACTACCTCAATAGGATCAGCTTCAACTACTCCTGTAAAAATATAGTATAGAAAGGAATGAGCAAACACTATTGCTCAGCGAGGGTTATTGGTCTCAAGGACGGAGGTAAGAGGAGAATGCAATGCAAATAGTCAAGTAGATCAATCAATTATCATATAGAGATACAAGCAAAGCCAACAATAAATCAAGACAGGCATTAAGACTATAACCATTCAATCAAAGGATACAATTCACTTCCACGAGCAACTTTCAATCACGAATCTGATGACGACGCGCCGACCCAACCACCTTATAACTTCAGTTTGGAATACCTCGGAAGTATCCAATCAATTCTACGACCCAAATCTCCCTGGGAGGCAACCCAAGCGAGAAAGGGAATAGGACATGGAGCTAGGGCAACCAACCCTGGCAACCAGAGGCTACCTAGAGAGACCCATCACCCCGCCTTTGACTCTATGAATGCATTACATATACAATGCAACAATCAAGCAATCGAGCAATAAAGCCACACGTGGGAGAATAACAAAGTAGGTTACTCTCACACGCAATAGCAACATTTGATAAACATTTCAATCAGAATGAACTTTAACAAGCATAACAAGCAATATTAAGCATTCTATAGGCATTACACTATGAAAACAAACAAAATCACAAAATGACCTAAACTTTCAAAATGCTACTACTTTCAAACGAGCCACAAGTTTTGGAAATCGACTTCACCAATCCTCCTAGGTCACCATAAGGCACGCCTAAAGACCCCGAAACCCTACTTTACCCTAGAATTCCCGCAAAGCCCCGATTTTCCCCTTTGCTCGTTTGAACTATAGCTACCCTAACCAAACACCCAACCAACGCCATAACCACACCAAAAGTGCTTCCATGGCCTCCTGAGACAATGCCATCACGCAAAACGAGGAAACGCTAAACTCGACCTAAACGACCCTAACATGTACCAAGGCATTTTTCTCTGTTTTTCCATTACACAATCCAATTTAACCATACATTTAGGCATTCTAGCATATCTAGCACCTTCCTACATCAACATAATGCAAAACGGAGCAACTTCTACGAAACGGGGGTTTACTATTCATAATTTACTATTCAATTGGCATTTTAAATTAAAATCGCTATATTTAACAGTAGAAAATGCTAAAAAGCTACAAATACATGTTCTACAATTGTCAAGGAACATTCTTCAAGCATCAAAACAGATAAAATAACGATCTACGCATAAAACCTAAAAATTAAAGTTGATACATTAGACATTCAAATGTGCAAATAAACATGCTTCCCTCACCTTAGACGCTCCTAGACGCTAGGAAAACCTCGTTGGATGCCTCGGAAACAACCCCGTGCAAGCTTATGCGAAGATTTGAAGTTTTGAAATGTTGAAATCTTTTTTTTTCTCTCTTCGGAGTTTCGGCCTACTCCTCTTTCTTTTTTCAGCTTTGTGTTTTTATTTTAGCTATGTAATATGCTTAATAAAAGATGACAACAAGTCAACTAGTCAAAGCCTTGGTCAAAGCTAACTTAAGTTGGTCAAATACGCTTATTTCTTGCATTTTAAAGCTAAAACAACTAGCACAATTTTAATTCTAGTTAACAACAACTAAAATACTAATATTAAAACACTAAATACTATTTTTCACTATTTGTTGAGGACTAGAAAACACGCTCTAACTATCGCTCTCGAAATGCAATGCGCTTTGCGACAATAAAAGTATAACAATTAAATCTCAAAGAATTTAAGAAAAACATAATTTTCAGAAAAATAAACAGAAAAATTTCACATTCCGGGCTCGGGTATTACAAGTGACCATTTGAAAGACGAAATAACATTAGGGATAATCCCATTAACACCAATACATCCTCTTTATCTGGCATAACCACATTAATCATATCTAGATCAGAGCCAGTCCCAAACATGATATTGGGACAATCTGGTAGCGTATCATGTAAAAACAGAGTGAGACCTTCCTTCTTTATGAACTTCACTTTTAGTAGTGATAAAACATATAAACCAGATACTATTTGTTGAATAAGAGCTAATCTCTCGTGAGACATACTAAATTGAAGATTCTCCGTCAAATCTTTATAGATAAAGTCAATATCAGCAGACAGCTGCACAAGTGAACATTCTACTGTACTATAATATCTTGTATTAAGAATGGTATGGTAAGGAAGAAACATAAAAGAAGAACTATGAATAGAAACTAGACTACTCTTATAATGTGTGCTTACTCCAATCATAATCAGCCTATAATTGTACATTAATTGCATCTGAAACGTTAGGAACTATACCGATCGCTAGAAAGAAAGCAACCATCAAATTTAAACCTACAGCCTTAACCACATGGCCGCTAGCAAGGATTGTTATCTCCACAAAAGGTTGCTCATTCCTAAAGGTTGACTCCACCGATGCAGAAACATCGCTTGTTTCAACAAAACCAACCCTATGAAAGCCTGGTGCATAATAATTCATATTCAAAAATTGATCATACGACTCCATAGGTGCGAACACGTGCCACCATTGGTTGTGGCTGAGTCAGGCACAAACCCGTACCACACTCTACAACCAATGTCCAAGCTGACCAAAATCAAGGAACGCCTATACATACCATCATAATGAGTAATTACTTCCACCAAGATTTTACTTCACTTTTCGGTGATCAAACCACGGAAACCGGCATCGGAACTGCTATAAGGAAACTAGAAGAACTCAGAAAGAGGTCTTCTATTATATGATAAACCAAGTGAATCACTTAAAAAAGAAAACCTATCAAAGGATTCAGGGAACTTCAATTCTTGAAGTAAGAACTCAAACTGACCAGGAAGAAAGCGAAACCAAACCCTATACGAATGTCATATGACTTGAATGATGATTCTTCAAGAAAATGCCTAGGGAGCTCTATAAAAGGAACTTGTAGTTGGTCAATAATATACTGGCTCCAAAGTGAATGTGCCCAACTTTGTAATAAACGATCAGAGATACCAAGATAACCATAAGACGGAGGTTGACTCATAGAAGAAGATGAAGACGAAGGTAGCACTAGACTCGTAGAAGATGATGATGGTTAGACCTCACTCGTAGAAGACGAAGAACAACCAGTGTCCTCATCCAAAGTTAGTTCATCAAACTCCTTACAAAGAGCAAACATTTAGAGGTTATCTATCTCACTTAATAGATTATGTAATGATATTTTATCCATGTTCCTTATCATTCTTTTTTGTAGAGTAAATACTAGGGATTTTTCAGCATCCTTATGGAAAGGCATTCCTGCTCATATGTTTCAACGTACCAGCTCATATGGAAAGACATTCCTGATTCTATGGCTAGGCGATCCAGCTCCTATGGCTTTACTGATCATATGTATGGGCGATCATTCTCATAAGGATAATATATTATGGTGTCGGAACCTTGGTGAACCCATCAGTCTTCTTTTATACTTTGACTCTTGAATAGAGAGGAACTCGGGGTCTCACATCCGAATACATAAAGCAGGAGAACGACATAGAATAGAGATTGTGTTAATGTTAGTCTCTATCCCTGGGATTTTCCTAATGGTACCACTACCCAAGTGATAAAAGGACTAATGTATCCCTCTAGCTTAGTTACTAGAGAACGACATCGGTATTTACTCTAAAGGATGCCAATAGATAGTAGGGACTTTTTGTACAAGATGGGTCTGCGTACTATGACTCAAACCATTCAGGAGTGACCTAGTTTTTTGCTGGTCCCTTGTATTTTAGTACATTGCTTCCATCTATTGTGATGTAGAAATAAGATTTCGGTTCTAAAAAGTAGCCTTTCATGACTTTATCCTCTAGCTTAAACTTACCTAAGACAGAAGAAGAAACCATTTCAGTATGTAGTGGCTGACCAAGCACAATTGAGTCTGTGTCTGTGTAGTAGCTATCATCTCTTGAGATATAAAGGTACATATAGATCCTAGCACAAGCAGTGATCGCAACAACTAGTTAGACAGTTGAGTTCTTCGGTGGGTTCCAATAATCTAGGCTAGTCTCGGTATTTCTATGGTAGGCAACGGCGTATTTGTTCTCTCTAAACATCTCACCGAATATTAAGTCACTATGCCTGATCAAATGTTTGTATCGATCTTCATCGCAAACCTCGGTTATCGTGCTTTTAGGGTTAATGCCTAATCTACCATATAGCGAATTCATAAGGATCTTGTACACATAGGCCATGGCATCATTACCTTCTTTCCTTGCCTTTAACCTGCTCTCAAAGAGTGAGCTAACAAACTCCCTGAATGGGTTTTCCATCCTCTCAAAGAGGTAGCCTGAGATTGGGAGCACAATGTAGCCTAGGCCTCTTGCTATAGTTGACTCTAACAAATTCCCCGGTTGGAAAGATGAGAGTCTTATTATTTTCTTGATAGGATTGAAAGGGCTTCTTGATAGTCTTCGGATATACCATATATGCCTCAATAAAGCCATACATCTTGTCTAAATCCTGATCTTCTAAATTACCATGCTAGATAGGCTTACCTCCAGGCATTGGAAATTCCTTCATCACAAAGGGATAGAGAGAGTTTACATCATAGTAGTATAGGTCCTCGCCATATGGCTTGTATGTATCTATATAACCACCGTAGTAGGCACGCCTTATAAAGCTGTCTTTATTTTGGTTTGGGATGTGGATTGGCCAATTAGAAGCATCGTAGTATCTCATACAAAAGATCTTAGAGCCAGTGAGGAAAGGGTTATCTTGCTTTCTATGTCCACCTTGTACAACTTCCAATATATCTCTTGACCTTTTTTCATTACACCTCCAAGGAGAAGTATGTCCTGCTTCATATATTCTAACAAGTATTTTTTCATACTACCCACAGTGGAATTTGTCACATCTTAATATGGGATATAGCCTTTCGGGCCTAGACCCTTAGATTTTTAGCTAGGGCGCTAAGTTTTCCAGGGAGTAGATTCGAGGAGTCTTTGAAGCGGAATAACAGCTTCTTACCAGAATAGACAGCTAATTCATAAACCATACGGTTCTACATCAGTGGTTTTAGCTTGTAGCTCTTGTGATGACATGATAGGTGCTTAAGTAAGAAAATCCATTGAATCTAGATAAGTTGTGGAAGTAAATAGTTAAAGGTTCTTGTTCTTGTCTAACAATTGTTGAGATCCTTAATACCAAGTCATAAAGTACCTTAGTACTCCTTTCTTCAAAGGAATCCAAGATTATAGAGTAGTCTTCACTAAAGTAGGTATCAATCATAAGATCATTGATCTGTTCACCAGGACGAACCATCAAGAGACCTGCAGTATAAGGATGATGAATGCCATCTTTCTGTAACGGTAAAGTCTCAATATCGGCAACTATGAATGGTTTAAGCTCAGTACGAGATGGTTTGAGTGTTGTGATATGGGTTGGATAGCTACGCTTATGATTTCGGATCTTTCTAGCTGTTATTGGCTCGATCTCACTCAATCCGCCTTGAATGATTGATCTAAGTGAGCTATCTCTCTCCTCTGAAGATAGGGCTGGTATATCCATCTTTTTTCCTTCCATATAGACTCAGATCATGAGTTGAAGAACATTATCTCTGTTGTAGAATTCTTTATATATAGTAATATATCGATATATATGAGCATAGAGCATAAATGACATATCCACTCTGCGAGATCGCCTCATGGTATATGAAATTTTGAACTTAGCGTAACCAGATAAGAATGGGTAAGCAAACATAATTAAGAGATCCATGGTCGCAAGACTGAGTAGGTCTATATCGTTAACAAGAGGGTAAGGCTCGTTGAAGTGATGTGAAGCTATGATTAACCAAGCATGCAGATCTAGCCGCTTTGTTCGTTCCATCTTTTGATACAAGTGATTCAATAACAGTTCAGTAGTTGTGTTGTCTTTGGTGTATGCCATCATCATCATCATTTTAATAGTGCACGCTGTTATTGGTCATTTTCCCCTCTACTAACTTTAACTTGAAGTTCAGCCACTTATTCTCATGAGCTAACCAACAATCCCCGGATTTTAAATCACCGTATACAATATGAGTATAGTTCTCGTAAGAGGTCAGTATTACCGAGATCCTTTCTTTCCAAGTTTTCATCATCTTCTTGCTTATGTTCTCAGGTACATTAGCCTTTAAGTAATAATGAAGAAGATCTTTTGAGATTACCTTATGCTCAAAGTCTTGCTCTGTAGATACTTCAAACTCCCCTTTTTTCAATTGGATAAATTAGATTCATATAAATGAACTCGTTGATGATTGAAAGTGGAGGGCCCATGCTACGAAAGACTCTGCTATAAATCCTTGGTATATTATGGCTATATAGAGCAGTAGTTAGATAGTTATCGTGCACTATGTATATAGGTGCTTGTATTTCATGAAGAATATGATTTACTACACTCATTGCAATATATGTATCCCTCTAATGGATGAAGTTTACGAAGGTATAGACTAAAGTCTTCTTATGATCTCTCCTAGAAGTAGGAACTTTGAGACTCACCCGACGCCTCTTCTTAAGAATATTATTATGAATAGTAATATTTAATGTCATCATTATCATATAATCCTGTACCGTGGTAAAGTAAGGGACTCTATAGAAAACAGGGCTATTCCGCGAAGACGTGATCTAGCCTATATTGCTGCTCAACCGGATCAGGCTTTCCAAGCCCATATATTTAGTCCTCTAGAACTTAAAGTAGACAGAGGCAACATCGAAGCATTCCTTATCAGTGATGAAGTGAGAGAGATGGTCTTTTATATTGCAGGCCGTGCTATTTAAAGTTTTGCCATAGATAATAGGTATAAAGATACATTTGACTAGCTTACGAGTGAGGTGATTGCAAGCTATCGTTGATAGATTCTTATTTTCAAAATTTGCTTTCATGAACACCTTGAGCTCTTCGAGGATTGAAGAATAACATCTTGGATTTTTCCATCCGGAGATGGGATGAGATTCGTTCTCTTAGCCAAGTTTTCATCCATCAAAAAGTAACTAGAGATGTGATATACACTCACTGAGGCGTCTTGGATAATAGGAATGCTCGAAAGAAGGTCCCATTTCTTATGGATGAAAACCCTTAGATTGGCCATGAACTGAAATGGGTGTTTAGCATCCCGACCATTCACAATAATCTTATCATCTAAGATCTTTAAATTCTCATTGCTATCAAAATTCTCATCATTTATACCAAAATAATTTATTGACCAGTTAATTGCCCAGCTTTTTGCCTCCTCGGTCGAGTCGAAAGACTTGTAATGGAAGGCAACTGCTATAACAAATATCTGATTTCTGATATTCTCATCGATAGGATTGCAATCAGCAAAGACGATCAAGCTTCTTGCTAGATCACACTCATGGAAATGCAAGACCCCACTGCAGTAGATTCGACCTCGAAAGTCGAGAAAGGCTGGCAATTAAAAATGAAAACCATCCAAGGCAGTAGCTAGCTTGATAATCAATTGCTCAAAACGAGCACGTTGTATGTTCTTAGATAAAGTATTTAACATCTCGTTAAAGCTACGGATATTATTAATAACATTATCCTTCATGTAAAACTCCCTAAGTAAGGGAATACATCTTTTAGATTCATAGAGGCTAGAAATTTAGGCATGAGATAGCCATATGATACAAATAAATCCTCATTATTTAGAATCTAATTCAACCAATCACTGCTTATTTTAAAGGCCTGACGCTGCAGTGTGTTCATTACATGATACAGTTTCTCGCAATTACCCTTTTCGAAAATATTTATATTAAAATGATTTATGTTACTGGTACTTAATAGGCAGTAACGATCATACATTTCGCCGGTAGGCTGACTTAAGTAACCCCCAGAGAGTTCAGACAAATTTCTAGGGCTTTGACCTGGCGGGCAGGTACTCGACCAATCTAGAGGTTTGTATACCATAGGTAGGTTGAGTTTGATCGGTAGTAATAAGATATCAAAGTTGCAGACAACGTAGAGATGTCTTGGAAGATAATAATCTCCTTTCTTCTTCTTCACTCGAACTGCCCCGCTTAAATCATTTAATGAGATCAAACCCCTTTTTTCCATGATACAACTAGGCAGAACAGAAGGGATACATCAACTCCATTTTAGATCTTTTCCTATCCTTACCAGACATCTGAGCTTTACCATCCTTGGCTTTGGCAAACAGAAGAAAGTGGGATATCAATCCACTATGAACAATAAATAAGAGACATTTCTTATCTTTCAAACTTCCTACTAGGTTAGTTGAAAACAAAGTGAGAGGAGTATAGCCAAATGGCTAAGGCATGAGTCTGCTCCACTCCTCTTTGTCCTACACCAAAGTAGCTTTATATAAGAAAGTGAAAGATCTGATTGTTACAGATGACCAGATCGAGGGAAGGCAGCTGAAATCGGAGAATGAGGCAGATTTTCTCTTTACGGCAATAAGTTTGTAGCCCTGGCCAACATGGAGATTGAGAATCCTGATCCTAAACCCTTATCTCAGCCTCATGTTTTGCATTCTCTTACTCAAGTGACCACATTTGTTCCAGACCCTAATCACCTTACGATGCCAGCCCCACAACCCCTTGACCCATCTACATTTGAGGCCCATAGTTTGCCAGTTGGTGACCTACCTCATCTTAAAGATACCAACATTAACATTGAGTCTGATATTGGTACCATAAGGGGTAGGATCAAGAGTCCTAAGAGGATCATTACAGGTTTGAATGCAAGAAACCAATGTGAAAATGAGGTTAATAAAGCCACCCGTGCTGGGTTGATGAATTGAGATAGTGTTTAATTTCTCTTTAATCCTTTGATCATGATTAATCAATTCTCTTTGTTGGCATGGAATATTAGAGGTGCAGGCAATGATGAGGCCAAAAGACATGTAGCGGATTTGTGCCGTGAGCATAGACCTGATGTTTTCTTTGTATTGGAAATGCATGTACCTTTTGAGAGTGTACGGAGTTCTTGGGAGTAGGGTACGACTCTACCGAGATTATGGATCCTAATGGCTTTTCAGGTAGGATATGGGTACTATGGAAATCTCACCGTCTGCATGTCCATATTCTTTCCTTCATGCACCAATGCATCACTTTTATGGTTAATGGGAATAGTTCGAACCCGCGGATGTGCTCTGCAGTTTATGCAAGTCCTAGTACTGTGATTTGGGAGCAATTGTGGAATCATCTAATGGACTTATCCACTCAGTATAATCAGCCTGGGCTTTCTTTCTTCCTGAATAGCTGTCTCAATTCCAAGACTTCTAGCACTAGATGTCCCGCCTTTGTTGGCCAAGGTAGAATCTTCTCACTCAGAGTAAGGTATGTAAACCCCTACCTGATCGATTGAATCGACTGAGATTATTAGTATCACATTCCTACACCAGCATACGGAACAACCACTGCACTGACTAGGCTTATAGCCATAGATTACCCTACACTTGTTCTACGGAACTAGACTAGTCTAGTCTTTCTTCTCTAGCCAGCAAGAACGGGAAGCTAAAGCTTCTCCTGATCCTGATATGCTTGGACCTTAAGATCAGTATTTCTCAAGCATGATAAAGGGAAGAAATAGGAATAGAAGAAAGAGATTGGTTGGTGACTTATCTACTCTAATACTTTTTTACAACAAGCCTTGATCAGGACGATGAGTGAGTGGGGGATCTAGGTGCATGCATCCAAGCAGCAAGAGCTACTTCTTGTATTTTGGATTCTTTACTTACTTATCTTGGATGTTAATAATAGATCGCTTTTTATGGCATGTCATTGTCATTTGCCTAGTGAATGAAATGAAGTGGTAAATCGCTACGTGTAACCTCTGGTTTTCAAAGAAGCTTCTGTTCTGGTTCCCTCACCATGAATGACTTGTCTTTCTCATCCAACCGGTAAGCGAGATAGGGCTTGTTACCACGGTCCTTGGATTGGATATTAACTTACAAGTAAGACTAAGCAGACCATGAGTAGTTGGCTGGCTAGATACCGGATCATGGATGAAATCTTTCGGTCGTATGCCGTACTTTCGGGGTCACCAATGGCTTTCTAGGGTTACATTCAGATTGATGAGATACCTTGGGAATAGACCAACAGCTCGTAAAAAGATCAAAACAGAAAGATCCATCAATCGATGGTTGCCACTACTTGTTGTCATACTCCATCGCTGGAGCACCCACTTTTTGATTTCAAATAAAGGTTTCTCCGGGTTAAAGAGCCGAAACACGTTGCGTTATTAACAAGAATTTTCCTTTTTTTCCTGAGTAGATTCTCTTCTCTTCAATTTCTCATAACAAAAAGAATTGACTGGCTCCTTTCCGCTCCTCGGCCTTCGGGAGAGTCTAAGCTACTGCCCGTGAATCTCCCACTTGCCTTAACGAGTAGCTATTTTTTGTTGTCTTTTATTCCTCCTTGCCTTCTTCTTAGGAATCCTCCCAAATAACGAGTTGAGCAATGATGTAGGGATGAGGATGCCTTTTTTAATCAACCAACGTCAAGACCTGCAACAGAGTCCTACCACGTTACGAGAGAGAACCCAACTTGCTTGTTGACACGTGAGGGGAAATAAGAGTCTGAGGTGGTAGTATTTACCACGTTAGCCTTATGGTAGTGATGGTCGGTCCCACTACTCTTTCGAGTGCCTTTTGCCCTTAGCGTCGGAAAGAGGTGCTTCTACAGCGAATGTGCTAAAACCTAAAACTAGGCGAACTTACTTCGGAAACTTAAATGAATCAATTCCCACCTGACCCATTCTTCTAACTACGCTAGCATCATCGGATACGACAATAGAGATTCTTCTAACTTCGCTCTCGGGGGCAGGGACTATTGAATTCCAACTTAGAGCTCATTCTACTCTAAACTACTGTGTGCCTATTTGGAGCTTTTCACAGTCAAAGTCAAACGTTTGTTGATGGCAACATCGGTATGTGTTATATAAGACTTTAAGCGCACCTGAACTACCCATAGTCTATCTAGTTACGGGGTTGCACTCAATAGTCAATCAATTCCTTTTTTCGTAGGTTGATGCTTTTTATTGCACGCTTATTATATTTGTTTATATAGTCTAGTGTGTGAAGTCTAACTGATGGAAAACGCCTATGAATTAATTCCAAGAAAGCGGCCGTTCACGCCAGGGTCTGAAGGAGATGTAGTTTCTTGTACTTTTCTTTGATTCGTCGAGATTGGGCTAGTGTTCTGTGTACCTTAGTACAAGATCGAAAAGAATATACTGGATGGATGCCCGAGCATTGAGAAGGAGGGACGCTTTCAAAGGCAAAAGGCCATGGGGAGATACCGTATGTGATCCATGGATCTCTGATCAGGAAATCGTATCCAAGCTCTGTGGCTAGTCTGCGCTCTTTGGACTTTTCAAACTTAGCGAACTGAAACATCTAAGTAGCTAAAGGAAGGGAAATCAACCAAGACCCCATTAGTAGCAGCGAGCGAGAGCGGATTAGGGGTTTGACGAAAAACAAACTTGTTGGGAAAGCCAAGCCCTTCAACGAAAGTGTTCACTTTTTTTTTGCCAGGTTTCATTCGATTTGTTGTGGATTGGATTATGGAAAAACCAGCAAGCTACGGCTTCAAAGCTTACCTTATTATTATGAAAAGGAGACTTGGCTTTTTTTATAGATTAAGAGGTTGAGTAAGAGGGGCGGAGCTTGAAGAGCGAAGCGAGCCACGCTAGCCTATTACGTTTTTCAGTAGCAAGCTACGGTCTAAGGACCACCTAACCTAGGTTGGGGCAAAAACTCCAAAACAAAGACAGGTTCCAAACCTTTCTCTAATAATAAGGTAAGCTTTCAAGTCGCCGTCCTTTTCTAGAAGGAGCTGGCGCAGTGAACTGTAATTGAGAAAAGATTGGAAGATCTAGCAAAAGAAGGTGATAGCCGTGTAGATTCGTTCCTATAGTTCGATCCTTCCCAGTAAAACGTGGCGTGTTTGAATTCTGATCGCTTTTACGCGAGAAAGGGGGACCACTCTCTAAGCATAAGAATTCCTCAATGACTGATAGCGTACAAGTACCATGAGGGAAAGGTGAAAAGAACCCTATTTAGGGAGTAAAATAGAGAACTTGAGATCTGATGTGAACAATCAGTCGAAGGAGTAGAGCTTAGAGCTTGACTTTTTAGTGAAGCACACTCACTCTAACGACGTACCTTTTGCATGATGGGTCAGCGAGGAAATGGGAAGAACGACTTAAGCCATTAAGTGTAGGCGCTTTCCAGAGGTGGAATCTTCTAGTTGTTCCTATTTGACCCGAAACCGATCGATCTAGCCATGAGCAGGTTGAAGAGAGCTCTAACAGGCCTTGGAGGACCAAACCCACGTTTGTGGCAAAATACGGGGATGACTTGTGGATAGGGGTGAAAGGCCAACCAAGATCGGATATAGCTGTTTTTTCACAAAATCTATTTCAGTAGAGCGTATGATGTCGATGGCCCGAGGTTGAGCACTCAATGGGCTAGGGTGGCCCTATTTCACCTTACCGAACCCAGGGAAACTCCGAATACAAGTCGTCATCATTTTGTACAGACGGACTTTTTAGGTGCTAAGATCCAAAGTCAAGAGGGAAATAGCCCAGATCATACGCTAAGGTCCCTAAACAATCACTTAATGGAAAATAAGGTGATCGATCGATGAAAACCAAGAGGTGGGCTTGGAAGCAGCCATCCTGTTAAGCCTTACTATTCATCTTAACCTCGATTTGCGTGTTTTGCCTCATTTTGCGTGCTTTGACTTGTTTATGTGTTATATGAGTTAGAATGTGTTAAAAATGTGATTTATATTCCTAATACATGCTATATGTGCATTCATGAAATTTTCATCAAAAACGGAATCAGAAATTTTATCGCCAATTTTATTGAATTGTATTTTGAACACCTGTCTGTTAAAATTTTTATAGGGGTGTTTTAACTATTTCAAAACCTAGTCCTCGGGTATTAATAGACGTGTGTTTGATTAAAATGGATTTGGAATCGATTTTGGAATTTTAAAGATTTTTACACTTTCTTTTACAAAAAAAATCAAATTTTAAGCCGACTCGGGTGAAACTGTTTAAATGTAAAACTTTTTGTCCCCTAAAATATATTGTCTAGAATTAATTTAGGTGTCAATTTAATAGTTGAGCAAGAAATAGTCAATAAATGAATTAAAAGACTAAAAATAGAATTAAAAGACTAAGGAAACTAATTTGACTTTCTTTTAATTTGTTTGACCTCGGCTTATTATGCATCAACACACAATAGAAAGCTCACAAACCACACTCACACAAGGCCAAGAGCTCCATAGGAGAAAAGAGAAGGTTTTTCTTCAAGTTTTCAAAGGTAATTTTTCATTAAAAGTTGCAATCAAAGGCCAATTTTCATCAACCAAAGCTTGATTCCACCTATTGAGCATCCATTGAGTATCTTTGTGGCTTCATAACACATCAAAGGTGAGAGAAAAATTCTAGATCTCAAATGTCATCTTTTATGCTTTTGCGTATAATTGAATTTTGAACCGTTAGAAAGTTGAATTGATGTTATATTATTGCTCAGTGCATGCTAAGGATCGTTTATATGCGTTTATATAAGATTTGAACCATTGAAGCATGAATTTTTATTTTCGGGTATTAAAAGTTGAGTTGTTGGCTATTTGTTGAATATTTTGAGTTGTAGTGGTTGGAATCGATTACTGTTGATTTGTAAAAGTTTTTTAAATACGGGGTAGTGCCGTTGTAATGCCAAAATTTTGATTGTGATATCGGTGTGAAAGTTCAGAAATTTCAGCCTAGGTGCACTGAGGTTTTAGGGTTGTTGGGCTTGATTTGGACGTATTTTGGTTGGTTTCTGAGGGGACTAATGTAGTTGATTGAGTGAGTGAGTGATAGGAACTGGTTTGGAGTTGTTTGGATTAGTTGAATGTAAGTTATGATTATTAGAAATTTAGGTTGTCTTTCTTTAAAATGTTGATATATGTCTTTAGATGATCGGGTGGTATTTGAGTGATTGAATTGAGAGTTATTGATGGTTAGATTAGGGTTTGATTGTGTGTCTAATGCATGCTAAGTTGGGTGGCCTACTTTGTCATCTAACTTAGTTGTTTAGTTGTTAATTGATTAATTGATGTTGTGTTGTTGTAATGTTATTAATTGATTGATGCATTATTGATTATTGATTATTGAATATTGATTATTGATGAACCGGGAGATAGTCAACGGAAAAGGTTGTCCTCGTGTGATTGAATGTTTATTCTTATTATTGAGTCTTGATATGCATGTACCACCTCTCGGGCGGTATCGGGTTGTCGGGTTGAAAACGGCATGGCTATCCGAGGCTACCCTTATCTCGCATGGGCGGAGATGCCATGGAGGGTAGGGCTAGTGAGGTACCTCGGGTGTGTGTGTCATGGGGGTGATAAGAAGTTGGTTGAGATCGTGAAGGCGTTTGGAACTACACCAACTAAAGTATCCGTTATTGAATGGTCATTATAGTTTATGTGTTTATATTGTTATTGATGTTTATTGTGTGTTTACTGCTTAAAGGTTGATTTCCAAGGAGTATTATAAATACTGTTAGAGATCTATCGAATCCTCATTGGGCTTGTTTTATATAAGCTCACTCTTAATTATTGGATGCATGCAAGTGTTACTGATCCTGACTATGGGTACGTGCCTCTTGAAGAGGGAAATGTGCCATATGTAGATGAGTCTTATGCGCATGAGTCATTTCCATGAGATTATCTTAGTTGTTGTAAAATAATGTATTGTATAACCTATCTTAATATAAAGACGTATGTATGTTGATTTAGTAGTCTTTGTTTTGATCATGACTAGATTACTAAGTTGGTTATAATCTATTTTGAAATGTATGTGTAGCCTATGTACTAAGTTGGAACGGAGGCGTATAACTATGAATGGATTGTTGAAGGAATGATTATTGAATAATATGGTCAGATTGTTTATTGTTGAATGTTTGTGGAGTTGGTTGTATGATTTGTGATGAGGTTGGTTTAGAGCCTCGGTGTCCTAATTACTGTCGTTATACTGCCAAAATTCTGTTACGTCCTGACTGATTGTAGGTGGGGTCGAGTTGGGGCGTGAAATTAAGTGGTATCAGAGCGCATGTTAGTTGTCAGCCAGGGTATTCTCGGAATGTGGCTAATGGTCTTAGCATAAAAGTATGTATGAAGTGAAAAAAAAGTGAACTATGTGTTAATATGATTAAATGATTATGTGATTATGTGATTTAGTGTTTATGTGATTATGTGATCAATTTGTTTATGTGATTGATACATAAGTGACTTATGTGCTTTATATGGGTTTGTTGTTTATGTGCTAATAATTGTTTATAGCCTGTTTACGTGTTGTAACCTACGCTAACTCTTTGATTAGTAGCATGACTGGTAGACCGAGAACGAGAAGTAGGCCTGAAGCAGTTGATGAGGTTCCAGGTGATGTGGCATCGGGCTGAGAGAGGGGTGATGATCGTTTTTAATCAGCCATGGATAGGATTGCAGAGGTTATGGCCAGTCAGGCACAGTTGCTAGCAGGGCAGGCTGCCCAAGCTCAGACTTTGCAGGCACAGTTACTGAATGTACTGGGTGGATACCACGGGCGTGGTACACTGAAGGAGTTCTTGGGGTACTATCCACCGAGGTTTCAGGGGGAGCCAGATGATCGGAAAGCCGTGGTATGGATTAATAAAGTGGAGAAAATATTTGACCCTATGGATTATACTGATGAAAGAAAGGTCACCTTTGCCATTTATTTGTTTGGTGATGAGGCAGATGAGTGGTGGCGCACGGTGAAATCTAGTTGGGAGACCCAAGGTATTCCGTATGTCTGGGATACCTTTTTGAGAGCTTTCCGGGCGAAGTATGTCCCGAGGATTGCACGGGAGAGGAGAGAGGCTGAGTTTCTGTCTCTAGTTCAAGGGGATGCTTCAGTGGCTCAGTATGAGTCCATATTTACTAGACTATCTTGGTTTGCACCGGAGTTTGTGGCTGACGAGGAGCGCAAGACTCGTAGGTTTATGTTGGGTTTGAGGCCTGAGATTCAGGATGCGATGGCCCTGAATCAGTATGATATACTTACTGAGGCCTTTGATGCAGCTTCTAGGTTAAAGAAGAGAAAGGGGGAACAGATTGGACCTAGTCAGCCTAGCAAGAGGCCCTTTCAGCCGCAGGGTCAGCAGGGTATGTATAGACCTTCGGTACAGCAGGGTGGTTATAGGCCTGCAGTGCAGCAGGGTTCTTTCAGACCGCAGGGTCAGCAGGGCTACTATCGGCCTCAGTTTCAGCAGGAGTCTTATTAGGCTCGGTCATAGTATAGGCCGGCCCAGTCTAAGGGTCCATATAGGCCTAGTGTTGTGAGACCTCAACAGCAGGCTGGTACAACTGCTTTCTCGGCTTTTGGTTCTTCTAGGGGCAGAGGCAGTGTTTCGTTACCGCAGTGTACTTACTGCAAGCGTCAGGGCCATGTGGAGGCTGACTGTAGGGCGAAGGCAGGAACGTGTTTGGGTTGCGGCAGCAATCAGCATAGAGTGAAGGATTGCTATAGATATTGGGGAATTGAGGGTTGGGCAAGGACCTAGGGTTATCAGGGTCGACCTACTGGTGGTGCACCTCAGCAGTAGCGAGTTCAGGCTCGGGCCTTCGCAGTTGACTTAGAGGAGATGCCTGATGAGACTGCAGTTGTGGAAGGTAACTTCCTTATACTTGATCAACTTGTTAAAGTGTTGATTGATTCTGGTGCTATGCATTCTTTCATTACTCCTACTTGTGTGCAACGTGTTAATATACAACCTGAAAGACTGCCTTATGTGGTTGAGATTAGTACCTCTTTGACTGATAAGTATGTAAGGATTGTAAAATATATGTTAAGGGGTATAATTTTCCTTTGGACCGTATCTTATTTCCTATCTGGGGGTATGATGTTATCTTGGGTATGGATTGGCTTTCTAAGTATGATGCCCAGTTAAACTGTAGAATAAACGTAGTACAGTTTCGGTTGCCAGATCAGCCAGTAGTAGAGGTAGCAGGGAACCAGGATGCTAAGACAAGTTTTGTTATCTCAGCAACTAAAGTTGTTAAGTTGGTGAGTAGGGGGTGTTCGGATTATCTAGCTTATTTGATCGACAAGCCATCTGATAAGCTACAGCTGGAGGAAATACCTATTATTCGGGAATATCCCAATGTATTTCCCGAGGAGTTGCTAGGGTTGCCGCCCGAGAGAGATGTGGAGTTTGTGACCAATCTTATTCCCAATACTTAACCTATTTCTAAATCAGCATACCGGATGGCACAGCTGAGTTGAAGGAGCTGAAAACACAGTTGCAGGAGTTAATAGAGAAGGGTTTCATTCAAGAGAGTTCTTCACCATGGGGAGCACCTGTTTTATATGTGAAGAAGAAGGATGGTACCTTGAGATTATGCATTGATTATCGTGGTTTGAATCAAGTGACCATCAATAACAAGTATCCTTTGCCATTGATTGACGAATTGTTTGATCAACTTCAGGGAGCCAAAGTCTACTCTAAGTTTGACTTGAGGCAGGGGTGTTATCAGATTCAGATTCGCACGGAGGATGTTCCGAAGTCTGCCTTCAGGACTTGGTACGGGCATTATGAGTTTGTAGTTATGCCCTTTGGATTAACTAATGCACCGGTAGCATTTATGGATCTTATGCATCGGGTTTTTCAGCCGTACTTGGACCAGTTCGTGGTGATCTTTATTGATGATATCTTGGTTTATTCCAAGTCTGAATCGGAGCACGAGCAACATCTACGGCTTGTCTTACAGAAGCTGCAGGAGCATCAGTTGTTTACGAAGTTCAGCAAATGTGAATTTTGGCTACAATGCATATCTTTTCTTGGCCATGTTATCACACAGAGCGGTATTTCTGTAGATCCCACTAAGATTGAAGTGGTGATGTCTTGGAAACGGCCAGAGAATGTTTCGGAGGTTCGTAGCTTTCTTGGCTTGGCGGGTTATTACCGTAGGTTTGTCAAGGACTTTTCTAAGATTGCTGGGCTACTTTATAAGTTAACTCAGAAACAGACTAGCTTTACTTGGGATGAGAAATGTGAGAGTGGGTTTCAGTAGTTGAAAAAGAGATTGACTACTGCTCCAGTACTTACTCTACTAGAGGGGACCGATAATATGGTTATCTACAGTGATGCATCCAAGGAGGGCTTGGGTTGTGTACTTATATAGAATGGCCGGGTTATTGCCTGTGCTTCTAGAAAGTTGAAACCATATGAGGTGAATTATCCGACTCATGATCTTGAGTTGGCAACAGTTGTTTTCGCACTAAAAAAGTGGCGTCATTATCTGTGGGGTATTAAGTTCGAGATTTTCACTAATCATAAGAGTCTTAAGTATTTGTTCTCATAGAATGAGTCAAATATGCATCAACGGAGATGGATGGAACTTCTCAGAGATTATAATTGTTCTACCAGTTATCTGCCTGGAAAGGCAAATGTTGTGGCAGACGCTCTTAGTTGTAAAGCGAGTGTTTCTTGTTTGGCTGTCAAAAAGTGGGAGGTTATTGAGGAATTCACTTATTGGAGACCGGAGTTAACTCAGTTTGGGGTGATGTGTTCACATCTCCGTAATCAACCTTTATTGTTGTCTCAGATCAGAGAAGCTCAACAACTTGATGATAAACTTCAGAAGATCAAGGATCAGATCACGGATGATCAGTCTGACTTCAAATTACATGAGGATGGTATTCTTCAGTTTCAGAATAGGGTTTGTGTTCCCGATGAACCGGGCTTGAGGCGAGGTATTCTGGAGGAGGCTTATAATTCTAAGTACACCATTCATCCTGGTGGAAACAGGATGTATCAGGATTTGAAGCAACATTATCGGTGGAATAATATGAAGAGGAAAGTTGTTCAGTTTGTATCTAGATATTTGACTTGTCAGCGAGTGAAAGCTGAGCATCAACGACCTACAGGTTTGCTTCAGCCGTTGGCTATACCAGAGTGGAAATGGGAGCATATTACGATGGACTTCGTTACTGGTTTGCCTAGAACATCGAGAGGTAATGATGCAGTTTGGGTTGTCGTGGATCGTTTGACGAAGACAACTCACTTTATTTCAATGAGGATGGGAGATAAAGTTACAAAGTTAACGGATCTTTATTTGGATCAGATTGTTAGACTTCACGAAATTCCATCTAGTATTGTCTCAGATCGAGATCCTCGATTTACTTCTCGCTTGTGGGAGAAACTTCAGGAGACTTTGGGTACTCAGCTTAATTTTAGTACAACGTATCATCCACAGATCGACAGTCAGTCCGAGAAGACTATTTAGATTCTGGAGGATATGCTTAGGGCTTGTGTTCTGGACTTCGGGAAGAATTGGGAGAAACATTTACCACTTGCCGAGTTTGCCTATAACAATAGTTATCAATCTACTATTGGGATGGCACCTTTTGCAGCTCTTTACGGTCGTAAGTGTCGTTCACCTTTGTATTGGGATGAAGTAGAGGAGATGAAGACTATTGATCCGACTATTATTCTAGAGCTTCTAGAGAAGATTGAGAATGTTCAGTTGATCAGGCAGAGAATGCTAGCGCAGAGTAGATTCAA
This sequence comes from Ehretia macrophylla, assembly GCA_037974665.1. NCBI lineage: Eukaryota > Viridiplantae > Streptophyta > Magnoliopsida > Boraginales > Ehretiaceae > Ehretia > Ehretia macrophylla. The sequence goes on from CM075772.1 coordinate 41,619,429, forward strand.
GAGTTATGCTGATAAGCATCGTCGGGACTTGGAATTTACAGTCGGGGATTGGGTTTTCTTGAGATTGTCTCCTCGAAAGGGATTTTCTCGATATGGTAAAGGCGGAAAGCTGAGTCCGAGGTTTGTAGGGCCATTTAAGATTATCGACAGAGTTGGCAAGTTGGCATATCGGTTGGCTTTACCGGAGAATTTCTCTAATGTCCATGATGTCGTTTATGTGTCTAATTTACGGAAATATAATCCAGATCCTTCTTATATTTAGTGCCAGAGCCATTACAGCTTCGTGAGAATCTGACTTATGATGAGAGGCTGATTCGCATTCTTGATCAGATGGAACGGGAGCTGAGATTGAAGAAGATTTCGATGGTCAAAGTATTGTGGAAGCATCACGGTATTGAGGAGGCTACTTGGGAGAGGCGAGAGCAGATGCAGTAGCAGTACCCAAATCTTTTCCGTTCAACAAGTAAGAATTTCGAGGACGAAATTTCTTTAAGGGAGGAAGAATGTGAAACCCACTTTTCATCTTAACCTCGATTTGCGTGTTTTGCCTCGTTTTGCGTGCTTTGATCTGTTTATGTGATATATGAGTTAGAATGTGTTAAAATTGTGATTTATATTCCTAATACATACAATATGTGCATTCATGAAATTTTCATAAAAAACGGAATCAGAAATTTTATCGCCAGTTTTATTGAATAGTATTTTGAACACCTGTCTGCTAAAATTTTTACAGGGGTGCTTTAAATGTTTCAAAACCTAGTCCTTGAGTATTAATAGATCCATGTTTGATTAAAACTGATTTGGAATCGATTTTGAAATTTTAAAGATTTTTACACTTTCTTTCACACAAAAAATCGAGTTTTAAGCTGACTTGGGTGAAACTGTTTAAATGTAAAACTCTTTGTCACCTAAAATATATTGTCTAGAATTAATTTAGGTGTCAATTTAATAGTTGAGCAAGAAATAGTCAATAAATGAATTAAAAGACTAAAAATATAAATAAAAGACTACGGAAACTAATTTGACTTTCTTTTAATTTGTTTGACCATAGCTTATTATGCATCAACACACAATAGAAAGCTCACAAAACACACTCAAACTGTAATACCCGAGGCCGAAATATGAAATTTTACTGTTTATTTTTCTAAAAATTATGTTTTTCTTAAATTCTTTGAGATTTAATTGTTGTTCCTTTATTGTCGCAAAGTGCATTGCATTTCGAGAGCGATAGTTAGAGATTGTTTTCTAGTCCTCAGCAAATAGTAAAAACTAGTATTTAGTGTTTTAATTTTAATATTTTAGTTGTTGTTAACTAGAATTAGAATTGTGTTAGTTGTTTTAGTTTTAAAATGCAAGAAATAAGCTTATTTGACCAACTTAAGTTAGCTTTGACCAAGCCATGACCATTTGACTTCAACTTGTCATCTTATTTATGCACAACACATTGCAAAATAAAACACAAAAGCTGAAAAAATAAGAAGCAAAGGGCCAAAACTTCAAGAGGAAAAAAAAAAGATTTCAATTTCCAAACTTCAAATCTTCGCGAGAGCTTGCACGGGGTTGTTTCCGAGGCATCCAACGAGGTTTTCCTAGCGTCTAGGAGCGTCTAAGGTGAGGGAAACATCCTTATTTGCGCATTTGAAAATGTTGTATACAAACTTTAATTTTTGGGTTTTAGCCGTAGATTGTTATTTTATTCATTTTGATGCTTAAAGAATGTTCCTTGACAATTGTAGAACATGTATTTATAGACTTTTAGCATTTTCTACAGTTGACTATAGCAATTGCAATTTTAAATGCTAATGGAATAGTAAATCCTCGTTACGTTAAAGTTGCTTCGTTTTGCATTATGTTGATGTAGGAAGGTGCTAGATATGCTATAATGCCTAAATGTATGGTTAAATTGGATTGTGTAATGGAAAAACGGAGAAAAATGGCTTAGTGCATGTTGGGGTCGTTTAGGTCGAGTTTAGCATTTTCTCATTTTGTGTGATGGCATCTCGGGAGGCCATAGAAGCACTTTTGGTGTGGTTATGGCATTGGTTGGGTGTTTGGATAGGATAGTTGTAGTTCAAATGAGCAAAGGGAAAAATCAGGACTTTGCAGGAATTCTAGGGTAAAGTAGGGTTTCGGGGTCTTTAGACGTACCTTATGGTGACCTAGGAGGATTGGTGAAGTCGTTTTCCAAAACTCGTGGCTCGTTTGAAAGTAGTAGCGTTTTGAAAGTTGGGGTCGTTTTGTGTTTTTGTTGGTTTTCATAGTGTTATGCTTGTTAAAGTTGATTATGATTGAAATGTTTATCAATTGTTGCTATTGCGTGCGAGAGTAACCTACTTTGTTATTCTCCCACGTGTGGCTTTATTGCTCGATTGCTCGATTGTTGCATTGTATATTGTATTGCATTCATAGAGTCAGGGGCAGTATGATAGGCCTCTCTGGGTAGCCTCGGGTTGCCAGGGTTGGTTGCCCTAGCTCCGTGTCCTATTCCCTTTCTCGCTTGGGTTGCCTCCCAGGGAGATTTGGGTCGTAGAATTGATTGGATACTTCCGGGGTATTCCAAACTGAAGTTATAAGGTGGTTGGGCCGACGCGTCGTCATCGGATTCGTGATTGAGAGTTGCTTGTGGAAAGTGAATTGTATCCTTTAATTGAATGGTTATAGTTTTAATGCTTGTCTTGATTTATTGTTGGCTTTGCTTGTATCGCTATATGTTAATTGACTGATCTGCTTGACTATTTGCATTGCATTCTCCTCTCACCTCCGTCCTTGAGACCAATTGCCCTCACTGAGCAATAGTTTTTGCTCATTCCTTTCTATACTATATTTTACAGGAGTAGTTGAAGTGGATCCTATTGAGGTAATTGAGGAGGGGAGCAAGTGGAGGTGTTTCCTTGATGGCACTTTCTTTGCTTAGCTGGTGGTTGGTTGCCAGTCTTTTGTGTGGGCCATGCTTGATGTGTATATTGCTTGGTTGACGCTTCATTTTGAGGCTTGTAGCCTTGTATGTAGTTTCTATTTTGAGGCCTCTATGGTCTTATGATGTAAAAGTTGAAAGATTGTAAATTTGTAAAGATATACTCACGTGACTAGTAAGAACTGCATGCTAATGGTTTAACTGCTTAGTTGCATGAATACTTGTGTAGTATGCATGACATTTTTGGTTTGCAAAGTTGTTAATGAGAAAATGTGTGTTTTCTAAAAGAAAGTTGGCTTGTTTCAAATGTTATTGTGGATTTTGCGAGTATTATATTGAATGTAGGGTTTTCGGATCGTCCACGATACAGATGAGACTCCGTTCGTGTGTCGGGTCCGGGCTTGGCCTTTTGCGGGGTTGGGTCGGGGAGTGACACAAACACACACACAAGGCGGAGATCTCCATTGGAGAAAAGATAAGGTTTTTCTTCAAGTTTTCAAAGGCAATTTTTCATTAAAAGTTGCAATCAAAGGCCAATTTTCATCAACCAAAGCTTGATTCCACCTCTTGAGCATCCATTGATCATCTTTCTAGCTTCATAACACATCAAAGGTGAGAGAAAAATTCTAGATCTCAAATGTCATCTTTTATGTTTTTGCGTATAATTGAATTTTGAACTTTTAAAAAATTCAATTGATATTATATTATTGCTCAGTGCATGCTAAGGATCGTTTATATGCGTTTATATAAGATTTGAACCGGGTATTAAAAGTTGAGTTGTTGGCTATTTGTTGAATATTTTGAGGTGTAGTGGTTGGAATCGATTGCCGTTGATTTGTAAAAGTTTGTTAAATACGGGGTAGTGCCGTTGTAATGCCAAAATTTTGATTGCGATGTCGGTGTGAAAGTTCAGAAATTTCAGCCTAGGTGCATTGAGGTTTTAGGGTTGTTGGGCTTGATTTGGATGTATTTTGGTTGTTTTCCGAGGGGACTAATGTAGTTGATTGAGTGAGTGAGTGATAGGAATTGGTTTGGAGTTGTTTGGATTAGTTGAATGTAAGTTATGATTATTAGAAGTTTAGGTTGTCTTTCTTTAAAATGTTGATATATGCCTTTAGATGATCGGGTGGTGTTTGAGTGATTGAATTGGGAGTTGTTTATGTTTAGATTAGGGTTTGGTTGTGTGTCTAATGCATGTTAAGTGTGGCCTACTTTGTCATCTAACTTAGTTGTTTAGTTGTTAATTGATTAATTGATGTTGTGTTGTTGTAATGTTATTAATTGATTGATGCATTATTGAATATTGATTATTGATGAACCGGGAGATAGTCAACGGAAAAGGTTGTCCTCCTGTGATTGAATGTTTATTCTTATTGTTGAGTCTTGATATGCGTGTCCCACCTCTCGAGCGGTATCGGGCCGTCGGGTTGAAAATGACATGGCTATCAGAGGCTACCCTCATCTCGCATGGGCAGAGATGCCATGGAGGGCAGGGCTAGTGAGGTACCTCGGGTGTGTGTGTCATGGGGGTGATAAGAAGTTGGTTGAGATCGTGATGGCGTTTGGAGCTACACCAACTAGAGTATCCTTTATTGAATGGTCATTATAGTTTATGTGTTTATATTGTTATTGATGTTTATTGTGTGTTTACTGCTCAAATGATGATTTTCAAGGAGTATTATAAATACTGTTAGAGATCTATCGAATCCTCACTAGGCTTGTTTTATAGAAGCTCACTCTCAATTATTGCATGCATGCAGGTGTTACTGATCCTGACTACGGGTACGTGCCTCTTGAAGAGGGAAATGTGCCCTATGTAGTTCAGTCTTATGTGCAGGAGTCATTGTCATGAGATTATCTTAGTTGTTGTAAAACAATGTATTGTATAACCTATCTTAATATAAAGACGTATGTATGTTGATTTAGTAGTCTTTGTTTTGATCATGACTAGATTACTAAGTTGGTTATAATCTATTTTGAAATGTATGTGTAGCCTATGTACTAAGTTGGAACGGAGGCGTATAACTATGAATGGATTGTTGAAGGAATGATTATTGTATAATATGGCTGGATTGTTTATTGTTGAATGTTTGTGGAGTTGGTTGTATGATTTGTGATGAGGTTGGTTTAGAGCCTCGGTGTCCTAATTACTGTCATTATACTGCCAAAATTCTATTACGTCCTGACTGATTGTAGGTGGGTCGAGTTGGGGCGTGACACATCCTTTGAAGAAAGTGTAATAGCTCACTGGTCTAGCTCCATGGCACCGAAAATGTACCAGGGCTGAAGTGATTCACCGAGGCGACGAGACCTTGAAAGTTTCTTTTTCAAGTGTCAGTAGCGGAACGTTCTATCAATCCGGGTTGGTTTTTGGTGACAAGACCTGGAGATATCAGAAGTGAGAATGCTGACATGAGTAACGAGAAATCCTGTGAAAAACACGATCACCTGCCAGTGGAAGGTTTTCTGCTTTCGGTCAATCTACGCAAAGTGAATCGGTCCTTAAGGAACCCCTGAAAGGGCTGCTGTCCGATGGGTACACGAAAGTGACGAACTTGCTTCGACTATAGAACCATGCCTGTCTGTTGGAGTGAATTGGATGATCGGGCCGAGGCAGCCCCCTCTTCCCCTCATTCTTCTTTCCCTAAGCTTAACGCCTTTGAGTCATCAAAGCCTTTCTGACTCGGCCTAGCCCGGTCGCCCTAAGCGAGCTTCAAAAGGCGAAACTCTCGTCGTAGTTTGGCGACCTATCTTCAGTAGGGGCCTTTAGTGTTTTGATTAGAGTAGCGGTCGCGAGAGAGTAGAGCGTACTGCCCTGCCATAGTCACGAGTTTGTTTATAGTCGCGATTGTTGTCATAGTCAACAAGGTTGAAACTTCCAGGTAAAAACTTCAAATTGGGAGGGCGATCCTCCCGGTGAACTGACCGTACCCCAAACCGACACAGGTGAACAAGTAGAGTATACTAGGGCACTTGAGTGAACCATAACTTCCGGAGAAGGGGTGCTCTCCTATCTTTTGATTAGGAAAGCGGCACATACCAAGGGGTAGCGATTGTTTATTAAAAACACAGGACTCTGCTAAGTGGTGGCACGATGTATAGAGTCTGACACCTGCCCGGTGCTGGAAGGTCGGAAGGAGAAGTGTTATAAGCTTTGAATGGAAGCCCTGGTAAACGATGACAGTAACTCTAACTGTCCTAAGGTAGCGAAATTCCTTGTCGCATAAGCAGCGACCTATATGAATGGTGTAACGACTGCCCAGCTATCTCCAACATGGACCCAGTGAAATTGAATTCTCCATGAAGATGCGGAGTACCAACGGCCAGACGGTAAGACCCCGTGCACCTTAACTATAGCTTTACAATGACAACCTTGATCGAATGTGTAGGATAGGTGGGAGGTGGTGACACACAACGACCAATCTTGAAAGACCACTCTTTCATCTAAGGATGCCTAACCGTCGTACTGATCATTCAGGGGGAGGCGGGACACTGCGAGGTAGGTAGTTTATCTGGGGTGGATGCCTCCTAAAGAGTAACGGAGGTGTACGAAGATAGACTCAAGCTAAGATTTTGCTCGTGAGCGTAATGGTATAAGCCTGCCTGACTATGAGACCGATTGTCAAACAGAGACGAAAGTCGGCCATAGTGATCCTGGAGTCCCGTGTGGAAGGGCTCTTGCTCAACAAATCAAAGGTAGATCGTGGATAACAGGCTGATACCTCCCACGAGCTCTTATCGATGGAGTCGTTTGGCACCTCGATGTCGACTCATCACATCCTGGGGTTGAAGAAGGTCCCAAGGGTTCGGTTGTTCGCCGATTCAAGTGCTACATGAGTTGGGTTTAGAACGTCGTGAGACAGTTCGGTTCTTATCTATCATTGGTGTTAAAGGGAGAACTGTGAGGAGCCTACCTTAGTACGAGAGGACTAGGTTGGGCCAACCTATGGTGTACCGGTTGTTATGCCAATAGCAGCGCCGGGCAGCTAAGTTGGTATGGAAGAACTGTTGTGCCATGGGAAATCTTTTTCTATACAAGTTCTCGGATGAGGTTTTTGAACAGAACTTCGGTAGGCAAGAGGTGTAAGCACCACGAGGTGTGAAGCGATCTTGTCCTAAATGAAACGACTTACACTTTTAATAACCAAAATGAAAGAAAGTCAACCTATTCCTGCAATTGCAGCCAGTCTCGCTACCTCTTTTAGTTGCTGCCCCCTACTTGCTCATTCGCAATTACTACCACAAGAAAGTCGCCCTTATCTCTAAAGGGGCTCATGCACTCCACGACTTTTTTATGTTATGGGGTTTCGAAGACTGATTTTAGCTGCCAACCCTAGTCTGAAGAAAAAGCCAAGTCTCATTTCTTTAATAATAAGATAAGCTTCATAGTTCTAACCTCTACAAAGGGTTGTCGCCGCCGCTTACTAAGCGCTGGTTCTATCCCGTCCAAGCAACCAAAGCCGGGGACCTAGGTAGGAATAGTGAAAGAAAAAGAAGGGGAAGAAGCGGGCTGGAGGAATTGGTCAACAAATCAGGCTCATGACCTGAAGACTGCAGGTTCGAATCCTGTCCCCGCCTAAGAACTTGAGATGATGGGGAAGCCGGCAGCCCGCACGTCGTCGAAGAGGGAGTGGCAGAGAATGACTAGGCTCAGGCCAAGAGCTATGGCTAAGTGCTCGAGTTATGATTGTTGACTCTGAATTTGAAGATTCCTATGACCTGGCCTTTCTCAATACCAAGAAGCGTCAAACATCACAGGCATACAATTGAAAAGAAGGTTCAACCATTAACGGAAGGAAGATATCGAGTAGGCTTGTACCAATTCATCCACATCAGCAGTAAAATAGGACTTTCAGTCAGTTAAACCATTAGAGGTAGGTTTTTACCCGCCTTTTCTACTTGAATTGATCTTGGCAAGGTCGGGAGAGGATCGAAAATCATTATTGAATGTGAACAGCCAGAACCAGAATGAGAATGTAAAGGCATAGTATAACATCTTTTTCGGGATTCAAACCGGGAAATTAGGGCATCATATTGTCAAGCCGGAGTCAAGACGGAATTGTAATTTACATTGCCTTAGCTCAGGCTATTCAACTCATCTTATGCGCTTTTGAACGAACTCTAGCTCAAGGACTCTAGTCAAAGATAGAGAAGAAGCTAATGACGAGTGCTGCTATTGTTTATTTAAACAGTCCCAATGCTGATTTCGAGCTTAAGTTAAGCATGGGAAAGCAAATTCACAGTCGGAAATGAAGAAAGAGATCAGGAACAAGCTTAACACATGCATTTCGGACTGGACAAGGTTGGGAACAAGGGAGAGATTCTTATGGTGTACTGGAAGATTATATGCTTCCGGTACCTAGCCCTAGAAAGTAGGCTCCGTACCTGAATACAGGTGAAAGCTTTCTATTGTTTTATTTCATTATTTATGTTAAACTGTAAAAGTAACTCCTAGCTCTCGTAGTCAGAGTATCAATAGCAAGCAGTAGTTTGCTTTCGAGAATAAGGGGTTTTTGTCGGACTCTTGCAGCCCACATCAAGACTATATTCTGCTTTGGTAGCTTTGGGCAAGGCAGTACTGGTACTTAGTCGATCTTGCTAACGTCGCTTTCGACTTTAGGGCGTGTAAGGGAATGGCTTAGTGAGGTTTGAAGATGCTCGACCGATAAGGAGAGGCTGGATGGAATTCAGCTCAACTGATAAGGAAATGAAGGTAGACGCTCGACCTATGGGGAGAGGGTGGAATATGTTTGACCGATAGGGAGAGGAATGAAGTTGGCTCCTAAGCTAAGGAAGACCTCATCCAGAGGGAGAACCAATGATTTTGGTTTAAGCTCACGTATGAGGAGGCCATTAATAGCCCTTTAACATACAGATCCAGCGGTAGCCCCCGACCTAACCATAGGTCAAGGGGAAGTGAGGCCTTAGTGTACATTGCCCATAATTTTTCAATCTTTAGATTGCGGGAATGTACCAAGCGTGAAAGAGACCGGTACCCTACTCCAGCTAGACGACACAAGGTTGAATAGTGAGCGCATGAAGACTTCATATGAATGGCTATTGTCCTGGGTGGTGAGCGTTCAAACAAGATTTAGCGGATACTGGGATAAATCCATAGTAAGACCATGAAACTTGAATCTCTTAGCAAACTCAGTAGAGCTCGTATGGGAGATCAGGGACTTTTGATAGGATATATCAACCCCAAGATCCCCCAGAGCGGAGTTATACACCAAGGCCACCTTCTCATCTGCAATCACAACATTGTCCAAAGGACAATGTAATCCTGGAAGAGTCGACCCGGATATACCAGTTCTGTCGCCCATTGTCACGCCCCAACCCTGTGAGGCCCGACCCCGAATAACGTGCCTTACCTCAATTTGCGTGCCTTAGACCTAGAACGGTATGACTGACCTTGGATTACGTGCCATGTCTCGATTTTTGTGCATGTCTCGTTATACGTGCCTAAACCTAGAATTGTGTGCCCTAATCCTCGATATACGTGCGATACCAAGATAAACGTGCCATGACCTTAATTTACGTGCGAGACCTTGATTTGCGTGCGAGACCTTGATTTGCGTGTGTCTCTTCGTTTCGTGTGCATTAACCTTGAACTGCATGTTTTAACCTAGGTTTAAGAGTCGTGTCTTAAATTACGTACATTGCATTGAATTACGTGCCTTATTTTGGTCTACGTTCATTCACCTAGGGTTGCGTGTGTTAGCATTAGAATCCGTGCACTTATCTTGAAGTATGTGCCTTAGTCTTGAAATACGTGCTGTACCTCGTAGTTCGTATCTACCTTGTAATTCGTGCCCTTGATCTAGGAATCCGTGTCACCACGTTAATCAAGAAAGAATCCTACACAAAGCACTAGACAATAAAATAATCCTACACAATCCACTAACCAATATTATATTCCTAATTCAAATTCTCTACAAACTCCACTAACAATAAAATAATACTAAACTATTCCTACATTTTCCACTAACTAGTATTCTATTCATAATTCAACTCATCAACAAACATTCCTATATTTTATTCTACCTAGATTCCCTAATTTCCCAACATTCCTATGACAATTCTAATGACACAAATGCATAAAAAATTAGTCCTAGACAATCTATGACAAACTATGACACAAAATGCATAAAAAATGCTCAAAACCACTTAAATCCTCTACCTTGCTCAACCAAACCACCCTTGCCCATGCTAAACATTTTAAAATCACACATTGAAGACATAAAAATCAGATTTTAATGGCCCAAGGCCGACCAAGTGCTTGAATAATGCAAAAGCCTTCATTTTTTTGTCATTTCTTCTTTCCTCTCACATTTTCTCTCTCCATTTCGGTTTTGTCTGAGTTCTTCATCTCCATAGCTTCTCTTCTTCACACCATAGCTAAACCAAGCAAGCCACAAGCAAAAGACTTCAACCGAGCTAGCTAAGAAGTGAAAATCACACTTGCATGTGCATTGAAGACTCCATTCGGCCGAGGTAAGCTTCTTGGCATCCATTTCTTTTCTTCAAGTCCTAACTACATGCATGTACTAGAGATTGATCACTAAGCTAGGAAAAATAGAGAAAAGCTAGTTGGGATTTCGGCTAGGCAAAGGAAAAGAGAAGATTCGAGCTTCAACAAGGTTTTTGAGCATCTTTTGGTTGATTGCTAAGGTGAGGGTTAAAACCTTTTGAAAACTCTTCAAAAATTCACATGCATGCTCATAAATGTGTGTATTTGCTTCTGTACTTGAGCTATATGGTCGTTCATAAGCTTAAACAACCATGCATGGCAAGATCTTGGCTTGGAAATGATGCTAGGTGAAGTCGAAATTGTTGACAGCTCTCTGACCAGTCTGTTCGAGGTAAGTTTAGCTAGGAAAATGATGTTGAAAATGCATGAAAATTGGTAGGCGACTAGTTTGGACAGTTTTTAACATTTTTCCCAGAAATAGGACGAAGCTAATTTTGACTCTAAGGTCCTCAAAATGGCAAATCTCTAAAATGTGACCAAATCTGGAAATCTGGAAAAATGAAGCAGGTTTTAGCAGATGCACTGACCTTGTGGAACGAACCATATTTGACCTAGTAAATGATGTTCCAAATGCATGAAATTTGGTGTGCTACTAGACTTTTCAGTTCTGGACAATTTTGTCAGAAATGGACTAAGGCTAAAACTGACCCTAAGGACCTCAAAAACGTCAAATTCTGAAAAGTGTGCAAATCTGGACAGTTTTGTGCTATTCCACTGTTTCGGTTATATCTAATGGTCCCGAACTCCAATTGATGCAAGGTTTATTTCTGATTTTAGTGAACTTCTTAAGCTTTAATTTGAAATCTTATTCACTAAATTTGGAGATTGTTTGCTTATCCGATTGATTGTGAGAAGACAGCTTATTGCAGTAAGGGTTTCACTTAATGTTGTGCTTAGACAAATTGTTGTGACTCCTCTTGTTGAATTAAATGCTTGGGATTGTAGCTACGGGATGTTGTGTGGACTGTTTTGAATGTTTGAGGATGCTGAATTAAATGATGCATGGTTTGAGATTGACTTTGAGTTGGGTTGAGGCTCAAATTGCATGAATTTACATGAAATGGAAACCCTAATGACTAGGTAGTTTTGCTAAGTATTGATCATTTGGATATTGTATGAGAATTTTATGCTTAGTGGGCTGCCCGTAAATGTCTTATAACTTCAAATGTGATTTTGACCATTGCATGTTGACAAATGAGCTTTTCTTGCACCCGAACCCATGATTGATGTTATTGCATGTTGAATAATCTTATCACCTGATCACGTGGGTTTCTTAATGAGTTATATGGCCTTCTTTACATGTGTTACATGGCTGCCCGTTTAATTTTCATATAAATCTATATGCCTTTCAAGTGAAATTTCCTGTCTTATCGTGCCCTGCTTGTTTACTTGACAATGTGCAATCTTATGACTGTCCGGAGGCAACCTACTTTGTTGTCCTCCTACTGTGATATATTACCTGTCATGAATGTGCATTGCATACAAGGTTGCAACCTTTCCTGTTGGCATGGTAGCGATCACGCACACCGGGCGGCATTGGGCTTGCCGGTGCACCCGTGACTACCATGGTCCCATTCCCTCTCTCGCTTGGGGGCTAGACTTCCTCAGAGAGTTGGGTCATAGGATTTTGGGGTACATCCGGAGTACACCTACCTGGCGTGTTTGGGTGATGATTTGAAGTCGGCCGCAACAACTGATTCTGGAACTGATCTGAGAGCAAAAGCTCACTGTATCCTTTTTCTATGTGTATAAGTACTCTCGCTTGGTTTCTGGAGAACCTCGGGGAGGAAATACTGATATTCCTATTCCTGTATCTTATATTATTGTTTTATTCATGCTTTCAAAGGGATTTTCATAAGTTGAACCGGAAAATGAGTTTCAAAACTTATTTCTCGTTCCCCCTCGCTGAGTTCATAAGGACTCACCCTCTTTTATCATCTCAAGTGAAGAAGATACAGAACAGGTACCCGATGACAGTGTGCCTAATGATGAACCCCTGGAGTGAATGCCTGTCATTGTTTGTTTTGCTTGAATGTGACTACTTGTGAACTTTATGTTACTTGAAGACTATTTCTTTTTATGTTGCTCGATGTCGTGATGTAAAAGACCCCCGTTGTAATTTGGGGTCTAATTTTGGTTTGTACTTATATTAAGTAGACTGATGCTAGACATGACACTACTATGATCATTTTTGCTTTTATTATCGCTGGTATCTATCATAGGTTATGATGCTTTAGTTAAGGAATAAGTAAATGAACTTATCCAATCTTAACAGGTACTCGCCATTAAGCTAAGATCAACAGGTATATTTTGAAACGAGGATAAATGAACGAACGAGACATAGTATCATGCTAGGTTATAAATCAAACGAGATATCAAAATAACCAATAGGCAACTCAATTAATGGTAAAATAGTAATCTTAGTTGGAAATAGAATTGAGATGGTAAATTTTGAGGCGTTTAGAGGACTAGTTCAAACCAAAGAGCCCAATTACAGCCGTTATGCTGCCGATTTTCTGAAAAATTTTGGAGTCTAGGATAAAACGTTAAGTGCTAAACCTCCTTGAACAATTAAGTACGTGAAAGGACTTGAATGTTTAGATCACACCCTAGTCTAACCTTTATAGGTCGGGTTGGGGCATGACACCTTATATTAGAATGGTATCAGAGCTTAGTTTAGTAACTAAGCAGTAGTCGGGTTCAACTCTCGGATCATGGGTAGAAGCCCTAAGGTAATTATGATGTCTTGTTTATATGTGTTAATGTGTGCTAATGTGCTTTAATTGCTTGAGCATTGAATATTATGTGCTTTTGTGGACCTTATGTACTATGTGTCATGCACATCAACACGTTAATGCCCTCAATAATGCATGCATGCGTTTATACTCCTTCCTTGATACATGTGCATGTTACATAACCATTAATGACTGTTTATACACATAGATAGTTAGGACTAAAACTTTCAGGGAAGTAAATTTATGCAGAAAGAACGGAAAGTCTCGGTTGGAGATTTCTCGCATCTTCACAGGTACTCGATGGATCGAATGCATTATTAGACATGCATCTATATAAAATGCGTAGCACAGGTATAATTGTTGAGGTAAAGTTATCTCCTTATCTTTGGAATACCCATACCTGTAATTAAGTTATCAATTTTGTAGCCATAAAGTTCTTGATTCTGTTAAACTGTTCTTCTCATTGTGGTTCAAGTATAAAGGTTAAAGACATGCTACTTCCTTAGATATAAGGGTATACCATTAAATATGTATAATAGTATATATTCTCATGTGCTGATAGTGGAAGTTGACTTGGAGGTTTCTTTGAATCCATTTCTCACATCTTAAAATTGGCTTGATAGACTATCTAAGAAGTTAGCAATATACTCGTATGATTGAATCCTTACTTGATTGGAATTAAGCATCGTTGAACCTTATAAGGTGTATACTAGCGAGTTTCAAGTTCACTCAATGGTAAGATCATGACCTAGAATTTAAGAGGTGAATTCGTGGAAGTTGACAATAGTTTACTTTTAGGGGTTAGATTATTAAGTCATGGATAGCGTATTTAAGTGAGTTAACAATGGATAACCCCAAGACATGTAAGCAACTCTGGAGACTAAGTTTAACAAGGTTGATGATTCCTTAATATAACAAGATATAAGGATGTTGGAATCGAGAAATTCACGTAGCTAGAACTCATGTTCGGAAGACTACACCTAAATGTTAGGTTGAATAGAAGTGTAAGGTATTGAATTATGCATTAGATGACTAATGTTGCTAAAGGTCCTAAGTTGGATATTGGTGATTTTAAGAATCATGGTATTAAATTATTGCCCCTCAGATTTAGTTATGATTATGCGAAGTAAGTCATTCTATGCTCTCGTTATTTGGATACCCTAGAGGATATTAGGAAGCATATATCCCTAAGTAATACCGATGGACCTATTATATAAACCATCGAAATGATATTAAGCATCTGGTTGCAAAGTGGAGTCGTTAGGGTGTGATTTGAAATCCTAAATAGCTAATTGTGAGTATGCAGGATGATTCATGGTGAACCCTAGGACCTAAGGTCGATGAGTCTTGATGCTCTTAGCTAGTTGAACATATAAATGAGAAGAGTAAGATTTCATAGAGTTAAGATAGAGAAGAATTAGAGTCATAATGACCCAAGAAACTATTGTTAGACCACTGTATCTATGTGCAAGACCACTGTATCTATGTGCACCATTTCATATCTAGAAACTAGCGATCGGTAGACTTCGAATTGTGGTCGTTGAATAAGAGAGGTGAATCTTGTAGTAATAGTTAAATAAGTGGTTGATTACTTTTGAAGTTCTATTAGGTTATGTTAAAGGATGCCTCGTGGTCATAATTCTTATGTTGATACAACCTTGAAGTTATCTCGTGTAAGTATTTTATGAGCTCGGTCATTTTGGCACTCATTTATAGTCCTAGGATTGTTGTTGTACGGCCGGTAACCTAGTAGAGCATTGATATCACTTACATGGCGATGAACCCAGCCTAGTAACATTAATGTCGAAGATATATTGGCGGGCATTAAGTGTTCGAAGGAATGACTAGGTCGCTAAGTGAGTAGGACCATTGTCTTCTTAAGAATGACGTAACCTTGGATTGAGGTGAGTGGAATTTATTTGAGGTTGAAACTATTCGCCTTAGGAGTCTTGGTTAAGATTAAAGAAATTCTAAAGCCTCGTGACTTGAAGATAAGGATTTGAATTAGGAAATAAATTGTGGATTACGAGTTGATGAATTTACTTGTAAGAGTTGAACTAGTGCGACATGATCAGTTTACCCATGCAATTTCGATGGTAGTTGTTGGTAGTACCTAATAAATCTTAGAGTTTGAGTTTAACGAATCTCAATGGTCTTTCTCGTTGATTACGAGCGTGAAGGTTAACAAAGCCGGGAAATGAGATTAGTGAATAGGAGCCTGTAATCGGGAGACTAGTCATTAGAAGATTTACTAATCCAATGTACCTTCAAGATAAGAACTATGATACTACCGATAGATGACGACTTGAGATGGATTAGTTTATTGGTGAGTTCTTCCTGAAAATAGAGTCGTATTGTGGAAATGACCCATAACATGTGTATGTCCTAGGTGTTAACAATTTTGAAGCTAGTTGATAGAATATGTAAATTTGATATAGACCTATCATCTTGAAATTAGTATGTAACCATAAGATCGCGGCATTATTGTGATATTCCTTTTGAGGTATAGATACGAGATTGATACAGCATGAGTCATGATTTTGGGAGTTATTGTTATATTGTTAGAATACCGATGCAGCTTTGATGACTATGTTTGAAGACTCTAACCTTAGTTAATAAACTCGACCTTAAGATCAATTGGAGAAAAGAGAGTTGTTCAAAGGAACGAACTTTAAATATAGGGGTCACACCGAATTAAATGATTGGAGAAACATAGGAAGTGAATTGGTTGTGGTAAGAGATCGCCAAACACGGGACGAACCGGAGTAGGAAGGATAACAAGGGTCAGAATCCGTCTAAATGACCTCAATAGGCAAGAATGAATTTCGGGACGAAATTCTTTTAAGGAGGAAAGGATGTGAGGCCCGACCCCGAATAACGTGCCTTACCTTGATTTGCGTGCCTTAGACCTAGAACGGTATGACCGACCTTGGATTACGTGCCCTGTCTTGGTTTTCGTGCATGTCTCGTTATACGTGCCTAAACCTAGAATTGTGTGCCCTAATTCTCGAATTACGTGCGATACCTAGATAAACGTGTCATGACATTAATTTACGTGCGAGACCTTGATTTGCGTGTGTCTCTTCGTTTTGTGTGCATTAACCTTGAACTGCGTGTTTTAACCTAGGTTTAAGAGTCGTGTCTTAAATTACGTGCATTGCATTGAATTACGTGCCTTATTTTGGTCTACGTTCATTCACCTAGGGTTGCGAGTGTTAGCATTAGAATTCGTGCACTTATCTTGAAGTATGTGCCTTAGTCTTGAAATACGTGCTGTACCTCGTAGTTCGTATCTACCTTGTAATTCGTGCCCTTGATCTAGGAATCCGTGCCACCACGTTAATCAAGAAAGAATCCTACACGAAGCACTAGACAATAAAATAATCATACACAATCCACTAACCAATATTATATTCCTAATTCAAATTCTCTACAAACTCCACTAACAATAAAATAATACTAAACTATTCATATATTTTCCACTAACTAGTATTCTATTCATAATTCAACTCATCAACAAACATTCCTATATTTTATTCTACCTAGATTCCCTAATTTCCCAACATTCCTATGACAATTCTAATGACACAAATGCATAAAAAATTAGTCCTAGACAATCTATGACAAACTATGACACAAAATGCATAAAAAATGCTCAAAACCACCTAACTCCTCTACCTTGCTCAACCAACCCACCTTTGCCCATGCTAAACATTTTAAAATCACACATTGAAGACATAAAAATCAGATTTTAATGGCCCAAGGCCGACCAAGTGCTTGAATAATGCAAAAGCCTTCATTTTTTTGTCATTTCTTCTTTCCTCTCACATTTTCTCTCTCTCCCTCTCATTTTCTCTCTCCATTTCGGTTTTGGCTGAGTTCTTCATCTCCATAGCTTCTCTTCTTCACACCATAGCTAAACCAAGCAAGCCACAAGCAAAAGACTTCAACCGAGCTAGCTAAGAAGTGAAAATCACACTTGCATGTGCATTGAAGACTCCATTCGGCCTAGGTAAGCTTCTTGGCATCCATTTCTTTTCTTCAAGTCCTAACTACATGCATGTACTAAGAGATTGATCACTAAACTAGGAAAAATAGAGAAAAGCTAGTTGGGATTTCGGCTAGGCAAAGGAAAAGAGAAGATTCGAGCTTCAACAAGGTTTTTGAGCATCTTTTGGTTGATTGCTAAGGTGAGGGTTAAAACCTTTTGAAAACTCTTCAAAAATTCACATGCATGCTCATAAATGTGTGTATTTGCTTCTGTACTTGAGCTATATGGTCGTTCATAAGCTTAAACAACCATGCATGGCAAGATCTTGGCTTGAAAATGATGCTAGGTGAAGTTGAAATTGTTGACAGCTCTCTGACCAGTCTGTTCGAGGTAAGTTTAGCTAGGAAAGTTATTTTGAAAATGTATGAAAATTGGTAGGTGACTATTTTGGACAGTTTTGAACATTTTTCCCAGAAATAGGCCGAAGCTAATTTTGACTCTAAGGTCCTCAAAATGGCAAATCTCTAAAATGTGACCAAATCTGGAAATCTGGAAAAATGAAGCAGGTTTTAGCAGATGCACTGACCTTGTGGAACGAACCATATTTGACTTAGTAAACGATGTTCCAAATGCATTAAATTTGGTGTGCTGATATATTTTTCAGTTATGGACAATTTTTTCAGAAATGGACCAGGGCTAAAACTGACCCTAAGAACCTCAAAAACGTCAAATTCTGAAAAGTGTGCAAATCTGGACAGTTTTGTGCTATTCCACTGTTTCAGCTATATCTAATGGTCCCGAACTCCAATTGATGCAAGGTTTGTTTCTGATTTTATTTAACTTCTTAAGCTTTAATTTGACATCTTATTCACTGAATTTGAAGATTGTTTGCTTATCCGATTGATTGTGAGAAAACAGCCTATTGCAGTAAGGGTTTCACTTAATGTTGCGCTTAGACAAATTGTTGTGACTCCTCTTGTTGAATTAAATGCTTGGGATTGTAGCTACGGGATGTTGTGTGGACTGTTTTGAATGTTCGAGGATGCTGAATTAAATGATGCATGGTTTGAGATTGACTTTGAGTTGGGTTGAGGCTCAAATTGCATGAATTTACATGAAATGGAAACCCTAATGACTAGGTAGTTTTGCTAAGTATTGATCATTTGGATATTGTATGAGAATTTTATGCTTAGTGGGCTGCTTGTAAATGTCTTATAACTTCAAATGTGATTTTGACCATTGCATGTTGACAAATGAGCTTTCTTGCACCCGAACCCATGATTGATGTCATTGCATGTTGAATAATCTTATCACCTAATCACGTGGGCTTCTTAATGAGTTATATAGCCTGTTTTACATGTGTTACATGGCTGCCCGTTTAATTTTCATATAACTCTATATGCCTTTCAAGTGAAATTTCCTGTCTTATCATGCCCTGCTTGTTTACCTGACAATGTGCAATCTTATGACTGTCCGGAGACAACCTACTTTGTTGTCCTCCTACTGTGATATATTACCTGTCATGAATGTGCATTGCATATAAGGTTGCAACCTTTCCTGTTGGCATGGTAGCGATCACGTACACCGGGCGGCATCGGGCTTGCCAGTGCACCCGTGACTACTATGGTCCCATTCCCTCTCTCGCTTGGGGGCTAGACTTCCTCGGAGAGTTGGGTTGTAGGATTTTGGGGTACATCCGGAGTACACCCACCTGGCGTGTTTGGGGGATGATTTGAAGTCAACCGCAACAACTGATTCTGGAACTGATCTGAGAGCAAAAGCTCACCGTATCTTTTTTCTATATGTATAAGTACTCTCGCTTGGTTCCTGGAGAACCTCGAGAAGGAAAGACTGATATTCCTATTCCTGTATCTTATATTATTGTTTTATTCATGCTTGCAAAGGAATTTTCATAAGTTGAACCGGAAAATGAGTTTCAAAACTTATTTCTCGTTTCCCCTTGCTGAGTTCATAAGGACTCACCCTCTTTTATCATCTCAGGTGAAGAAGATCCAAAACAGGTACCCGAGGACAGTGTGCCTAATGATGAACCCCTGGAGTGAATGCCTGTCATTGTTTGTTTTGCTTGAATGTGACTACTTGTGAACTTTATGTTACTTGAAGACTATTTTCTTTTATGTTGCTCGATGTCGTAATGTAAAAGACCCCCGTTGTAATTTGGGGTCTAATTTTGGTTTGTACTTATATTAAGTAGATTGATGCTAGACATGACACTACTATGATCGTTTTTGCTTTTATTATCGCTAGTATCTATCATAGGTTATGATGCTTTAGTTAAGGAATAAGTAAATGAACTTATCCAATCTTAACAGGTACTCGCCATTAAGCTAAGATCAACAGGTATATTTTGAAACGAGGATAAATGAACGAACGAGACATAGTATCATGCTAGGTTATAAATCAAACGAGATATCAAAATAACCAATAGGCAACTCAATTGATGGTAAAATAGTAATCTTAGTTGGAAATGGAATTGAGATGGTAAATTTTGAGGTGTTTAGAGGACTAGGTCAAACCAAAGAGCCCAATTACAGCCGTTATGCTGCCGGTTTTCCAGAAAATTTTGGAGTCTAGGATAAAACGTTAAGTGCTAAACCTCCTTGAATGATTAAGTACGTGAAAGGACTTGAATGTTTAGATCACGCCCTAGTCTAACCTTTATAGGCCGGGTAGGGGCGTGACAAACACGGCCTATAAAGGTTAGACTAGGGTGTGATCTAAACATTCCATTCTATCTCGTACTTAACTGTTCATGGGAATTTAATACTTAACGTTTTAACCTAAACTCCAAAATTTTTTGAAAAACCGGCAGCGTAACGGTTGTAATTGGGCTCTTTGGTTTGACCCAATTCTTTAAATGCCTCAAATTTTCCAATCTCAATTTCATTTTCAAATAAGATTACTCTTTACCATCAATTGAAGTGCCTACTGGTTATCTCGAAGTCTCGTTTGATTAATAACCTAGTATGATACTATGTCTCGTCTGTTTGTTAATCATCATTACAAAAGTACCTGTTGATCTTAGTTTAATAGTGAGTACATGCTTAAGATTGGTTAGGTTCATTTTACTTAGTCCTTACCTGATACTTCATAGTCCTATGATAGATACTAGCCAATAACAATAGCAAAACGACCATAGTAGTGTCTGTCTAGTTATTATCAGTACAAACCAAAATTAGACCCCAAATTACAACGGGGGTCTTTTACATTACAAACATTAAGCAACATGAAAAGAAATAGTCTTCAAGTAGCATAGTGTTCACAAATGTCCATAATCAAGCAAAGCACATAGGACAGGCAATAATTCCAAGGAATCATCGTTAGGCACATCGTCCTCGGGTACCTGTTCTTGATCTTCTTCATCTGAGATGATAAAAGAAGGTGAGTCCTTATGAACTCAGTGAGGGGGAACGAGAAATAGGTTTTGAAACTCATTTTCTAGTTCAACTTATGAAAACCCTTTTGCAAGCATGAATGTATCACAATTAAGTACAGAACAATAATATAAAAGTAAAGGAACACAATTACCCGTCTTTCCTCCTCGAGGTCCTCTAGGAACCAAGCGAGAGTACTTATACACATAGTGAAAAGGATACGGTGAGCTTTTGCTCTCAGTTCATTTCCAGTATTAGTTGTTGCGGCCGACTTCAAATCATCCCCATATCACGCCAAATGGGTGTACTCTGGATGTATCTCGAAATCCTATGACCCAACTCTCCGAGGAAGTCTGGCCCCCAAGCAATAGAGGGAATTGGACAATGGTAGTCACGGTTGCACCGGCAAGCCCGATGCTGCCCGGTGTGCGTGAACGCTACCATGCCAGAATGAAAGGTTGCAACCTTATATGCAATGCACATTTATGACATTTAATATATCATATTAGGAGGACAATAAAGTAGGTTGCCTCCGAACAGTCATAAGATTGCACATTGACAAGTAAACAAGCGAGGCACGATAAGACAAATAATTTCACTTGAAAGGCATATAGAGTTATATGAACATTAAATGGGCAGCCATGTAACGCACATAAATCAAGTCATATAACTCATTTCAAAGTTCACGTAATCAAATAATAAGATTATTCAACATGCAACAACATCTACGTGGGTACGGGTGCAAGAAAGGCCTACTTGTCAACATGTAATCATCAAGATCGCATTTAGGACTACAATGGAAACTACGGGCAGCCTACTAAACATATAATTAAACACAATATTCATAGGATCAACACTTAGTGAATCTACCTAGTCATTAGGGTTTCCATTTCGTGCTTACCCGTGTGATTAAGCCCCAAGTTAACTAAAAATCAATCTCAAGCCATGCATCGATTAGTTCAATCATCCTCAAGTATTTAAAACAGTCCACACAACATCCCGATGCCATAATCCCAAGCATTTAATTCAACAAGAGAAGTTACAACAATTTTTCTAAGCACATCACTAAGTGAAACCCTCACTGCAATAGGCTATTTTCTCAGAATCATTAAGACAAGCAAAAAATCTCAAATTCTAGTGAATAAGATGTCAAATTAAATCTTAAGAAGTGAAATAAATTCATAAACAAACCTTGCATCATTTGGAGTTCGGGATCAATAGTTATAGCCAAAACAGTGAGATTGCACAAAATTGTCCAGATTTGCACACATTTCAATACTTGTCATTTGTGAGGTCCTTAGGGTCAGATTTAGCCTTAGTCCATTTCTGACAAAAAGGTCCAGAACTGGAAAATATAGCAGCACACCAAATTTCATGAATTTTGGATATCATTTACCAAGTCAAAACTGATTCGTTCCACAAAGTTAGTGAATCTGCGAAAACCTGCTTCATTTTTCCAGATTTTCCAGATTTGGACACATTTTAATGATTTGCCATTTTGAGGATCTTATAGTCACAATTAGCTTTGGCCTATTTCTGGGAAAAATGTTCAGAACTGGCAAAGATAGTCACCTACCAATTTTTACTCATTTTCAATATCATTGGCCTAGCCAAAAGCATCTCGCACCAATAAGACAGAAAGCTGTCACAAACCCGATTTCATCTATCATCACCTTCAAGCCCAAAATCTTGCCATGCATGGCTATAAAAGCTTATAAACACACATATATCTCAAATACAGAAGCAAAGCTAAACATTTAAGAGCATGCATGTGGTTTTTTGAAAGATTTCAAGAAGTTTTAGGCCTCACCTTAGCAAAACAACAAGAAGATACACAAGACTCTTGGTGAAGCACAAAGTTGATCTTCTTCCTTGCTTAGTCGAGACACCAACTCGATTTTCTCTATTTTTCCTAGCCTAGTGACCAAGTTCTTAGTAGGTGCATGTGGTTAGAAGAAGAAGAAAAGAAATGGAAGCTAGCAAACTCACCCAGGCCGAAATGGTTGTTCAAAGAGCTTGCATGTGTGATTCTTGCAACCTAGCTTGCTTGGTCAAGTTCCCTACATTCTTGCTTGCCTTGATTAACCATGGAATGATGAAGATGAGCTATGGAGTGTATGAACTCAGCCAAAGCCGAGAGAGAGAGAGAAGAATGAGAGGGAGAGAGAGAAATGTGAGGAGATGAGAGAAATGAAAGAAAAATGAAGGCTTTGCAAAAGATGAAGCATGTGTCGGCCTTGGGAATACAAAAAATCAGATTTGTGTCTTCAAGAAGCATGGTTTTTGAATTATCTAGCATGGGCAAGGAGCCTATGTCGAGATTGATGGCTTTGCAAAAGGTTTTGAGCTAGTTTTTTTATGCATTTGTGTCATAGAATTGTCATAGAATGTTTGGAGAATAATTGAAGTAAGCAAGCAAGCACAAAAGCCCAACAAATGGTCGGCCAAGGCATGTAGAAATCTGATTTTTTTGTCATCTTTTGGGCATTAATTAATTGTGTGTTGAAAGTGCAAAAGAATAAGGAATAAAGAATAAGGAATGTCTAGCTTTTTGTGAGATTTTGTCTTCTAGTGAGTTGAATTAGTAATTTAATATTAGTTAGTGGGATTTGTAAGATTAATTATTGATCTAGTGCTTCGTATAAGATGCTTTCTTGATTAGCGTGAGGGCACGCTTTCCTGGGTCTAGGACACGCACTACGAGGTAGGGCACGAACTACGAGACGAATATACATTTTTCTAAGTAAATGCACGCAACACTAAATGAATGCACATAATTCAATGCATAGCACACAAAACAAAACACAATTCTTAAACCTAGGTCAAGCCACGCAAATCTAGGTCAGGGCACACGAAACGAGGTATCGCACGCAAATCGAGGTCGGGCCTCACACCCACCACACGAGTATATGGTAGGAGAAGGCAAAAAGAGGCCATGAAACATAATAGCCAAGGGGCTGACCGGCAAGAAATGAGACTGGTAAACTGCTTTACAAACAGTACCTCGAACTTATTCATAGCTAGAGTAGAATTCACTAGATTCGAAAGATCGATAAAAAAAGGAAGCATATGACCCTAAACAAGAAGTACAATGGACACCGATTAGTGGCTGACTTCAAGTCACAGGAGTTACATGTCTGCCTGCTTGTGAACTGGTCAAGAGGCTTTGTTTTGTCTGCCAAAAGGTGCCATCAGTAGGCAACCTTCGTAAGACAGCACAAAGCCACTCGTGAACAGGTCTAAGAAGATGCTGATTCACATAGTTCCCTATGGCAAATACACGTTGTTTTCCCGCCACTTCTAGTGAGCAACCCAAACGTCCTGTGATGATCCGTTCATAGCCAATGCCATGGGGAAGTACTGGGCCTACATAGGCCTAGTACCAACCAACGACCAACCTGAGAATAGCTTATTAGCTGGGTTTAAGGCATATCATGTATAGTGGGGCCAGATGGTCCCTTGTGACTACTATTGGCTGTATGCATGGACAAACTTCACCAAGAAAGTGAAGGCACCCATTTCATACGGGTAAACAGTGAAGCAAGACTTAGCTTTCACTAAGACAGGATTGATGCCATCCTTGATCAATTTCTTTGTCAATTGGGCACAGGATTTGTTCCAAGTTGGTTCCCACGTTATCCCTTGATAAATGGGAATACCATCTATCCAGGGGGTATACCGTGATATCTATCAAAGAAGGTATCTTTTCAACTATCCGATTGACCATCACATCAGCTCGGTCCGCATCACGGACTAGTGAGGTCATTGGCTCAAATAAAGACTTATCAACCTGCTTCACTACCAAGATAATTCTTGGTAGAGAGAAGAAAGACAGCTAGCACTTGACCAATAGATTTGTAGTCTCATCTTTCTGGTACATCTTTTGACGGATGAACGGAGGGATGATGCGAGGATAACCCTTTAAGGTTAGAGAGACAGGAACAGCCAGAAGCTCATGAGGGCGTTTATTTCCTCCATATGCTAATTGTAAAGAGCTAGCACATTGCTTTAGATAAAGTGCAACATGCAAAGCACCAGACTTTTGCATAAGCTGTTAGACTTTCTTCGCATACAAGTAGACGACTATGCATGACTCATTGGTAAGACCATCAGCAGCCACTAATAAGATTCGTTTTAAGAATCCCATTAGGATCGGAAAGTCTTTGAACAACTGCCATCTCAGCGGCGACACACGAATTAGGGAAGGAAAGAGCTTTGTAAAGCGATTCATATCGATTACTTAACGCCCTCTTCCCTACTAGTACCTTTGTCCCATTAAGGTTAGATGGGGGAATGCCCAACAAGGATAAAGATCAAAATAGAATATAATTAAGATCTACAAAGCCAGTAGGTGCAAATCTATTATCAATCTTTAGATTTACGTTTGTGACCAGCTTGTTATCCCGTGATTTCCTCACTAGACAAAGAGTCGATCCTCCACTAATTCTGGTATGTCGACATGGCGATCTCCCCTATATGGGATCCCTCGTTATGGGGAACCTTATAGGTAGGGGAGGGCACTTTGATATGGCCTAATGAGTGGATTGTCACTGAATTCTATCAAAATCCAATGAGCAACCCACCGAGGTTACAACAATCATGTTAGACTAAGAAGAGCCTTGGGATCCAGTCCCTTGGACAGACCGATGCTGCACCTCATTAGACAGCAGCAAAACATACAACTCCATGTTAATCAAAGTTGGTACACTCCACAACTTAAAAAGAAGGGCTAGCAAGCTTACAAGGGTTGGTAGTGGCACGTAAGGCGCACCCTTATGTAAATGGCCTCCTGTCTTTGCTTGTGTTATATAGTATGACGTCCACATCGTCTTTGATTCTTGTTCCTTAACTCGTCACTTCGCGTAGCCCACGGAGCGGTTTGTAGGTTAGCTCGTTAATAAAGCAAGGAAATCCTACTGGCGGTAGCGGTTGTACCTTTGACCTATGTGATGCCGCTTCTTTGATCATCGCATTCATTATTGATTCACATTATCTCCTCGGGCGGGAAGTCTCAAAGCTCTTTTTCCAGCATTGAGGAACTTGAAAATTTTGATTAAAGTAGTTATTCGATCGACCCAATTTGACAATTAGCGGATGTGTCACCTTCTAAACCTACTTTTCTTGAGTCAATAGAGTACGACCTGGATTAACAAAACCCATCCCCATCTGAGTAGAGACTTCGAAGATATTTTCAAAGCAAGGGAGGAATTCATTTCTAGCTGCCTATTCAATAGCAATGATGTTTGATCACCGTCACGAGATTTTTTTGCAGCTACTATAGCTAATCAATCTCCTGTTTTCATTCTGTTTGATTCAAGACTAGAATCTTAATGTGATTTGAGAGCGGATCTAGGAATCCCTTGGTAGTGGTAGTTGGGTTGGTGAAATCTAATAATCGATTGGCTTTAGAAAGGCTTTCCCAACCGTCACATTGTAACTGAAAGTCTTGCTTACTTTTAGGCTTAGGGTAGTCCTCGAAAACCTTCTTCTTTTACTGGCTTGGGAAAGACCCGTAGGCTATGGATCCCACTAATGGAATGGGACTATAACCATACTTCCATGGTCTAGGTTCAAGGACAATAAAGATTGAGGCTTGGAGTATCTAAGGCTTCATGGACCTAATTTTTAGGGCTTTTAAGGACGGACTCGCGTCTGTCCCAGGGATTGACTGGTGACACTACGAACTGAATTGCCCTAATATATGTATTTCTCCACAGGACTGAATCCATAGAAACCTTGGCTTAATGCCATTACTGTAAGCGGCAAATGATTGGGATGCAGGATCTGTTGCAACGGTTTTACATGAATGTGAATCAAAAGATTGGCTTGAAAGGCTTTCCAACTAGCCATTGTACCTGAGATTAAGATAAGTCCTTCTTCTTCTTTGGGGTGGCTTAGGAATCGACTGGATCCGAGCAGACTCGTGGAGCTACAACTTGGATTATTGTAGAATAGGAGGAGCCATTAGTGAATGAACTTAAAGAACAGTAGATTTTGACCAGATTATACACCTTTGTGTCTGGCTATGTATATGGATGTGTATAAAGACGGGACGAGACATCTCTCTCCTTTTTTGGGGGAAGAGATAGGGAAGAAGCTTTAGCGGTACCTCACAAACTTTTTACTAGGGTAGTACTATACTCATTTGCGAGTGTTTGGATGCACGTGCTTTGTTCATATTCCTACGCAGTTAAGAGAAAAATTGTCCCCAAGGCCTTGTGTCTTTCTTGGATATGCTCATTCCGGATATAGATGCTATGACGTGAAATCCAAGAGACCCGATGTATCCTTGAATGCTCTCTTTAATGGAGTCGCCTCATATTTTCCTTAACCTAATTAATCAGTCCCGGGGGAGAATGATGATGGAGATGTATTGTGGCCTTCTCCTGTTTATCAACTCGAACCTTATTCTTCTGCAGTTGATGTTATGGATTAGCCTCACTCTTCAGGCTAGCACCTTTGCTCAGCATTTTCTGCCGATTGTCAGCCTGTTTAGCTGACCTCAGAGGATTCCAGTCACCTGGCACAACATGTTTATTCTCGACGGCGATTACAGTCTCTTTCCTAGGGTCAAGCTACTCTAGAAGATCAGTAGTCTAGCCCAGTTGCTTCCCTTCGCTCGCTTCCATATACATTACCATTTCATTTACCAATTTTCCAAGCAGATTCGATCACAGTCCCATAAGCAGTAGGGACCGCGAGAGAAAGCTTATTCCGTGTTCGAGATCAAGATGGTCCCCCATTTCTTCTTCTTTACGACTAACAGCCTACCAGGTGCAATAGATTCAATTGATGGCGGCACAAAAGCAATAGAAAAGCACTCCTAAATTTACCCAGTCCTTCTTACTTCTGGTTCATCAAGATAGGCTAGATAGCGGTATATCTCCATTTCTTCCTTCTTCCATTCGCTGCTTGAGAAGAAGCTATGGGACTTGAAGGAGTGCACTGGAGTTTTCGGAGCTTGGCTTTTCCGCTGTAGCTTGTTGTTCTTCCATTAGTATTTGCAGCCTCCTTTCGAGGCCCCTGCTCTGGGATAAAACTTCCTAGGCATCTTCCTCAGTCTTATTAACCGATTCACTTTCACTCACCGTCTCCTTACCACGCTAGCTTTGAATAGCCAGACATTTACCTTGGAATGGTAGACTAAAGACCAAACCTTCATTACATTACAAAGGGAAAAATGGCCCCCTTTTTTGCTTTCGCTTAGCCTTATCTTATAAGCCTTGCTAGGATAATTCATAAAACCTTGCCTATCATTGTGAGGAAAAGGCTTTCCTCTAACTAAGTTAGACTGCCTCTTACGAGCAGGTAACCTACCTTCTAAACCATGCTCCACTAGACTTTCTTCTGAGCCACCTTTGAAAGAGTGAAAATCTACTAAGGAAGAACGAGTGGAATGTAAGGAGAAAGCGATCTCATTCAATCATTTTTGGGGTTGGACGTTCATCATTTCTTACACCACTACCAACAGAGAAGATAAAGGCTATTCCTATCAAAGGCCGTATTTTTCCAAACACCGTATTCCGCAAAAACCATTTACTATGCAAACAAGGACTTGATTAGCTCCTATTAGACGTTAATGTCCGAGTTCGTAACTCCTTGATGACTTTCTTACCTTAATTAACAGATAGCTATAGTAATAAGGCTTCTTCAAGGAAAAGAGAAGAGGCAAATTCAATCCCAACAGTTCCGATCTTTTGGTATGTTAAGTGGAAGAGGGGGCAAGGCTTTAATGCCCATTCCCTAGCCAACTATCTTTCCTTCTAAGACTGATAAGATTGTTCCCACTGAGGCAATGCAATTATTAATGTCCGATCAATAGCAATAGTGCTGTGGCACTTCTTCTGACTTTCTTGTTGAGAATAAAACTTCTGAAAGATTTGATATAGATGTCAGTTGCTTGCTCTAGAAGAAGCTGGTATTGAATCAATCAGTTGTGAACGAATCAGATGTTGCAAGAAAAGAAGGACTTTGGTTCTTTCTTTTGTAGATTCCGCCCATTGCAAGAGGTTAGGCTTTCTTAGAAAGAATACAGGATTAGAGTCTAATATAATATGTCCATTTTGAAAGAAGGAACTGCACATGAATAGGCTCTTCCTTTCGCCTTCAAGGAGGAAGCGAGGATGGCACGTATGAGTAGCTGTCACAAATCGAAGGGGAAAGAAAGAGTTAATGTACGAGGATGGGGGAAAGAATATGGCTCAGCTATTAGCCGATCTTTTTCTTTTATTTGCTGATTCCACTCAATGAAATTTGCCATGTTGCACTAAGTTACTTACGGATGTATGCATGCAGTCCGGGAACAATTTGGGGTGAACACCATCCAAATAAGTAAGGTCAATAGTTCAGCATTTAGGCCGTAACATTTAGCAACAAAAAAATCTTTCACCCAACAAGTGCTCTCCGAACCAAGCTAGATAGTTTCCTATCACTAGGCTCACCAACCAATATGGACTTTGATTCTTATTATTCCTACCAGATATCAAAACAAACCATAAGGATTATTTTTAGCCATGAGTTTCCCTATGACATAAGCGCTCTTGGGTGGGGTGGGCCATCATCCGCCATGTCTTTGAGTGCCTGTCGTACCACGCGGTTGGTGCACTAGGCTGATCGAGACTTGACTTTTTGGATCTGGAACTTGTGCCTGGCCTGGTCTGCCAGCACTTAGTGGCTCTACGTCCGGTCATGCATGGGAGCAGCTCAAACAAAGAAGAGTCTGGTCCGGTTTGAATTCAGGAACGGCCCACCCGTCCGCTGCTAGGTCTGGGAATGGCGCCAAGCGAGGGCGCTGCCATGCCCCTTAATGAATTGAATGGTCCTTCGACCTTCATTTGATTTTGACAGCCATCATAGATCTCATGAGACACGCCCACTAAACCTATGAAAAAAGCCCTGCCTTTTTCCTTAGCTACTAGGAAAGTAAGCAACTT
Organism: Ehretia macrophylla; assembly: GCA_037974665.1. Lineage (NCBI taxonomy): Eukaryota > Viridiplantae > Streptophyta > Magnoliopsida > Boraginales > Ehretiaceae > Ehretia > Ehretia macrophylla. The sequence continues at coordinate 41,648,928 of CM075772.1, forward strand.
CTATTAGCGCTGGACCTTGAGTCGAATTGATCGTGTCATGTGCAATGTCCATCAATGATGGTTCATTAATGTCCATTGATTTAGACTCTTTCCCCCTTCTCAACTACGAAAAAGATCGGGAGGGGCCCGAACCAAACCAAGAACGAAAATGGAAGCCCTTCGATTCACTCCCCATTCTCTCTTAAATAAATAAAGCTCACCCTCGAGCTCTGGGCCGATCGGTTGGGTCTTACCCTGTTGTTCTATCCCCGCCACGAGAAAGACGCATAGAAGAGGTATGCCCAATGCGCGGAGGATTCGTTGAGAGTTTATCTCGGTAGGGAACAGTATGATCTTTTCCCCTATTGTATTGAATCAATAAAAAAAGAGGTCAGTGCTGCGGCCCCCTATTGTTTGATCCAATATTGATCGAAGATGAGCCACAGCTTCCATAGGTCCTTGGTTTGACCTCCCGTAGTAGTGCTTGCTTTTAAGAAAGTCTAGCGGGGCCAATTTCTCGTACTTGCTCAATGTGCCCCTCTTTATTCAAGTGCCCCGCCCAGTTCACTGGGCTGTTGGCTTACAAGCACTTGCCCGCTGCTCATGCCGCCCGCTTGGCGAGTGGATCGCTCGTTATCTTGACTTTTCCCTCTGCCGGAGCCCTTCCATTGTTGACGCCATAAGCTATGGTAGCTTTAGCTCTCACAGGGGCCCGCCCTACGAGGCCAGAGTGGGCTCAGCGGTCAGCCTCCATTCGAATTATGTTAGGGGTTCTTTCGCTTTTGCCAAATCTAGAGAGATACTACAAGTCCTCTGTCCCAGATTCCATTGTCGCTGCCATCTGGTTCACCGGTACTACCAAAAAGTCTCATTCTTACGTTACTCTTACTGATGGTTTAATTATCTTGGACCACGAATACCCCAATCGTGCTTCTGGTTCCATTCCTATCATCATATTGATGATAAATCTCCTCGTGCTCTGCCTTAAGAACTTGGAGTCCGTATCATGGTGAAGATAAGGTAGGACTGTGATTCTTGCTCAAAAAATAGACCGAACGCGTTCGAGTTATTGGCTCGTCCGACCCGGTAGCATTCATGAGTCACTCGTTTAACTGTCCCTCGGAGACAGGGTCGAGAAGTACCATGCATGGTTGCCCCCCATCCTTTCCCCAGCGCGAGCCTTATTTTATTAGTTTAGTAAAGTCAAGCTTTGGCTCCCTGGATAAAAAAAAGGGGGAACATCTGGAACGGGCTATGCCACCCAAACCAACTGAGGGAAGTCGCATCCGTCCCATCGCAAGCTCCTACAATGTCATGATCCCATTGGTTTACCCTTTTTTTCTTTGGTAGTTTAACAGACGGTCGCCCCTCCAACAAGAAAAGGTATAAATATGGAAACTTCTCTGCCGTTTGGATTGGAGAATTTGTGGAGGAAATTGGGTTTTAAATTCCCAAAAACCGCACGATTATATAACCAAAAAGAATAGGTCGTGCCTAAAATCATCCCAAGCACTGCTAATGTGGCTACTAAGCTATTTCTTTGGAAAGCTCCTACTAAGATGATAGATTCCTCGATAAAGCTGCTAGTACCAGGTGAACTCATATTGGCCAAAGTGGAAGAGAAGAAAATGGTAGGAAAATTCGGTATGGTGCTCATTGAACCTCCGTAATATCTAACAAGTCGAGTCTTCTATCGGTTATATAGAACATCAACACATAGAAAAAGGGCTAAAGAAACCAGTCCATGACTTGACATTGGTAAAATGCTACCTCCAATTCCCTGTATGTTCGATAGAGCCAAAGATTCCCTCCCCACTAATCGGAGTACACCGATTACCCCTCGAACTATACAAGATAGTTACCACCTATCATATGGCTTTCTAACTTAACTTCTTTTTCTGGTCGTTCCACTCTGTTGATCGATGGTAGTATAAGAGATCTGTAACCCACCGAAATTATTTACATAATAATGGTTCCTGCTTCCTACCCATAGGTAACATGTATCTCCCCGGGTCATACTTGAGTATCACATCGTAGACTCCCGCCCCAACTCTATCTTCCTTATTAGTGAACGGGAACATAGTGCATAGGTGCTCTTCGATGCAGTGGGGACGAGATGAGGTAACATACTATGATCACGTACAAAAGTGCTGCCCTTCGTCTCGCCAATATGGAACCTCTCAACAGCTCCCGTTCTTGTATGGGGTCCTATCGGGATAGGTAGGCCCAAGCTTTTCCCCTCCCCCTCCTTCCATAAGACCCTCTTTCCCCCTTGGGAAAGATAAAGAAGAGAAGAAAGGATTCCTTTTTTTCTTTCATGTGAACGGGGTTGGTGGGCTTGTATTGAAAGGTTTTTCGTGCTATACACCACGTTGAGAAAGACCAATCTCCTTTGTACCTAAGTCTTTTTTTACCTCGAAAGGGAGGTCCTCCTTATGATGCTACGGATGGCTATCCGAAGTGCAAGGGGTAAACTCAGACTCGGATAGGATAGGATTGTGCGTGCCGGGCCCTTTGGGTGTCATGTTTTGGCCGAGTTTACAGTACCTCCGGCCCTTAGGCCGTAATATTTTGTTATGTTCTACCGTTGTTATGCTAGAAATCAAAGGTTTCACATGAGCTCTGTTATGCGGCGTGGTGGCAGGACCGCTAGGGGAGTGGCTCCGGGTATAGATAGGGTTAAATCTACAGGGGTCATGCAAATACATAGGCCCCTTCCCTTATCTTTTGGTGGTTTAGAAGGCGCTTTTGGATCTACGGTCCCTCGGAGCAAAGGGTTAGGTGTAATACCCCGATCCCTCTCGAGACTGGGAGTTCTATCAATCGATCTAATCACAACCCAAATCCAAACTCGGGCATAATTTTCAAGGAAAACGGACGGAGTCTCCCCTGTTTCTAGGCAAAAAGCAAACCTGCGACAGCATAAAAGTGGACCAATACCATGTCCAAACATTCAACCACCTCAAGGCTATCCGAGCCTCGGTTCTCAACAAGCAATCACAAGTAATTATACATACATTTCCAATTTAAAAGCTAACCTATCTCTTTTCATCTTTGACAAGAACATTCATGCTAGGCAATTAAACTACACTAACCCATTATATAAATTAGACTATCATACCATTCTAACTCTTTTCCTTTAGCATTACAACATACATTGAAGTTAAGCTATATTAACTAAATACATAAACTAACTTATCAAACCACCTCAATAATTAATGAAACTTAAATTACATCCCTTTTGACATTAAATACATACAATACATAAAAGCATACATCTTTACAACTTCGACAACTCAAGTCACATAGGCACGCAAGACAACTCTTCGAGCACGAACTTTCACAAAATCCCGAACTTTCCATCTAACATGGCATTTCCTGAAATGTGGTGGTGAGGAGTGAGTATAGACAACACGTATACTCAGTGAGGGCGAGACAGATATTGAATTGGAGAGAAAGAAAGTCATGCAATGCAAATAAGGCAGTTAAGCAATAAAGTCAATAAGAAAGCATTCAATACAAACGACAATATAATTAAATATCAAGAAAGCATTAACACAACCATTCAAAGCTATACCACACTCTGAAGGCTATGGTTCACTCATACGAGCAATGTACCATTTCACGAGCAATACATCAATCTCAAGCTTGATGTTGACAACGATGACAATAAGCGCGCAACCACCTTATAACTTCAGTTTGGAATACCCCGGAAGTATCCATCAATTCTACGACCCAAATCTCCCTGGGAGGCAACCCAAGCGAGAAAAGGGAATAGGACATAGAGCTAGAGCAACCAACACTGGCAACCCGAGGCTACCCAGAGAGGCCCATCACTCAGGCGCCTGACACTATGCAATGCAAGACATGATTACAAGGGGATAAACGAGCGATAGCACAACAATATAGATTAGAGGTGATAAACAAGATAACAAGCATTTACAATCAAATAAGTAAGAAGAACAACACCAACAAACATTATCAAGCAATAACAGGTATTCTATAGGCATTATAAGTATTCTATAGGCAATGTAAGCATTCTATAGGCAATATAAGTATTCTATAGGCAATATACTATGAAAACACACAAAATCACAAAAATGACCCCAACTTTCAAAACACTACTACTTTCAAACGAGCCACGAGTTTTGGAAACCGACTTCACCAATCCTCCTAGGTCACCATAAGGCACATCTAAAGATCCTGGAACCCTACTTAACCTTAGAATTCACACAAAGTCCCGATTTCCCCCTTTGCTCGTTTGAACTACCGCTACCTCAACCAATCACCCAACCAATGTCACAACTGCACCAAAAGTGCCTCCAAGACGTACCTCGACAATGTCTTCACGCAAATCGAGAAAATTCCAAACTTGACTGAAACGACCCCAACTTTCACTAAGCCTTTTTCTCCGTTTTTTCCATTACACAATCTAATTAAACCATACATTTAGGCATTCGAGCATATCTAGCACCTTCCTACATCAACATAACGTGTAACATAGCAACTTCATCGAAATGGGGGTTTACTATTCACAATTTTCTATTCAATAAAAAATTTATATTTCAATTTCGATATTCAACCGCAGAAAATATTAAAAAGCTTTAAATACATGTTCTACGATTGCTAGGGAACATTCTTTAAGCCTCAAAATGATTAAAATAATAATATACGGATAAAACACAAAAATTAAAGTTAACACATAAAACTTTCAAATGCGCAAATAAATATGAAACCCTCACCTTAGACGCTCCTAGACGCTAGGGAAACCACGCTGGATGCCTCAGAAACCACCCCGTGCAAGCTCACGCGAAGATTTGATGTTTTGGCTTGAAAATCTTTTTTTTTCTCCTTGTATATTTTCGGCCCTTTCCATTTTTGTTTCAGCTTTTTTTTTTTTTTTAAATTTTGTGCTATTCTATGCTTTAAATAAGATGGCAACAAGTCAAATGGTCAAACCTTAGTCAAAGCTAACCTAAGTTGGTCAAATAAGCTTAATTTTTGGCATTTTAAGGCTAAAACATCTAACATAAATCCAATTCCAGTTAATAAAAACTTAAATACTAAAATTAAAACACTAAACACTAGTTTTCACTATTTGCTGAGGACTAGAAATCATTTCCTAGTTATCGCTCTCGAAATGCTATGCACTTTGCGACAATAAAAGAATAACAATTAAATCTCAAGGAATTTAAGAAAATATAATTTTCGGAAAGTAACATAGTTCAAAATTTACTCCGGCTCGGAGCTACTTCTCATTTAATTGAAAACCGAACATTAAAATGCAAGAAAATTAAAACCGATTAACAAAATATGTAAATAAAGCTACAAATAAATGTTTAACTAGAAATAAACACATAATTCAATGCTAACATTTATGATAACACTTAATTAAATGCAATTTAATGTCCTTAAATGCATGCCGGGTTCGGGTTCTCACATCCTTCCCCCCTTAAAACAATTGCGTCCTCGCAATTCTTCTTCCAATAGAACTCTGCATCATTTGAAATCCAACTCTGACCACTCTTGATTGGTTGCTGAGCAAGACATTGAATAAGAACGCTCGAAGAATACCTTACTAAGAAATCCCCAATAGTACTGACTGAAAACTCCAAAGCAATAAGGCCAAATAAAGGCTTAATTGAAAATACCATCTTGAAATCCAAATAAGAATTCCGCTGGTCAAGAATATCATAAAAGAATTCCCCGCTAAAAGTGCCGAGAAGATGCCAATAAACAATCTGAAGCAGAGTCTAAACAAAAATCCCAAGTACTGCTCAGGAAGACTCCAGACAAGAAATTCAGTCAATCATATTACAGAGGTTTCAAGGAAGTCTTTCAAAATATATAGCTCAAGAAGCATCTGAATAGGGAATCCATAATGTACGTCAACATATATATAATTATCAAAAGTCCATGAATGAACACCAAGCTGAATAGCCAAGTAGATTTCCCCAAAATAATACTGCTACCGTATATTGGGTAAAATACCAGAGGAAATGCCGTGCAGGTGCACCATATACTATTGAGGAATTCCAATCACGATTGCCAATAAAATATCAAGAAAGACTAGAGAAAAGATATTGTAGACAATATTATGCAGCAAGTCCAATAAGAGCTCCGATTGCCAAATCCACTGAGAAATGCCCACAAGGAATACCAAAGTAGTACGCCTCACACAAAACTGATCATTGTAAGCAGACTCAAATCAAAGTTCCCCATAAGAATGCAGAAAGAACACCATAGGTTGATTAAAATTCCAACCAAGTCTCCCACAAAATGCCAATATAAAAATACCCGATGAATGCCCAATCAAGAAGACATTTAAGAAAATGCTCCAAAGAATAATCATGTAGAACTCCAAAGGAAGTCATTTACACAAAGCATAGAAGATAACCTTCAAGGAACCCCAATAAACAAACTCCAGCTATAAATTTCAACTCCCAAATAAAGGCCTAGTTGAGCACTGCTCGTTTCCGTCAATCCAAATAACTTGGGCTTGCTACTAACCACTTCTCTTCAGGGGAGGAAGAAGACTTACTTACGATTTCCACGGAACATGTATGAATGCCAGGATATCACATTTATACACATGCCTTAAACTATTATGCAAGCAAGTTTGTAAAACAGTTTATTCATCAAAGTCACTCAAGCACGACAATCAAGTCAAGCACAACATAATCAATTCAAATCACGGCATAACCAATTCAAGACATTTCAATACACACATTACAAGCAATACTCAAGCAAATAACAATTCACGAGGTCGATTCGATTCACGATGCCAATTCGATAGGTCAATTCAATGCACAACTAGACACTTCACTTTACTTGAGAAACATTTAACACATAACACATATCACATAACTATATCATATAGGTGCATACATTCAAGTCAAGACACACAATCTCATATACAAGCATACACTTTCAAGACACACTTAACAAGCACACATTCAAGGATCACTACCCACCAGACCGAGGACCCTGTCCCGGCTTATGAGCTAAACAAGCTCTGATACTACCTGTAACACCCCGATCCCTCTCGAGACCGGGAGTTCTATCAATCGATCTGATCATAACCCAAATCAAAACCCGGGCATAATTTTCAAGGAAAACAGATAGAGTCTCCCCTGTTTCTAGGCAAAAAGCAAACCTGCGACATCATAAAAGTGGACCAATACCATGTCCAAACATTCAACCACCTCAAGACCATCAGAGCCTCGGTTCTTAACAACCAATCACAAGCAATTATACATACATTTCCAATTTAAAAGCTAACCTATCTCTTTTCATCTTTAACAAGAACATTCATGCTAGGAAATTAAACTACACTAACCCATTATATAAATTAGACTATCATACCATTCTAACTCTTTTCCTTTGGCATTACAACATACATTGAAGTTAAGCTACATTAACTAAATACATAAACTAACTTATCAAACCACCTCAATAATCTAATGAAACTTAAATTACATCCCTTTTGACATTAAATACATACAATACATAAAAGCATACATCTTTACAACTTCGACAACTCAAGTCACATAGGCACGCAAGACAACTCTTCGAGCACGAACTTTCATGAAATCCCAAACTTTCCATCTAACATGGCATTTCCTGAAATATGGTGGTGAGGAGTGAGTATAGACAACACGTATACTCAGTGAGGGCGAGACAGATATCGAATTGGAGAGAAAGAAAGTCGTGCAATGCAAATAAGGCACTTAAGCAATAAAGTCAATAAGAAAGCATTCAATACAAATGACAATATAATAAACAATCAAGAAAGCATTAACACAACCATTCAAAGCTATACCACACTCTGAAAGCTATGGTTCACTCATACGAGCAATGTACCATTTCACGAGTGATAAATCAATCTCGAGCTTGATGTTGACAACGATGACAATAAGCGCGCAACCACCTTATAACTTCAGTTTGGAATACCCCGGAAGTATTCATCAATTCTACGACCCAAATCTCCCTGGGAGGCAACCCAAGTGAGAAAAGGGAATAGGACACGGAGCTAAAGCAACCAACACTGGCAACCCGAGGCTACCCAGAGAGGCCCATCACTCACGCGCCTGATACTATGCAATGCAAGACACGATACAAGGCGATAAACGAGCTATAGTACAACAATACAGATTAGAGGTGATAAACAAGATAACAAGCATTTACAATCAAATAAGTAACAAGAACAACACCAACAAACATTATCAAGCAATAACAGGTATTCTATAGGCATTATAAGCATTCTATAGGCAATATAAGAATTCTATAGGCAATATAATATGAAAACACACTAAATCACAAAAATGACCCCAACTTTCAAAACACTACTACTTTCAAACGAGCCACGAGTTTTGGAAACCGACTTCACTAATCCTCCTAGGTCACCATAAGGCACATCTAAAGACCTCGGAACCCTACTTAACCTTAGAATTCACGCAAAGCCCCGATTTCCCCCTTTGCGCGTTTGAACTACCGCTACCTCAACCAATCACCCAACCAATGTCACAACTGCACCAAAAGTGCTTCCATGACGTACCTCGACAATGCCTTCACGCAAATCGAGAACATTCCAAACTTGACCGAAACGACCCCAACTTTCACTAAGTCTTTTTTTCCATTTTTTCCATTACACAATCTAATTAAACCATACATTTAGGCATTCTAGCATATCTAGCACCTTCCTACATCAACAGAACATGTAACGGAGCAACTTCATCGAAACGGGGGTTTACTATTCATAATTTACTATTTATTAAACAATTTATATTTCAATTTCGATATTCAACCGCAGAAAATGTTAAAAAGCTTTAAATACATGTTCTACGATTGCTAGGGAACATTCTTTGAGCCTCAAAACGATTAAAATAACAATATACGGATAAAACCCAAAAATTAAAGTTAACACATAAAACTTTCAAATGCGCAAATAAACATGAAACCCTCACCTTAGATGCTCCTAGATGCTAGGGAAACCACGCTGGATGCCTCAGAAACCACCCCGTGCAAGCTCAGGCGAAGATTTGATGTTTTGGCTTGAAAATCTTTTTTTTTCTCCTTGTATATTTTTGGCCCTTTCCATTTCTGTTTCAACTTTCTTTTTTTTTTGGTGCTATTCTATGCTTTAAATAAGATGGCAACAAGTCAAATGGTCAAACCTTAGTCAAAGCTAACCTAAGTTGGTCAAATAAGCTTAATTTTTGGCATTTTAAGGCTAAAACATCTAACATTAATCCAATTCCAGTTAATAACAACTAAAATACTAAAATTAAAACACTAAACACTAGTTTTTACTATTTGCTGAGGACTAGAAATCATTTCCTAACTATCACTCTCGAAATGCTATGCACTTTGCGACAATAAAAGAATAACAATTAAATCTCAAGGAATTTAAGAAAATATAATTTTCGGAAAGTAACATAGTTCGAAATTTACTCCGGCTCGGAGCTACATCTCATTTAATTGAAAACCGAACATTAAAATGCAAGAAAATTAAAATCGATTATCAAAATATGAAAATAAAGCTACAAATAAATGTTTAACTAGAAATAAACACATAATTCAATGCTAACATTTATGATAACACTTAATTAAATGCAATTTAATGTCCTTAAATGCATGCCGGGTTCGGGTTATCACATTAGGCATGTAATATTGGCCCTCTGACTTCTAGCTATATTGTGACGCCCGAGAATTTCACCATAAATTTATTTAGAACTGTTGCATGTCTATGTGCACATTTCTACATGCATCATCTTTCTTGCTTAATTGTTTTTATTAGGAGTTACTATTCATAATATTTTTGACTGCTTCAAAAGCTTGATTTTAAATTTTTCCTAGGTCATATGACATTTAAAAGGAACCAAGAAATTTTCGTTTTGAACTTTCGAGCTTAGGAGTGTGCGTTTGGAAAATGTTTTCCGTGACTTTGAATAGTGTTACATTAGAATAGTGCTATTATTAAATTAAAAAGCATTTGAAATTGCAATTAGCTTTAATTGATCAAGTTTTGAGATTTATTAGCTTAAGTTATTCATTATATACAATATATAAAATAACTAACTCATGAAATTAAAAGACACACACACATTAGTCATAAAAACAATTGCAAAAATTCCCTCTATGTCCTCCTTGTTGGCCGACCAGCTTTAGGAGAGAAAGGAGAGAAATTTCTTCAACATCCATGCATCTTGAGCTTCTAGATTGATCTTGGGAGGGGCTTTGAGCAACCTAGGGTCTTCAACAAACTTCTCCATCTTCAAATATTGTGAGGGAGTCTTATTTGTTTGAGTTTAAAGTTTGTATGCATATGTTCAATTTTATTGAATTGTCAATTATAGCTATATATCTTGTTATGAATGCTTCCTATGAGTTATTTAAAGTCTCTAGAGCTAACTTTTGTGGTGTGATAACAAATTTAACGGTTGAATGTTGAGATTGATCAAAGAGGTAATGAATAGTGCCTAAAACTAGGGTTTTGAGAAAAATTGATAATTGGCTTGAGTTGATGCCTCAATTAGGTGCTCTAGACCCTAGGGAAGGTAATTGAAAAGCCACGTTAGGTTGAATCACCTGAATTCGAACTTTAGTGCATAAATAGCTTACTTTAAAAAGGGGGTTTTGCACGTTAGACAATCCGGGCAAATTTGGGCATCGATTTGGGTATCCTTGAGTTAAGGAAGCACCTTTGGTGCTTTCGTTTCGCAAAATTGGGGTTCGGTTAGTATGGCTATAGTTCAAACCCGTTCGGGGCCTTCCCGAACTTTTGCTTCAAAAATGAGTTTTAGTGACTTTAAAGGGTACCTTTAAGCTTAATTAGGAATATAGAAAGACTAGGGTAGGATTGAGAATCTCGAACTATGCTTAGGAGAAAGAAAGCTCGGTTAAAGAAAGGGAAAAAGTAGTTTTTAGCCTTTTTAGTTGCAATTGGAACTTGTTGTGTGTTAGTAATGCTTTGTACTAAATATTTAGGATCTATTTGAGTTATTTGAGTAGATTATTGGATTTAATTGTGTTGATTGTTTCTTTTGGCATCTATTAGTTAATATCTTGCATATATGAACTTTTATCGTGCATATATGTGAGGGCGGCCTACTTTGTCGTCCCTCTTACGTGTTATGTGATATTATTGATTGCTTGTAACTTGTATTGGGTTGCGCAACCTTTATCGGACATGGTAGCGTCGAGAAACACGGGCGACATCGGGCTTGCCGTGCTACCTCGACTACCATGGTGCCTATTCCCTTCTCGCTGAGGCATACTCCACTACCCCAGAGACGTGGTTCACCTGCTGGGCATGGACCTACCTCGGGAGAAAGGGTCGTAGGATTGGGATACATCCGGAGTATCCCAATTGTGGTGTTTGGGGTTTGCCGGCATATTCGTGATACTCGTGGATCGTGGCTCGTGGATGAAGTCTTGGAAGTGGAACCGTATCCTTTTTAAAATGATTGATAGTTTGATTTATTGTCTTGATAGTTTATGTGGCTTGTATATGTGTACTTGTGTTGCATATCATATTGCACGTTGGCATGCTGCATCACTTCCCTCGCTGGGCAACATTGTTGCTCATTCCTCATTTAATATGTTTCAGGTGAAGTTGAGGTGAATCCTCAGCTGATAGAAGAAGAAGAAGTTCACGTAGATCAGAATCTGTGACTTTGTGTGCTGAGGTGGATTTTATGTGCTTCTTGTGTGGAGTTCTTGTTAATATTGTATTTTGAGACCTTGGGGTCTTGTGTATATGTCTAATAGCTGTGGACTAGAATGTTAAAGAAAGTTGTTGGATTGTAATAATGAATTCTAGACTTTAATTTCTCTTGCATGCTTGGAGTGTTTGTTGATCTTCATATGGAACTTAGAATTTTATTGTATTTAACTACTTATGGCTAAACTAACTTATCTCGCATGCTTGTGTGCTTAAGTAGAATGTTGTTGCTCCAAGGCTCGGATGGCCTTGTGATTGTGTTTTAGCTTTGGAGACATTAGTAGACAAGTTGTTATTATAGTTCAAAAGTCTTGAGTGGCTATTTGCAGGTAACAGTTTTGTCCTATAAACAGGGGAGACTCCGTCCGTTTTCCCCTAAATTTCATGCCCGGGGTTTGGATTTGGGTGAGAATAGCATGATAAATAGGAGTCCCGGTCTCGTGAGGGATCGGGGCGTTACATATATGCTGTGTGGCTCCCGTGAAACGAATGAAGGGAAGCTCGAAGAGCTTACTCTTACTCTCAGCCTCTTTGATTGGTAGGCGGGCGGGCTAAGCCCCTTACTTAAGATTCAATTCATAAGGCTAATTTTATGTTGTCGTGACGCTTTAGTTAGGTCGACTACTATAGGTTAGCTACTTCTATCTTCTATAGTGGCCCTTCTACTTTGGTCTAGTTTTTTTTGTATTGGTATTGAATGAGCATATCAAACAAAGGCGAACTGTATAAGCCCTTCTCTGGCCTGGGAAAAGCAACGAACTCTATAAGCTAGGGCTTTGTTTACCTTTGGACACGAACACTATTCTGTTCTCAGTGAAAACCCGCCTTAGGGATTGAACGGCAATAAGATAAGTCAACGTTCAGTCTAAGACAAAGCTGAGAGTTGATAGCTTGTAGTGAATAGCCCCTTTATGAAACCAACCGAAAGCATCCTTTGGTACTTAAGTAGTTAAGGTTTAGAACCCTTGTAACTATGATAGAAAGTCATTTGCTTGTTGCCAAACCCTTCGCCTTTCTTTTGAATCAAAATAGGTCACGACTCTTGTATTTTAGTTAGTTGGGGGAAGCTATCGCTTTGTAGACAGCTTTGCTTCCTTGTCACTTCTTTCTGGCGACTCCCTTCTACTTTGCTTGTTTCTCTCGTGCTTGCTTACGAGAAGGCTTAGAGTCCTTTTCGCTTGGTCCAAAAGCTTCCCAAAATATCTGATTCAATTAAAATCCTGCATATTGAGCGCAGCTGATATGTGAAACACTTTTATATGTATAGAAAGATCCCCTAGATATAAAGATAGAATAGATGTTTATGGATAGACAGACATTCCATTGATTCTTAGTTTTTCGACTGAAAAAGCTCGTCAATCGAAATCAATCATTCTTCTAGTCTCTCTTCGCTCCCCGCCCCGAAACTGATCCAAGGCACAACACCCATTCGCTTCGCGCGCGGGAAGGCAACGAAGTTCAGTTCATGAGACCGCAGCGGAGTGGAGCAGCCGTGACACTAAGTTCCTTAACTTAGATGGCTCTCACTGGTGCCACCTAAATGGTAGATAGGTGGTGGATGTGCGATGTTTGGAGTTGTCGTTCATGTACTTGTCCTCAATGGAAGAATGAGTGATCAGTTCCTCAGCAGATCATGGCCTTACCACTCGGTCCCCGATGGCCAGCGTGGGATTCGGTATAGCAGCTAACGTTTATTTGGGATACGCATTCCCGCTGGACTGGACACATGTTAGCTATAGGAAGTATGGTTCTGAACGTGACTTTGGTTCGCCGGTTCAGGCTCAACTCCTCGCTTTACGTTAGCAGACCTACAGGTCAGGCCGGGGCTCTACTGTGACGCCCCATTCCCTCACGAGACCGGATGCTCTAATAACCAAGCTATTCTCAACCCAATCCCAACCCGGTCTCAAAATTTTAGGGAAAAATGGACAGAGTCTCCCCTGTACCGTAGACATTCTGAAAACCTGTAAACACTCAAGAAAGTTACAACACAATAAGGCAAGCTTTTATAACTAAAGTTCAAAGGTTCATGGCTATCCGAGCCTTGAGGCATACAATAGTTTAGATTCACACAAGCATACAACCAACTTGACTTCTTCATAAAACCGCTTATCATGCCATTCTATGATAACTTTGAAACATACTTAGAAGTTGAACCAACATGTATCAAAACAATCACACCCAAGCATGCAAAGCAACTAGAAATAGAAATATAAGTTATTACAAGCCATAGAATTACCACTGCTACTACAGTCATCTGTGTAACGACCCGCCACGGTTTATCACGGGCACGAGTACGTCACTACCAACATATTGTCCGCTTTGAGCAAGCCCCGAAGGGAACCAATACTCTCACGGTTTTGTTCCTCACGTGGTCTCCCACGTGAAAACGCGTGTTGGCTAATACAAGGAGTCGCCCCCTTATATTCAGCTGTATCACTTCCTAATTTTTCGATGTGGGAGCGCCACACTCTACCCCCCTTAAGAGGCACGCGCCCTCGCGGGCTAACGTCACAACGCCGGGTCACCCCGGTAGGCTCTGATACCATTTGTAACGACCCGCCACAGTTTATCACGGGCACGAGTACGTCACTACCAACATATTGTCCGCTTTGAGCAAGCCCGGAAGGGAACCAATACTCTCACGGTTTTGTTCCTCACGTGGTCTCCCACGTGAAAACGCGTGTTGGCTAATACAAGGAGTCGCCCCCTTATATTCAGCTGTATCACTTCCTAATTTTTCGATGTGGGAGCGCCACAATCTGGCTTCCAACTTACATATTACACAAATACATATATGAGCCTTAAGGTCCCAAAATAGATTATAACATAGAACAACAAATTCTTCACATAGCAACTAGAAAGCACATCCACCCCAGACAACAATCACATAGCAACTAAGGCAACTCCTTCAACTGCGCCACCTGAAACATGTTAGCGAGGTATGAGCAACCACTGTTGCCCAGTGAGGGATAAAGTCTCCCGGGACGTGCAATGCAACAAGTAATATAGTTAAACAATAATAGCAATTAAACCATTCAAGAATGACAAAAGCTTAAGTAACCACACATTAAAAAGGATACATTCACTTAACCCCAGTACTCCAATCTTCACTTGGTCTTCATTCACGATCCACGAACCACGATCTCGATCACGATAAGCCAGCATCCCAAACACCAAAGGGTACTCCAGATGTACCCAATCCTACGACCCAACACCCCCTGGCAATCTCCGGACCAGGCGAGTGAGGGAATAGGGTACGGAGCTAGAGCAACCAACCCTGGCAAGCCCGCTGCCGCCTAGAGAGGCCCATCGCATCCGCCCCGACGATAAGGTTGTGCAACCCTTGACTCGATAACACAAGAAGCAATAATAATAACAATATAACAAAATAAGCCGATATACAAACAAGGAGGACAACAAAAGAGGTTGTCCTCGAGCACAAACATCATCAATCACGCGATACGATGAAATATGATACATTCATTAGTCTATAATTGCTAAACTAATCCAACTAAAACACTTAAATCACTTAGTATTGAATATTTAGCATATAACAGGATAAGACACATAGAATGCACATAGAAATGATCCCTCACCTTTTAGGAAGCCAAACCTGCGCGAATTAAGCCAAGATTCCCTCAATATTATCCAAAAGCATCAATTCCCTTCAATTATCACTACCTAATACAATCAACTATATGCATAAGAAGTGGTTTCTTATTGTCAACTAAAGCTAGTTCATAAAGCCATTAAGTTTATCCAACTCTATTTGATTCCCTTTAATTCACATAACTAACAATATATTTCATGGTTTAACAATCATTCTAATCAATATTTGAACAATACATAAACTCAAGTGATCACATATGCAACACTCTTTAATTTCCAAGTATCAAACAAAGACAATAGCATAATAAATAACATATACATAGCCATGATAATTCATATAAGTAGAAACAATATATAACATATAACCAATAAGTTATATAAGCGTATCTTTACACATATAATGCAATTAATAAGCAATATAAACATGTTTACTCAATCTTTAACTAGTATCGATACAACTTAACTCACAACTTCTCCGAATAGATGAACTTGTTACATAAGTACATTTAAACATTTATCCAATCAATCAAGAATCAACTAACAACAATTATTACCATGGTTCATTACTAGTTCCTTTAGTCTATTCTAAATTCATATTCAACCAAAGCCATGTAAGCCAAGCAACTTAATTAACGAGACTTCACTACTATAATACATACACTATACAAAGGCATATAAACATTTAATTACTCAATTATAAAACAATTATTATGAAATTAACTATGCGAACACAGAGGGGTCAATATTATACTTTTCACAAAACTTAACCAAAAGCTCACACATACCTTAGAATAGCATTTAGACACTCTAGGAGCAACTACAAAGCAATACAAGTACTAAAGCAATTAATTCATTCATTTCCTCTTTGTTCAACTAGGCTATTTAGCTTCCTATCGGAATTCAATGATCAAGTTAAGCTAGCTAACCATCCTACCAATCTAAGGATACCTAAATACCTCATTTAGAACCTCCAAATCATAACCTAGAGCACAATTACACGAAAATACCAAAAATGCCTCTTTGTGGGTTTACACTACAAGTACCAATTTCGAAACCCAAACAAGCGAAACGAAAGCACTTCTAAGGTTTCAATACTTAATAAAGACTAGCCATAACCTCGAAACGTGCCCGGATTCAAGTTAAACCCGAAACCCCTTATTAAAGTAGCCTATTTTGATCAAATTTCTCAAATTTTGAACATAGTAAGTGCAATTAACATTTTTCCCACGCTTATGGACCTAATTAGCAACTACTAGAAGCCTCGAATTGAATTAAATTGTAACTTTTTTCAAAAACCCTAGTTTAACACTATTCATCATCTTCCCCAAGTGCCATTTTCATTTTCAAGCATTCAACAAGCATTTTAAACCATCAAACATATTCTATGAAGTCATTAGAGCTTATAAGAATCAACAGAATAAGAATTAAACCACTACAATATTAGATCACAAAAATAATAATACAAACTTTAATTGAATTTAATACAAAAATAGAATGCACCATCACCTCTTTTGAAGATCAAACAATGGTCTTAAGGTCCTAAGGATGAAGCACAACCAATTTGGGAAGCAATGGAAGCAAGAATGAAGTAAGGAGTATTTTTTTTTTGAGAAGTTACTATTCTCGTAACTCTTTTTTGGCCATTTTTTTGACCCATTTTTTTTTGTTTCTTGGCTTATAATATTCTCATGAGATGGTCAAAGGGTAGGTCAAGCAATTAGGGTATTTTAGTAAGGGTAAATGGGTCATTTTGGTGATTAAATTTCAGCAAAACAAAATGCCAAAAAACCTGAAAAATCTAGAAAAATCCCGTTGGTACTATTCATCAGACATTTCGTGAATTTTTTCCTGTTGATCCTGATATGCAATGCACGCACGGTCAGGGGCTATAGTCCCCCAAAAATATGTAGTATTTTATAAAAATATAAAATGCATGAACAGAAACAGTTGAATTTATGGAAATATGAAAAAAATGAAGTAATTAGCTAAATTACATCTAAGTTAACCATTTAATGAATGCAATTAATGAAGTGCTGGGTTCGGGGTGTCACATCTACGCTCTTCCTTTTTGTGTGGGATGATACTGGGGAGAGAAGGGAATGCGTCAAGGCGGCGAACAAGACAACTACATTTTGGCTTTTCCCTCCATGAGATGAGCCCAGTGCATTGGACCGATAGGATGGATAAGAGAATTGAGCTGGCCTAAAATGCGCTTGGGCACTCTACGTACGATATAGACTCCATCAGATACATATTGATTTCTTTTTGATGGATCAAGAATAGATAGTTGTCTCATCAATAGATCGAAATAGGAGATTTTCCCTTATTCTTGATAGATTCACTCTCTATCTTTTTTTATACATCAGAACAGATCAGACTATCTATCAATCGATTTGAAAATAGCACGTTCATATAGCTTTTCGTCCATTTCTGCCACAAAAACATAGCCGCCATAATAACAAGCAGGCGAAGCAGCTATAAGTACTCTCTTCACACCCTTGAATTCTTATTCAAGAATGAATTGGGAAAGCCAATAGAAAGATTCGATTCTGACTTCGTAGAGTCGGTACTGCTCTTGCCTGCGCTTAGGGCTATCACCTACTCCCATCCCGTGGCGCTAAGGGGCCTTTGTGTTTAGAACATACGGTAGTGTTTTGCTGACGCCTTGAATTAAGCTTTTATTGTGACATGCTATGTTTTCTCCCCCATTGCTAGTAGGTTGACCCGCACGCCTGGCACACATGTTTTGTCATTGTGTGTCCATAACTCAAAATAGGTGACCTAACAGCCTCCACCAGACTAAACATACCAATAGTCACCAGATTCATATAAGCTACTGAAGAGTAAGCAATGATCTTATTAAGATCGATTTGACTTAAAATGGTCGAGGAAGTATATATTATAGCAATCGCGCTTAAAGTACAAATGAAAGGAGTGGAACAAAGTGTCGCTTCGGGAAACATGGGTATGAAAATCTTAAAAACCCGTAGGTTCCCAATTTTAAAGGAATTCCTACCAAGATGACGGATCCTGTCGTAGATGCCTCTACATGAGCTTCAGGTAACTAAATATGAACTGGTACCATAGGCACTTTGATGGCGGAAGAGGTGAAAGAAGCAATCCATAGAAAGATTTGGTGCCGCTCACTAAATTATGTGGTTAATGATATTTATAAATCAGTTGTTCCTGTTTGGAGAAGAATCAACAGAATAGCTAATAGCATAAAAACAGATCTAAGTAAAGTATAAACGAAAAACTAATATGCTGCCTTGATCTTTCTTTGTCTCGAACCCCATACCCCTATAATAATGGTAGAGTAAAGGGTGGCCCCAAAGCTGAATTGACCGGTGGTGGTTGGTCAAAGCTCCAGTAGGTAGCCACTCCCTTCTCAAAGAATCGTACGTGAGACTTCCGCTTCATACGGCTTCGTCCCGAACTTCCGTCGTCGGCCTTGGCATTAGACCACTATTTATGCATGTATTTTCAGCCTGGACTCTCGAATCTTTTGCTTCTCGGGTGGTGGCGAACAATGGTGCTTGCCTTGCGAAAAATGCCCGCTCGTAGGGCCGGGCTTGCTTCCTGCCCGAAAGAACCGCTCACTAGCTAGCCGGACTAGTGGGGGGCCCCTATATGGAGACATACTGAAAACCATGCCTTTCGAATCGAACACAAGGCCTGTTTTTCAAATCAAAAGAAAAATAGGGTTGTTGGGAAGAAAGATGGAATGCGGCTTGTAGAGTACATGTATGGCACAGTCGGGTTGTTCACGCAGCGTGTGACGCCCGAGAACATTGCCATCATTCATTAACTGTTTCATCTATTGTTTGTGCATTTTCACCACCCATTTACTTGTTGATTTCCTTGGTTACTATTCATTACGTTTTCCAACTATCTATTTTCTTTGAATTAACATTTTTCTTAAATCACATTAATTATGTTAGGAATGAGAAAAATGTGCATTTGAGCATTTAGTGTTGAGAGCATTCATTTAGGAAATGTTTTATTGAACTAGTGAATAATGTTACGTAGTTAAACTTTATGTTTTAGTTAACTTACATATTAACGCGCATTGAGACTCGTTTTTAAGCTAATTAGACTCATTTTTATAGACATAACACTCACCCAACTCAACACCACTTAGCATATATACTCACACACACATATTAAGCTCATAAAACAAAAACAAAAAAACAAAAAGCTGAAAATACTATAGCAAATCCGAAAATAGCATAGGAGGAGAAATATATATTTTTGCTTAACAAATCCTCATTCTAAGCCAAGCCAAGCTAGGGGCAAGTGGTTTAGGGTGTTTACTAGCCTCTTAGGAGCTCCTACGCGCAATAGGTGACGGATTTCATAAATATTTTTGCATTTAAAAAATGTGACAACTTTCTTGAATTTCTTGTTTTGCTCTTAAATGCTAATGCAATGCTCAAATATGCTTATGTCTATTATATATAAGTAGTAGAGACCTAATTTATGCTATCATTTCATATTTTAATCAGTTGAAATTACTCGTTGAATATTTGGCGAGAATAGTGAGGGGAATGTTAGGGTTTTGTAAAATTGGACTTTATAACTTGAATCAATGATCCTAATAGGTGCTTTAGATGTTAATAAAAGTAGTGTAAAGGCCCCAAAACATTTAATTTCTTATAACCTAGCAAAAGAATGAAATAGCCAACTTTTAGAAAGGGGTTTCGGGGTTATAGCAAATCTGGGTAAAATTTCCCTTCATTTTTGGTGTTCCTAGGCTAAGTAGACCCTAATTATGCTTTGTTAGCCCTCGTTTGAGTCTCGAGTGAGGTACTTGTAGTACAAAGTCAAAAGAGGGAATTTGGGGCTTTCGGGCTAAATGTGGGTGTTTGCGAGATTTCAAGGGTTCTATAGGTGCCTAAGGGGTTAACTAGAAGCATGGTATAGGCCGTTTGCTAATCTAGAACCATAACATGAGTTTGGAAGGAAAACAGATTGAATAACAAAGGGGTTTAAGTGCAAATTCAATTGTCTCATGCTTCTAAGACCTTGGCATGAGTTTTTGTGTGTTTAAATGTAGTTTCAAGTTGTTTTGGAGCTTCTGGTATAGTTCTATGTGTATCTTGAATATTCCCCTTTGAAAATCTTTTAATTGCTTATATGAAACTACTTCTTTTTCTAACTGTTTCGAGGTCAACCTACTTTGTTGATCCTCCCATGTGTTATTGCTTATATTTTTGATATTGTCTTGCCATTGATAAGTACATTGCATAGTGGTTGCGCAACCATAGTGTCAGGGACGGTTGTATTGAATATCGGCTGGGTGGCGGTGGGCTTGCCAGTGGATATTCGATCTCCGTACCCTATTCTCTCACTCGCCTGGTCCGGAGATTGCCAGGGGGTGTTGGGTCATAGGATTATTGGGGTACATCCAGAGTACACCCACTGGAGTGATTGGTGTTATGCCGACATATTGATCATGGATTGTGGTTCGTAAATCATGGTTCGTGATCAAGATAAGAGAATTTTGGAGTGTTGGGGTTAAGTATATCGTATCCTTAGATATGTGTGGTTATTTACTATTTCAAATGTACTTTACTTGCCTTCTTGCTTAACTGCTATAATTTTTGCATTGCACGTTCCGGGTAGTCTTTATCGCTCACAGGGCAATTGTGGTTGCTCATACCTCGCTAACATATTTCAGGAGGTGCAATTGGAGGAGGAGTTGCCTTAGTTGTTGTGTTATACTTGCGTGAGGTGGATTTATGGTTCTTGCTGTTATGTGGAAATCTTGTTTGCTCTACCGTATAATCTATTTTGTAGCGTAAGTGCTTATGTACATGTTTGAGTGATTGTAAGCTGAATGCCAGTTGATTGTAGTAGGAGATATGAACTATGGCATGTAATAACTTATATTTATACTCTTAGCTTCTTTGCATGTTTGGAATTGAATGATGGGTTATTTTAAATTTCTAAGAATGCTTAAAAGCTATCATGGAGTGGCATGATAAGCGGTTTTGTAAAGGAGTTAAGTTATGAATGCATGCTTGTGTGTATCTAAACTATTTGTATCTCTTAAGGCTCAGATGGCCTTAAAGTTGAGATCTTTATTTTGGAAATGGCTTTATTGTTGTTCTATAGCTTATTGAATGCTTACAGGTTTTCAAAATGTCCACGTTATAAGGGAGACTCTGTCCATTTTTCCCTAAAATTTTGAGACTAGGTTGGAATTGGGTTGAGAATAGCTTGGTTATTAGAGCCTCTGGTCTCGTGAGGGATCGGGGTGCTACACAACGGATCTTTCTCTATCTATAGATAGAGAGAGAGAGAGAGAGGTGTGAAAGTAATAGCCTTATGTTATGTCCACTTCCCGACTTACGGCCTTTACGCTACTACTATTGTGATGTGAGCGGTTCAAATAGGTCTTTCCCTGTGAAACTCCACTTTCCTGCTTATCTCGTTTTACGTGTTATACCTCGTTTTGCGTGTGTATGATCTGTTTATGTGCTATACGACCTAGAAAGTTATAATTTTGATGTCAATACTCCTAATACGTGCTAAATGTGCATTCATGAAATTTTTATCAAAAACGGAGTCAGAAATTTTATCGTCGATTTTCAGTGAATAGTATTTTTGAAACACGTCCGCTAAAATTTTGAAACTGGTATTTTTAACCCTTCTAGACCTAGTCCATGGACTTTAATAGACCTGTGTTTGATGAAAACGGTTTTAAAATCGGCTTAAGAATTTATTAGGGTTTTTACACCGACTTTTGCGAAAATCGAGTTTTAAGTCGACTCGGGTGAAATTGTTTGATTGTAAAACTTCTTGTCACCTAAAAATAATTTACTTGAGCTAGCTTGGGTGTTGAATAATTGTTTTGAACTTTGATGATCAAGAAAATGCAATTAAAGTCAAGAAAACACAAAAATACTAACTTAAACTACTTTGACTTAGCATTTTTTTTAATTGACTAAGCTTTTAATTATATATTGTCATCAACACACACTCAACACAAAACAAAACACACTCTACACACACACAAAGGGCCGAGAGGTTGAGGGAGAAAAAGAAAGAGAAAAAACTCAAGCTTTTCAATCAATTTTTCAAAGAAAAACCTAGTTTTTGTCCGTAGAACTTCGCACCGACTTGGATTCTGTTTGTTGGGCACGCATAGCACGCATTCCTAGGCTTATATCGCATCAAAGGTGAGAGAAAAATTCTGGATCTCAAAATGTCATTTTTATACTTTTGCTCATAAATGAAAATTTAACTGTTAGAATTGAAATCTGATGATAGATTATTGCTCCTTGCATGCTAGGGATCATTTTGATGCAATACTACGAATTTCTGTCGGATGTAGCATAATTTTTATTTTCTGGGTATTTAATTTTGATTAAAATGTTCAAAGATGAATTAAATGAGTTGTGTTGATCGAAATCGATTGCCGTCGATTTCTAAATACTTGATAAATACGTGTTAGCGCTGTTGTAATGCCGAATTTTCGATTACATTGTTCGTGTGAAAATCCGAAAAAATCCAACCAAGACATCCTAGGGTTTTAGGGTTATTGGGCATGATTTGGAGGTGTTATGGTGGATTTCCGAGAGGGATAATGTAGTAGGTTGAATGGGTGAGTGATAGAAACTGATTTGGCAATGTTTGGATTAGTAGATTGTAAGTTATGAATTTTAGAAGTTTAGGTTGTCATTCTTTAATTTCTTGAACGATGCCTTTAGATGATTGGGTTGTGTTTGAGTGTTGAATGGTGAGTTGTTGATGAGTAATTTAGAGTTTAATTGTGTATATGATGCATGTCCGGTTAGATGGCCTACTTTGTTATCTAACTAAGTTATTGATTGATTATTATTGAGTTCGGGAATCGGGCACTTTTGTTGCTGATCTCCCAATTGATTGATTGATTATTATTGAGTTCGGGAATCGGGCACTTTCATTGCTGATCTCCCAATTGATTGATTGATTGATTGATGATTGATGATGATTATGGAGTCTTGGTATGTGTGTGCCACCTCTCGGGCAGCGTTGGGCTGTCGGGTTGATAACTGCATGACTGCCATAGGCTACCCCCAGCTCGCATGACGGAGGTGTCATGGAGGGAGGGGCTAGTGAGGTACCTCGGGTGCGTGAGTAATGGGGAGTTATAAGAAGAACGGTTGAGATCGTGATGGCGTTTGGAGCTACACCAAATAGAGTATCCTTTATTGATTGGTTATATAGCTATGTGATGATAGTATTATTTGTGTTATTGTGTGTTTACTGACTCAAAGGATTATTCCAAGGAGTTTAGTAGACCTTGCTCGAGATCTATCGGATCCTCACTGGGCTTATGTATATAAGCTCACTCTCTATTATTGCATGCATACAGGTGTACTATCGCAGGATTACGGGTACGTGCCTCCTGAAGAGGAGAATGTGGAAAATGTGCCTTACGTGGACGAGTCATATGTTCCTGAGTCTTATCCATGATTTTATGTTGTTTAATGTCATGTATATTAGCTTAATAGACTTTTATATGCTTTATGGTTCTTACTGTAATAGATATTGAAAAGATGATGATCCAAATGATGTTAACTTAGTGGTTTTCTTTTGTCTATGGTTAAGTTGTAAATGTGTCACAACTTACTTTTGAAATGTATGATAAGGTTGAGGTATTGTATGTTATGTTGGAACGGAGGCAGATAACAAAGACTGATTATTGTATATTATGGTTATGTTGTTTGTTGTTATGCTGTTGAGGAGTTGTTGTTTGTATGGTTATAGAATTGGATGTTTAATGTTATTAATGAGGTTGGTTTAGAACCTCGGTAATCTATTTACTGTCGTTATGCTGCCGAAATTCCGTTGCGTCCTGACTGATTGTAGGTGGGGTCGAGTTGGGGCGTGACAGTTTAAGTGGTATCAGAGCGCATGTTAGTTGTCAGCCGGGGTATTCTCGGAATGTGGGTAAAGGTCTTAGCATGAAATATGTATGAAAAGAAAGAAAAGTGAAATATGTATTGGTATGATTAAATGATTATGTGATTATGTGATTTAAATGCTTATGTGATTATGTGATCAATTTGCTTATGTGATTGAAACTTATGTGATCTATGTGTTTTATATGAGTTTGTTGTTTATGTGTTAAAAGTTGTATATAACCTGTTTACGTGCTATAACCTGTGCTAACTCTTTGATTAGTACGATGGCCGGTAGACTGAGGACTCGTGGTAGGCCCGAGATTGTAGATGAGGTTCCTGGTAATGTGGCACAGGGCAGTGATAGGGGTGATGTCAGGTTAGGGGCAGCAATGGATCGGATTGCAGATTTGATGGCTGGGCAAGCCCAGTTGTTAGCGGGTCAGGCTGTTCAGACTCAGGCGTTGCAGGCTCAGATACAGAGTGTACAGGGTGGTAATCATGGTCGAGGTGCTATGAAGGAGTTTCTGGGGTACTATCCTCCTAGATTTCAGGGAGAGCCTGATGATAGGAAGGCCGAGTCGTGGATTAGTAAGTTAGAGAAAATTTTTGATTCTCTCGGGTACACTGATGAGAGGAAGGTGACTTGTGCTGTCTATTTGCTTGATGATGAGGCAGAGGAATGGTGGCGCACTGTGAGAGCCAGTTGGTGAGTAAGGGGTGTTCATGTTATCTAGCTTATTTGATCAACAAGCCATCTGATAAGCTACAGCTTGAGGAAGTCCCTATTATCCGGGAATATCCTAATGTATTTCCCGAGGAGTTGCCAGGATTGCTGCCAGAGAGGGATATAGAGTTTGTGATTAATCTTGTTCCCGGTACTCAACCTATTTCTAAATCGGCGTACCGGATGGCACCAGCTGAGTTGAAGGAGTTGAAAACTCAGTTACAGGAGTTATTGAAGAAAGGATTCATTCAGCAGAGTTCTTCACCTTGGGGAGCTCCTGTTTTATTTGTGAAGAAGAAGGATGGTACTTTGAGATTGTGTATTGATTACCGTGGTTTGAATCAGGTGACCATCAAGAATAAATATCCTTTGCCACTGATTGATGAGTTGTTTGATCAACTTCAGGGAGCCAAAGTCTATTCTTAATTTGATTTGAGGCAGTGGTATTATCAGCTTCGGATTCGTACGGAGGATGTTCTGAAGTCTGTCTTCAGGACTTGGTACGGGCATTATGAGTTTGTTGTTATGCCCTTTGGTTTGACTAATGCACCGGCAGCATTCATGGATTTGATGCATCGAGTCTTTCAGCCGTAGTTGGACCAGTTCGTGGTGATTTTTATTGATGATATCTTGGTCTATTCTAAATTTGAATCGGAACACGAGAAACATCTACGGCTTGTATTAGAGAAGTTGCAGGAGCATCAGTTGTTTGCCAAGTTCAGCAAATGTGAATTTTGGCTGCAACGGATTTCTTTTCTTGGCCATGTTATTACACAGAGCGGTATTTCTGTAGATCCTACTAAGATTGAATCGGTGATGTCTTGGAAGCGGCTAGAGAATGTTTCTGATGTCCGTAGTTTTCTTGGCTTGGCAGGTTATTATCGTAGGTTTGTCAAGGACTTCTCGAAGATTGCGGGGCCACTATCTAAGTTGACTCAGAAACGGACTATCTTTAATTGGGATGAGAAGTGTGAGAGTGGATTTCAGGAGTTGAAAAAGAGGTTAACTACCGCTCCAGTACTTGCTCTACCAGAGGGGACCGATAATATGGTCATTTACAGCGATGCATCCAAGGAGGGCTTGGGATGTGTTCTTATGCAGGATGGCCGAGTTATTGCCTATGCTTCTCGAAAGTTGAAACCTTATGAAGAAAATTATCCGACTCATGATCTTGAGTTGGCAGCAGTTGTCTTTGCACTCAAGAAGTGGCGTCATTAACTGTGGGGAAGTAAGTTTGAAATTTTCACTGATCATAAGAGTCTGAAGTACTTGTTCTCACAGAAGGAGTTGAATATGCGCCAGCGGAGGTGGATGGAGCTTCTTGGAGATTATAATTGTTCTATCAATTATCTGCCTGGAAAGGCAAATGTTGTAGCATATGCTCTCAGCCGGAAGGCTAGTATTTCTTGTTTGGCTGTCAAGAAGTGGGAGGTTCTTGAGGAGTTTAGTTATTGGAGACCAGAGTTGACTCAGGTTGGGGTGATGTGTTCACATCTCCGTATTCAGCCTTTATTATTGTCTCAGATCAGGGAAGCTCAGCAACTTGATGTTAAACTTCAGAAGATCAAGGATCAGATCACGGGTGATCAGTCTGACTTCAAACTGCATGAGGACGGTATTCTTCCATTTCGGAACAGGGTTTGTGTTCCCGATGAGCCGAGCTTGAGGCGAGCTATTCTGGAGGAAGCTCATAATTCTAAATATACTATTCATCTCGGTGGAACCAAGATGTATTGGGATTTGAAGCAACATTACTGGTGGAACAACATGAAGAGAGAGGTTGCTCAGTTTGTGTCTAGATGTTTGACTTGTCAGAGAGTGAAAGCCGAGCATCAACGACCTGCAGGTTTGCTTCAGCCGTTGGCTATACCAGAGTGGAAATAGGAGCATATTACGATGGACTTCGTCACAGGGTTGCCTAGATCACCGAGGGGTAATGATGCAGATTGGGTTGTCGTGGATTGTTTGACGAAGATAGCTCATTTTATTGCAATGAGGCTAGGAGATGAGGTTACAAAGCTGACGGATCTCTATCTGGATCAGATTGTTAGACTTCACGGTATTCCGTTTAGTATTGTCTCCGATCGAGATCCTCGATTTACTTCTCGTTTGTGGGAGAAACTTCAGGAGACTTTGGGTACTCAGTTGAACTTCATTACTGCGTATCATCCACAGACCGACGGTCAGTCTTAGCGGACTATTCAGATTCTGGAAGATATGCTTAGGGCTTGTGTTTTGGACTTCGGGAAGAACTGGGAGAAACATGTACCACTTGCCGAGTTTGCCTATAACAATAGTTATCAAGCTACTATTAGGATGGCGCCTTTCGCAGCTCTTTACGGTCGTAAGTGCCGTTCACCTTTATATTGGGACGAGGTAGGAGAGATGAAGACTGTTGATCCGACTATTATGCCAGAACTTCTTGAGAAGATTGAGAATGTTCAGTTGATCAGGCAGAGAATGCTTACGGCGCAAAGTAGATTCAAGAGTTATGCTGATAAGCGTCGTCGGGACTTAGAGTTTGCAGTTGGAGATCGGGTTTTCTTGAGATTGTCTCATCGAAAGGGGTTTGCTCGTTATGGTAAAGGTGGAAAGCTGAGTCTGAGATTTGTTGGGCCGTTTGAGATTACTGGCAGGGTTGGTAAGTTGGCATATCTGTTGGCTTTACCGGAGAACTTCTCTAATGTCCATGATGTATTTCACGTGTCTAATTTGCGGAAATATAATCCAGATCCTTCTCATATTCTTGAGCCAGAGCCGTTACAGCTTCGAGAGAATTTGACTTATGACGAGCGTCCGATTCGTATTCTAGATCAGATGGACCGAGAGTTGAGGTTGAAGAGGATTCCGATGGTTAAGGTGTTGTGGAAGCATCACGGCATTGAGGAAGCTACGTGGGAGAGACGAGATCAGATGCAGCAGCAATACCCAGATCTATTCCGTACATCAAGTAAGAATTTCGAGGACGAAATTTCTATAAGGGGGGGGGGGGAGAATGTGAAACCCCACTTTCCTGCTTATCTCGTTTTACGTGTTATACCTCGTTTTGCGTGCATATGATCTGTTTATGTGCTATAGGACCTAGAAAGTTATAATTTTGATGTCAATACTCCTAATACGTGCTAAATGTGCATTCATGAAATTTTCATCAAAAACGGAGCCAGAAATTTTATCGTCGATTTTTAGTGAATAGTGTTTTCGAAACACGTCCGCTAAAATTTTGAAACTGGTCTTTTTAACCCTTCTAGACCTAGTCCACGGACTTTAATAGACCTGTGTTTGATGAAAACGGTTTTATAATCGGATTAAGAATTTATTAGGGTTTTTACACCGACTTTTGCGAAAATCGAGTTTTAAGCCGACTCGGGTGAAATTGTTTGATTGTAAAACTTCTTGTCACCTAAAAATAATTTACTTGAGCTAGCTTGGGTGTTGAATAATTGTTTTGAACTTTGATGATCAAGAAAATGCAATTAAAGTCAAGAAAACACAAAAATACTAACTTAAACTACTTTGACTTAGCATTTTTTTTAATTGACTAAGCTTTTAATTATATATTGTCATCAACACACACTCAACACAACACAAAATACACTCTACACACACACAAAGGGCCGAGAGGTTGAGGGAGAAAAAGAAAGAGAAAAACCTCAAGCTTTTCAATCAATTTTTCAAAGAAAAACCTAGTTTTTGTCTGTAGAACTTCGCACCGACTTGGATTCTGCTTGTTGGGCACGCATAGCACGCATTCCTAGGCTTATATCGCATCAAAGGTGGGAGAAAAATTCTGGATCTCAAAATGTCATTTTTATACTTTTGCTCATAAATGAAAATTTAACCGTTAGAATTGAAATCTGATGATAGATTATTGCTCCTTGCATGCTAGGGATCATTTTGATGCAATACTACGAATTTCTGTCGGATGTAGCATAATTTTTATTTTCCGGGTATTTAATTTTGATTAAAATGTTCAAAGTTGAATTAAATGAGTTGTGTTGATCGAAATCGATTGCCGTCGATTTCTAAATACTTGATAATTACGTGTTAGCGCTGTTGTAATGCCGAATTTTCGATTACATTGTTCGTGTGAAAATCCAGAAAAATCCAGCCAAGACATCCTAGGGTTTTAGGGTTATCGGGCATGATTTGGAGGTGTTATGGTGGATTTCCGAGAGGGATAATGTAGTAGGTTGAATGGGTGAGTGATAGAAACTGATTTGGCAATATTTGGATTAGTAGATTGTAAGTTATGAATTTTAGAAGTTTAGGTTGTCATTCTTTAATTTCTTAAACGATGCCTTTAGATGATTGGGTTGTGTTTGAGTGTTGAATGGTGAGTTGTTGATGAGTAATTTAGAGTTTAATTGTGTATATGATGCATGTCCGGTTAGATGGCCTACTTTGTCATCTAACTAAGTTATTGATTGATTATTATTGAGTTCGGGAATCGGGCACTTTTGTTGCTGATCTCCCAATTGATTGATTGATTATTATTGAGTTCGGAAATCGGGCACTTTCGTTCCTGATCTCCCAATTGATTGATTGATTGATTGATGATTGATGATGATTATGGAGTCTTGGTATGTGTGTGCTACCTCTCTGGCAGCGTTGGGCTGTCGGGTTGATAACGGCATGACTGCCATAGGCTACCCCCAGCTCGCATGACGGAGGTGTCATAGAGGGAGGGGCTAGTGAGGTACCTCGGGTGCGTGAGTAATGGGGAGTTATAAGAAGAACTGTTGAGATCGTGATGGCGTTTGGAGCTACACAAAATAGAGTATCCTTTATTGATTGGTTATATAGCTATGTGATGATAGTATTATTTGTGTTATTGTGTGTTTACTGACTCAAAGGATTATTCCAAGGAGTTTAGTAGACCTTGCTCGAGATCTATCGGATCCTCACTGGGCTTATGTATATAAGCTCACTCTCTATTATTGCATGCATACAGGTGTACTATCGCAGGATTACGGGTACGTGCCTCCTGAAGAGGAGAATGTGGAAAATGTGCCTTACGTGGACGAGTCATATGTTCCTGAGTCTTATCCATGATTTTATGTTGTTTAATGTCATGTATATTAGCTTAATAGACTTTTATATGCTTTATGGTTCTTACTGTAATAGATATTGAAAAGATGATGATCCAAATGATGTTAACTTAGTGGTTTTCTTTTGTCTATGGTTAAGTTGTAAATGTGTCACAACTTACTTTTGAAATGTATGATAAGGTTGAGGTATTGTATGTTATGTTGGAACGGAGGCAGATAACAAAGACTGATTATTGTATATTATGGTTATGTTGTTTGTTGTTATGCTGTTGAGGAGTTGTTGTTTGTATGGTTATAGAATTGGATGTTTAATGTTATTAATGAGGTTGGTTTAGAACCTCGGTAATCTATTTACTGTCGTTATGCTGCCGAAATTCCGTTGCGTCCTGACTGATTGTAGGTGGGTCGAGGTCCTACGAGGTACCCACTACTCGGAGTACCCTTCCAAAAGGAAAAAGATGTTTCTATCAGGTTCAGTTCTTCTTAGTTGGGTTGGGCGGGTTCGACCAGAAATGCTATGCTTACA
The DNA here is from genome assembly GCA_037974665.1 of Ehretia macrophylla. Taxonomy (NCBI): domain Eukaryota; kingdom Viridiplantae; phylum Streptophyta; class Magnoliopsida; order Boraginales; family Ehretiaceae; genus Ehretia; species Ehretia macrophylla. The sequence goes on from CM075772.1 coordinate 41,679,436, forward strand.
CACAAGACTACCCCTCTTCCCAAAAGCTTCGCGGGGACTACTTTATGGACGACCGCCCGTAAGGGGGTTTTGTGGTAACACAATCCCACATCGGAAGTCTTTGAGCTGGGACCATTGAATATATAGAGCGGGGTTCCGCCTTATATTCGACAATAGGCCTTTTCCCGTGGTAACACGGGGGAAACAAAACCGTGAGGGGCCCAGTGGGGTAACCCAAAGCGGACAATATATTGTTGGTGTGCATCGCTGGTGTGCCTCTGCCTTGGACCCTTGTGGCCAGGTATTCGCTTAGCCGGGGTGTTACATTAAGTTGTATCAGAGCGGGTCTTCCCTTGTGCTCGTGTCCCGCGAGGGCGCGGGGCCTCTTAAGGGGGGTGGAATGTGGTAACACAATCCCACATCGGAAGTCTTTGAGCTGGGACCATTGAATATATAGAGCGGGGTTCCGCCTTATATTCGACAATAGGCCTTTTCCCGTGGTAACACGGGGGAAACAAAACCGTGAGGGGCCCAGTGGGGTAACCCAAAGCGGACAATATATTGTTGGTGTGCATCGCTGGTGTGCCTCTGCCTTGGACCCTTGTGGCCAGGTATTCGCTTAGCCGGGGTGTTACAGGTTTACTGTACAAGGCCCCTGCAGAGGATAAGCTTTATCCCAGCGAATAGAAGATGCTCAACTCCGTACAACATAGGCATTGGCATACTTTCAGGAAGAACATAGAATAGTAGAAGATCCAGCATGCAGAAGACAGCGATCATAAGATATTCACGAATTAGAGATGCTGTAATATACTATTTCCCATAACTTCTCATACCAGACCAACCCATTGAAATGCAAATAGGGATAAAAAATGTGGTCAATATCATGATGAATAAAGAGATACCGTCTATTCCCAAATAAAAATTGATGTTTTCATAAGGAAGCCATCGAAGGCTTTCCACAAATTGAAATTTGGCTGTAGAAGGATCGAATTGTATCCGAAGAACAGGGGGATACAAAAAAGTAATAAGAGAGGCGCACAGACGAATCAATCGCATCGGTCATATTCTTGAATTTGGAATGAAAAGATGAGTAATGCTTCCTAGCATTGGACACAGAATAGGACCACTTAGATCAGAATAGCATTCACAAAAATGTTCTAGCATAGAGTAGAATCGAACATGTAATAGATTAATTGACAATAGTAAAAAGATGGGTGCCTAATTCCAATACAATAGGGGTCTATCAGTGCAAGTCAGTTGAACACCGTGATTGATGAGTGGGTAGGTGGGTTAGGTGCACCTCTCACCCAGTTGGAAGTAATGAGAGTAGTCACCCCCCCTGAATGATGAAGTATTGTTGCCCCCTTCCCGTGTATGCGCTTTTTTTGATTTTGATTCTTTCTATTTTTGAATTACCAATGGAGAATCTTTCAAAAAAATCCCTCCGGCAAAACGCAATTCTTCGAGTTCAATGCAAGGCGCACCTTGCCTTTTTTTAGGTAGCTTAGCTTTTTTACGCCTATTCAGCTAGTGGGGCATTAGGCATAGCCGAAATTCGTCGAAGGGATAAAAAAGAAAGAAGAGGTTTGAAGATGCTTGACCGATAGGAAGAGTAAGAAAGGGAAGTGTTTTCTTTCTTTCAATCCAAATAAGAGAACAAAGAAAGCACTCAAAAATGAAAGTTTTATAAAGAAGTTTTAGTAAGAACTAGCACTATACTTCTTCCTCCCTTTCTACTTTTCCTCTCTCCTTTTGTTTGTGCTTCCACCCGGGCTTTTCATTCTATTTTATATAGACCTGAGGAAAAAATTAATAATTGAAAGATGACCCGGCATACGGAAAAAAAATCAAGGATAACGGCTCGCAAAAGATGAGTATGGGACGAGGAGAGGGAGGCTAAGTGAAATAATATACTGGTGCTATTATATAATCTTATGAATCATGCACAACTCATTTTCTATATCTCTTCTGTCTATAAGGTGAACAGCTTAGCTTACAGTACAGCGTGTTTGTGACGCCCGAGATTTAACTGTACTTCTAGCTTACTATTGCATCCACTATTTGTGCATTTATTTTGTGCTTTGCTTGTTGTCTTCTTTAATCACTATTCATTCCGTTTTTCAACTACTTAATTACCATGAATTATCATTTTTATTAAATCACATTAATTGTTAAAGGAGTGAGAAAAATGTGCTTTTGAGCTAGGAGTGATAGGAGCCTCCGTTTAGAAAATGATTTGTTGAAACTAGTGAATAGTGTTACGTATGAAACTTTATGTTTTAGTTAGCTAACTTAATTATTACACCATTAGACTCGTTTTAATGCCAACTAGACTGATTTTAGTACACATTAAACACTCTCAACTTGACCCCACCCCTTTTATACCCAACATAACACACTATAACTCATAACAAAAAAAAAAAGAAGAAGAAAAAGCTGAAAAATGGGCAGGAAACCCGACAGCAAGAAAGGAGAGGAAGGAGGAGATTTTTGCCATCAAATCTTCAATTCAAGCCAAGCCAAGCTAGGAACACATAGTTTAGGGTGTTTGCAAGTCTCCCGAGAGCTCTTACGCGCATTGGTGAGGGTTTTCACGGCTTATTTTCGCATTTCTAAATAGTTGTCATTTTCTTGATTTGTTGAAAATGTGATCAAATGCTATTGTATGAGTTATCTATGCTAATATACCATCTATATGAATGCTAGAGAACACATTTGAGCCGTTGTTTCACTTTTTAAACGGTTAGAATCGTTAATTTGAAATTTTGGGTGAATAGTGACGTTTTTCTAGGGTTTCGCGTAATTGCTCGAATTAGCTTGATTCAATGCTTCTAATTGATGCCTTAGGTACTAGTGAAGATAATTAAATAGCCCCGTACACTTGCATTGCCCTTAAATCGCCTAAAAATGGAGAATAGCCGACTTTAAGTTGGGGCTTTCGGGGTTAATGCGAATCCGGGTGGATTCGGGCTTCAATTCTAGTATCCTTAGGCTACCTAGGTGCTATAGATGCCTTGATATCCCTTGTTTGAAGCCCGGACAATGTAGGTGTGGTTTAAAACCAAAAGAGGGAAATTGGGACTTTCGGGGTAAACGCGGGCATTCGATTGAGTTCGAGGGTTGAGAAGGTACCTTGGGGGTTAGTTAGAAGGTTGTGAGAGTTTCCTTTGAAAATGAAATCATTAACTTTGGTTTAGAAGAGAAATAGTTCGAAAAACAAAGGGGTTTAGGTGCAATTTAAGTTGTCTCACACTTCTAAACCCATGTCAGGACTTCTTAAGTGTTTATATATGATTTTAAATTGATTTGGAGCTTTTGGAATGATTCTATGCTTATATGGTATAAGTTCATTTGTAAACTGCTTATTAGCTTCTATCTTTGCTTCTATCCTAATTGCAACAAGGTCAACCTACTTTGTTGATCCTCATATGTGTTAATGCTTATATTATTGTTATTAACTTGCCATCGTTGAGTGCATTGCATAGTGGTTGCGCAACCATAGTGTCGGGGCGGATGTGTTGAATATCGGCTGGGCGGCAGAGGGCTTGCCGGTGGATATTCAAACTCCGTGCCCTATTCCCTCATTCGCCTGGTCCGGAGATTGCCAGGGGATGTTGGGTCGTAGGATTCGGGGTACATCCGGAGTACACCCACTGGAGTGTTTGGGGATTATGCCGGCTTATCGTGATCGTGCTCGTGGTTCGTGGATCGTGAATGAAGACCAGTGAAGATTGGTGTATAGGGGATTGTGTGAAATGTATCCTTTTAAATGTGTGGTTACTTATGTTATCATTTCTTCTTAAATTGTCTAAGTGATATTGTTGTATAACTGTATTATCTGTTGCATTGCACGCCCCGGGACTATATCCCTCACTGGGCAACAGTGGTTGCTCATACCTCGTTAACATGTTTCAGGTGGCACAGTTGGTGGAGTTACCTTAGCTGCTGTGTGATATTTGTCTGAGGTGGATGTGCTTTCTGGTTGCTATGTGAAGAATTTGTTGTCCTATGTATAATCTATTTTGGGGCCTTAAAGCTCATGTATGTATTTGAGTAATATGTAAGCTGGAAGTCTGATAATGTAGTAGCAGTGGTAATTCTATGGCTTGTAATAACTTATATTTTTATTTCTAGTTGCTTTGCATGCTTGGGAGTGAATGACTTAGTGTAGAATGTTTTATCTCTAAGTATGTTTTAATGTTATCCTAGAATCGCATGGTTATTAGACTATATTATAAACAAGTTACTTGCATGCTTGTGTGGTTTTGGAACTGTTGTTTGCTTCAAGGCTCGGATGGCCTTGAATCTTTAAATATTTAGCCATGAAAAGTTTGTTTATCTTGTAGTTACCTTATTTGAGAATTTACAGGTTTTCAGAATGTCTATAGTACAGGGGAAACTCTGTCCGTTTTTCCCTAAAATTTTGTGACCGGGTTTGGTATTGGGTTGAGAATAGCATGGTTATTAGAGCCTCCGGTCTCGTGAGGGATCGGGGCGTTACAGTGTTTGCAACCAAACTGGCTGGTGCATTGGCCTTACCTTAATAAGTCCGAGAGAGTCTTCATTTAGAACGCTTCATATCTCGTGACACGCAGAGCAAGGCATTTTATTTTAAAAATTATGTATAACTTCAAAAGATTCATTCTTTATAAATATAGTCAAAGGGTGCATTGCCTCTTTGAGTGAAGAAGAGAATGGCTTTATATAGACATTCTTGAGCGATGTTCGTCGCCCTAGGCTTACCATTATTTTATTTCATTCTATTGATTGGTTCTAGCTCCAAAGAACATATACATGGAGCTATGTCGACTTACGTACGTCTCGTTGACAAAAAGATTAGGTATACCATGCCATGTATCATCCCCTCTTTCCATAGAGGAGAGATAAAGAAAGAGAAAAGATATAGTGATAAGACCTTGTTCGTTTCTACTTGACGTTATTTTCCTCGATTTTTAAATAAGTAGCTTGTACTAAGGATCTAATCAGAGTCAAACTTTGATTCAAAAAAAACCTTTTAGCCAGAGTACAAGTCTACTTTTTGATCCTTAGTAAAGGCAGATTAAGCCACAAATATTTTTTTTGAATCAAAGTCTCAATTTCCTCATTGGGAGTCGCTCTGCGAGACATCCAATAGTCTCTGACTTGGTCTTCGAATCGTAAGTCTCAACCTGTTCTCGGCTTGCCTCACTCTCAGGTTGGCCTTTCTACTTGACTAAGTAGTATTCCACTCGTGCAGTGGGTGTATAGGCTAGCCCATGGTACAGTCAACTATGATATACTCAACTTCTTCTTTAGTAGGTTCATCTACAAGATCTAGTGGTACCCTCATGGGCATGTTCCTCTCTCGGTCAGTCTAGTCTAATCGAAGTCAACTGACTCATATGGAATAAGGGGTGAGTTTTCACCGAGCTGGTTGCTTGAGTCTATAGGCTACCTCTCCTATCCGCTTTTCTACAAGGTCTACTTTCAGACCGGGCCAATCCTGACAGTTGTTTAAGTAGGTTTGGGCTAGGTCATTGCGCTCCTGCTGCCTCTTGGCAAAGTAGGCTGATGGGCAAGCCCCCTCGTCTGGGAATGGTGTGGGGCGTCAGAGGCTGTTGCCCTGTGGCCAACTCGAAGGGGCAGAAGTTCGACGCAGAGCTTTTTGGTTGTTAAGTTATATCAGCACTGAGCAATATCCAAGAGCACCAATCCATCTGGTTTGCACTAAAGTGGCTTAAGTAGCCCTCAAGGAGTCCGTTTATTCTCTCCGTCTGAACTTTCAAAGATATACTAACCGCAGGTATTTGACCATCAGATACTGACAGTCGTCTTCTAACATTACCGACATTTCAGGTTTTCATAAATTTCACATAAGATAAAAGCTCTTTTCATCATCAGAAATAACCTGATTTCGCATTGCATTACCATAACGAAAAGCAAAAATCATTAAAAAAAAAAGAGAGATTGCTCTTGTGACTGGGAATGAACCTTTATCGGTGGAGGAGTGGAGGAAAAGGAATAGCGATGGATTCCTATAGAGCATCCAGGAATAAATAGATTCAATCGGACGACGAATTCTTTCGTGGTCCAAGGAAATCAAAGGTCCGGTTCCACGATTTCATCTATATTGAATCTCCTAATATCATAATAGCTTATATAGTCATGATTCAATTCAGGTTCACTGACTTTTTATTGATTTCTCATTTTTTGGATCTGATTCGAACAATGGAGAAGTAAGAAGACTTTGGCGATTCATAATAGGGTATCTAGAATATCTATGTCCCAAGACATAAAATATGAATAATGAAACATGAGTAAAAGTATACCCTGTAGTGACATAGCAGTTCTCCTAATCGACTACTTATCATCATAATGAACATTCTACTTGAAAATGAAAAAAAAGGACTCGCTAGGCGGTTACCTTTTTGTCATATTTATATCCTTTGCTTAAAAATGAAGACACTAAGGTTCATCAGAATCTCTTATTAATAAGAGAGACATGAGTTTTGTGGAAAAAAGCCCTTTTATTGGTTTTGAAGCGATGACTTAAGCCTCTTTCTTATGGCGTTTAAAGAGTGTGACTCTTTAGTTAATAAGGGCCCATTTTATTTAATTCATGAATTAGCCCACTATGAGTCTATTGCATATTAATTAGATATATACAATAATATAGTATATCATTTGTGTCCTTGTTACAAGGACGACGAAACTAAATGGTTCGAATGAAGAGAAAAAATAAGATTTTTTAGGCTGTACACCTAATTTTCCTGGGATTGTAGTTCAATCGGTTATAGCACCGCCCTGTCTAGGCGGAAGTTACGGGTTCGAGCCCCGTCAGTCCCGACAGATTCAATAAATACATCAATTCATCTATCCATTTTATGTGAAAAGAGGGACAGGGAACAGAATTTCATTCCCAACAGGGGATCTTTTTTTGTTTTTTCTATCCTTTTTCGTTTTGCATTTCTCATCAAACAAATAAGGGAATTCTCATTACTTCAACTAGTACCGATTGATGGGAGAGAGACATATGTGGATTAGTACAATTCATTATTGGCATATTCATGATTCCAAGAGAGACTGGGTTTGGTTTTTCGACCCGATCCATGTAATGGAATAAAAGTACCTTTTTTTTTCTCAGGAGCGCATACACAAATGGAATTCATTTCTTGTATGATACAAAATGAATTTTACCCTGATAGAATACTTTTCCAGATTAAAAAACGATTTCCTTTTCCGGCTCCTATTTTGTCTAACCTCAATTACTATACTAATTTCGAATTAGAAAAAAAAAATCTATCTCATTCAAATAGTATGCTGTGCTTTTGATATATGCATCCCAATATTAATCTAAAGAAGGGGGATATTCAAAAAAGAAAGATCAAACAAGGCTTAGCAAGGGAATGCAAAATTTTCTATTTTTTTAGTTAGAATTGATTGGTCGTACCTATAAAATAATAGAATATGAATGACTCGCTATTCACTCGGGTTTTGGGTTATAATCATTATGTTGGAGAGATGGCCGAGTGGTTTAAGGCGTAGCATTGGAATTGCTATGTAGGCTTTTGTTTACCGAGGGTTCGAATCCCTCTCTTTCTGTACCTTCACCTAATTAACTAATGTTACTGACCGAAATGTATCAAATAGCAATGGAAATCATTATTCCAACAGTTAGACCTTTCATTGATAGGAATGCAGGTAAAATACATGCACTTGGCATTCCAAACTTTTTTGCACAAGAGTCGAATTATCCGCTGATCCCGGGGATGGGGACAGTCAGATGAGACATGCTAGTTAGGTTCAATCCCAATGAAAGGGGGATCTTTAGGAACAAAGTGTGACGAATCAAGAGGAATGAGCTACCTTTGATACAGATGGATTACCCCCCACCGATGAAAAAGGCTAATCTAGAGGGACATGCGAAAACTCCACTGCTCCCCCTAGAGGTTCATCATGCAGAAAGATGCAACAGGAAGGCAGAAGGGATTGAATCAGGTTGAGTAGGGGAATCGAAAGCAAGCGACCAGGAAGGGCAAAATACTAGACTCGCCCTTGGACAAGACACATGGGGGGAAGAAGGAGATCGGTACTATTTTTCCCGCCCCCGGACAGATCAGTTGATGGATAAAGGTTCATCTTGTGTCGAATATGACACTTCAGACTCTCTTTGGACAGGAATCATTACCATCGAGAACATCGACTCATCTTGCAACTTATATCTCCACCGCGCTTTGAGGGAGGGACACTGCTGCCCACTTTAGCAAAAACTATACACATCGAATGAAGGTTACTGGCTCGAGAGAGAAAGTCATTTCTTCTTTGTGATAGTCTTTCCTATTTCGTAGCTCTTTCTTTTTCGGGGCCTATCCCGGATGAGAAAGATACAAAGCCTATTGACTCTGATGCTTGCTTGACGGGAGAAATGGGTTGAGATTCTGCCTTGCCTACCTGAGTCCAATCCTTTCTTTTATGGTCGGAGAAATTAGTACGGGTTGCCATATATGTCTGGATGGATTGGAATGAAGGGATGAAGGAGAGGAAGCACCAATGGACCAAGTATACTATCCTATGGGGCTGGCCTCCCATTGACAAAAAAATGCTCCCGACAATCTTTGACCGGGCGGGGTAGGTAGAAGTTGATCCGGTAGGTCGACTAGCCGTTTTATTAGCTACTGGTCGTGATGATGACTTTTACTTGGATTATGCAACATATTTTTCTTATTCTCCTCCCACGACGTGCCTAGCTATTAGGTTCTGACTCATGCATCTGTCGGTAAAGCACGTCCAAAGTGATGCACGCCCCCATAGAAAGAAGCACGCCCACCCGAAGTAGCATCCTTAGACACGTTCTTATTGCGGGAGGGGAAGAGATGAAAGATTCATAGTTTCGAAGACCTTTCCATTGATAAGGCATTAAGGTATTATTTCTTTTTGTTTTACCCTTTTTATGTATAGATAGATCGTTTATTCCAAAAAAAAGAAACCTGGGAAGCTACGCCTTATTACTCAACCACATAAAAAAAGACATTATTATGATGGATGAAATTTCTCAAGTCTTGAATGAGATCTTTCCTGGCATATTATGTTAGTGTTCTCATAGGTTCAGGAAAGGAACAAGCACTCAGACATTCTTTGCGCATGTACAGAACTGGGGAGAAGTTGACCAGCTCATTCAAGCAGACGTCTTTGGTAGAGTCTCCACTCCATCATGCTTAGGTAAGCGTTATATGCAATCATATATTGATGATGACTCGCGGGGTATATTTCTTAGAAGAGAAGTCCGAAGTCTTTCAAAAGTTCGTGGAGTTCAGAAGATTAGTGTGGAGAATGTTTTTTAGAAAGTAAATCTAAAGAAAACTATGTTTGAGGATAGACTCTGGAGAGGAATACACATCACAGAAGTTGGTGCTTACTTGAAAAGCACGAGATTCGCTGACAGTTTTCCTGCTCTTATACTACACAGCATAACGAAGTCGCAGAGAGGAAGAATAGACATCTTGGCAAAACAGCATGATTAATGCGAGGAATGTGCAGCTGGGTCGAATGCATGATGACTGAAGCCCATGTCATCAACAGATTGCCTCAAGGGAAGCTTGGTTTTCTCTCACCATACCAGGTATTTACAAGAGAGAGCTGACTCTTTCACATTTCAGACTATTAGGGTACTTTTGCTACGTCTTTGTGCCCGACCAATTAAGGACAAAGTTGGAAAAAAAGGCGATATAGTCTATCTTTACTAGGTACAATCAGCAAAAGAAAGGGTGGACATGTGTTGATCCTACCACCAATAAAGCATACATCTCGGCACATCTTGTCTTTGATGAGGCATCATCATGGTAGTCTACTGAGAATGTTGTGTTACCAGACTCAGAGAGTTTAGACTCGAGTATGCGAGCGCAGTTACCAGAGTGGTATGAGGTTTTTGTCGGGAGTGACTCAGGACCAGTAGAGTCGCCAAAATCGAGTTCATGAACTAGCAGTTCTTTGAGCCTCATTTGATAGAAGATAGGTGTTCGCAAGGTTCAAAGTCCAAAGCCCATAGGCTAGGAAAATCCTTCTCCAAGAAGTGGAGAGAGTAGGTCACGAACAGAGTTGTGAGATAGTCGAGAGAAGAGACCACTACCAATGGAAGACATCACGACTAAAAATCAGCCAAGGCTAAGAAGATCTTTGCGGATCAAGAAGTCTAATCCGAGACGCTGTCCTGCTCTTACAGTGTTCTGTGTCCGAGATCGGGCAACCGAGTTCGTTTGAAGACGCAAAGGGTAATGACGAGTGGGAGAACGCAATGCATGAGGGGATTTCCGCTCTAAAGAAGAATGACACATGGGACCTTGTTCCATTTCCCGCTGGAGTAAAGCCAATTTCTTGCACGTGGGTATACAAGGTAAAACGATGAAGTGATGGATCAGTCAAAGGGACACGGTTACTCGTTCTTTCTCACATGACAGCAGTACGAGATTGACTACGACGAGACGTTTAGTCCAGTGGCAAAGATGACTACTGTGCGAGTACTAATCTCTGACACAACAAGTAAGTCCTAGCGTCTATGGTAGATGGATGTCAAAAAATCCTTTCTCTATGTAATAATAATGAAGGGGCAGGCAATCGGTCAAAGGTATCCCCAAGTCGGACCGACAAAGACCAAGAAGTATCCATTCTTAACACAAAGAAAGCGCTGGCTTTTAGAGAATCTTTCCTCCTAAATTATGCACGATTTGCTGGCCTTTCTTGAGAGTTAAGCGATGAGTTGGGTAAGCTTCCTACGAGTACGGCTTCTCCGGGGCGACTAAGGACACACCCAACCAAACTCTCGGTAAAAAGGGTCTCCTTTGGTACAATCTCCTCCGCTGGGTCTATCCCATACTATTGCTTTCAAAAATTAGTGAAATCAAAAAGCATTATATGAATGAATTCCTTCATAGCCTTAATAGATAGAGTAGAGTAGAGAGAAATGGAAGTAAGCCTTTGGTATTCTGTTCTTATTGCTTAGTTCCTGTCTATCTCTATCTATCAAAATAGACCCTCTTTGAAGCAGAGAAAGATCAGTCCAGTATTTAGAACTAGATTCGAAAAATTCACATACATAAAAGATGGGGTGAGGCTTGAGTCTACTTTCAATTAGAGTTTCAATTACAAAAGTAAAATATAATCCGGTTGTAAAAAAAGCCTTTGTTGCCTTTACGAAGATTTCCCTTCTTTGCTTCTTTTGTTTGAAATAGGAACGGGGTGGGTATAATCCGGTTGTAAAGAAAGAAACCCCCTGAGTGGGGGATTGTCTTCCTCACTGACCCTAAAGAAGGTGGCTCTATCACTAAGTAGGCCGGCAGAGAGGGCACCAAATGCCTAAACAAGACAAGAACCTACTATATGCTTAACACAAATTTTGCAGTCCTCCCTCTAGCACACGGGGATCGGCCCCACCGCCGGTGCCGGAAGTTTCTGAGCCACTACCACTAGCTCAAGAGCCTGTTCCTCATTTCTTTGAAATCCAAGTTGCTAAAGTCAACCAAGAGGACATCTAGAGGGAGTTAGAAGAGCAGCAGGAGTAGCCGGCACCAACGGGTAGAGCTAAGCTAACAAGGCCTCACATATGCGAAGACTCACCTCATTGGAAAATTAAGTAGCTGACCTTATTATCGACTTACGAAAATCCGAACATATGAGGCTCACCTTAGAAGATTCAATGAATGGTCGAAATGCTCGAAGAAGAGTATGGTCTGGAAAAGCTAGGCACGATCAAAAAGCACAACCAACGATATGGCAGAAAGAGTCTCTTTTACAGGGACTCCAAGTATTGCTTTAATATGTTCTTGAGAACTAGAGTCTCAAATCGAGAATGAAATAAAAACCAGAAAAATGATTTCTTAGTAATATTAAGAGGGAAGTTTTCATGTTCATTGTTTAGTTGCTAGGTAGCCAATCTTTACTTAACTAGGCCTAAGCAATGCCCAAAGACTCCCATGCCTTTCTAGGTTGGACCAACCTAACTGGCGATTTTCGATAAGTCTTTCTTCATTTTTAGAGCAAGAAGCAGAACTACAAGAAAAATTTCTTGATATTTATGGATAACCAATTCATTTTCAAATATAGTTGGGAGACTTTACCCATGAAATGGGTCAAAAAGATGGAAAGATAAGAACTTAGGAATAGATCTGATACCAATACGGACTACCCATTTCCATTGTTGTTTTTTTTGAAATTGCATACCTATACAAGGGTTCAAGTTTTAATCGATATTTGCGGAGTTGATTATCCCTCTCTAAAACAAAGATTTGAAGTGGTCTATAATTTACTAAGTACTCGGTATAACTCATGCATTCGTGTACAAACCAGTGTAGACGAAGTAATACGAATATCTCTAGTAGTCAGTCCATTTCCATCAGCTGGACAGTGGGAATGAGAAGTGTGGGATATGTTTGGTGTTTCTTCCATCAATCATCTAGATCTACACCGTATATCAACAGATTATGGTTTCGAGGGTCATCCATTAAGAAAAGACCTTCATCTGAGTGGATATGTGGAAGTACGCTATGATTGTAAGACCTCATATTTTGTCTTTATCTCGATTTGCGTGTTTTGCATCAATTTGCGTGATTTGACCTGTTTATGTATTATATGAATTAGAATGTGTTAAATATGTGATTTATATTCTTAATACATGCTATGTGTGCATTCATGAAATTTTTATCAAAATTGGCATCAGAAATTTTATCGACGATTTTTGTGAATAGTATTTGAAACACCTGTCCGCTAAAATTTTTACAGGGGTGTTTTAAATATTTTAAAACCGGGTCCTCGGGAATTAATAGACCCGTGTTTGATTAAAACAGATTTTGAATCGGTTTTGAAATTTTAAATGTTTTTACACTTTCTTTTGCAAAAATCGAGTTTTAAGCGGACTCGGGTGGAAAAGTTTGAATGTAAAACTATTTGTCACGTAAAATAAATTATCTAGAATTAGTTTAAGTGTCAATTTAATGTTTGATCAAGAAATAGTCAAGAAATGAATTAAAAGACTAAAAATAGAATTAAAAGACTAAGGAAACTAACTTTGACTTTCTTTTATTTGTTTGACCTTTACATATTATGCATCAACACACATTAGCAAAGCACAAAAACATACTCACACACAATTTTTCAAAGAGATTTTGCATATAATTGAATTTTGAACCGTTAAAAAGTTGAACTGATGTTATATTACTGCTCAGTGCATGCTAAGGATCGTTTATATGTATTTATATAAGATTTGAACCATCGTAGTATGCATTTCTAATTTCGGGTATTAAAAGTTGAGTATTTGACTATTTGTTGAATAAATGTTGTTGTGGTTGTTGGAATTGCGTACTGTTAGTTTGTAAAAGTTTGTTAAATACGTGGTAGTAAAGTTGTAATGCCGAAATTTTGATTGCAAAGTCGGTGTGAATGTTTGGAAATTTCAGCCTTGATGCATTAGGATTTTAGGGTTGTTGGGCTTGATGTGGATGGTTTATGGTTAGTTTCCGAGGGGGTGAATGTTGTTGATTGAGTGGGTGAGTGATAGAAATTGCTTTTGAGGTTATTGGATTAGTAGAATGTAAGTTATGACTTTTAGAAGTTCGGGTTGTCTTTCTTTAAAATGTTGAAATATGCCTTTAGATGTTTGGGTGGTGTTTGGGTGGTTGAATTGTGAGTTGTTGATGGTTAGACTAGGGTTTGGTTGTGTGTTTGATGCATGTTAAGTTGGGTGTCCTACTTTGTCATCTAACTTAGTTGTTTGTTGTTTATTTGATTAGTTGTTGATATGTTGCTGAAATGATGATTATTGATTGATTATTGTTGAACCGAGAGATAGGCAACCTACTTTGTTGTCCTCCTGTGATAATTGATTATTGATGAACCAGAAGATAGTCAACGTGAAAGGTTGTCCTCTTGTGATTGAATGTTTATTATTATTGCTGAGTCTTGGTATGTGTGTGCCACCTCTCGAGTAGCATTGGGCTGTCAGGTTGAAACCGGAATGACTACCATAGACTACCCCCAGATCGCATGACAGAGGTGTCATGGAGGGAGAGGCTAGAGAGGTACCTTGGGTGCGTGAGTAATGGGGAGTTACAAGAAGAACGGTTGAGATCGTGATGGTGTTTGGAGCTACACCAACTAGAGTATCCTTTATTGATTGGCCATTATAATTAATGTGCTTATATTGTTATTGATGATTATTATGTGTTTACTGCTCAAAGGATGATTTTCGAGGAGTATAGTAAATACTGTTAGAGATCTATCGAATCCTCACTGGGCTTGGTTTATATAAGCTCACTCTCAATTATTGCATGCATACAGGTGCTACCGATCCAAATTACGGGTACGTGCCTCAAGAAGAGGATAATGTGCCATATGTGGATGAGTCTTATGTGCCAGAGTCTTGTCTTTGATCATTGATGTTGTACTCTTTTGTTATCTTGTATATTTAAAATTAGTTGGTTTGTATTTACTTTGAAGTTTATGATATATAAGATGTTGTAAAGATAATGGATTAAATGTTGCTAGTTTAATGGTCTTGTTTTGGAATATGATTAGGCCACTAGATTGGTTATAATCTATTTTGGGAATGTATGTTATATAGTAAATGTATGATGTTGGAACGGAGGCATGTAACCTATGGATAAAATGGTAAAATCATGTTTAAGTATATTTTGGGTTGCGTTGTATATTGCTATCTTGATTGTGGAGTTGTTGTTAATCTTTGGGGTTGGATGTATGAAATTAAAAAAAGGTTGGCTTAGAGCCTTGGTATCCAGATTACAGTCGTTATACTGTCGAAATTCCGTTGCGTCCTGACTAATCTTAAGGGGGGTTGAGTTGGGGCATGACATTTAATTGTATCAGAGCGCATGTTTAGCTGTCAGCTGGGGTATCCTCAGAATGTGGGTAGTGGTCTAAGCATGCAAGTATTTATTAATTGAAAGAAAAGTGAAACATATGTTAATATGTTTATGTGATTAATTTACTTATGTTTCTAACTTTCTATGTGATGAATATGCTTTATGTGTTAAGTGAACTAATGTGGTCAATATGTTTTATGTGATAACGTGCCTTACGTACTCAATGTGTTGTCATTAATGTGCATTATGTGATTAATGTGTATTATGTGACAACTGTGTTTTATGTGATCAAAGTGCCTTGTGTGAAGTTAGTTGTTTATGTGGTTTTAATTGTTTATAACTTGCTTATGTGAACCAACGCGCTTTAGGTTCTTAATGTACTTTGAGTGATTAATGTGAGTTACACAATCAATTTGAATTATGTGTAGTTTGTTGCTTATGAGACTTTAATTGTTTATAACTTATTATGTGATATAACCTGTTTACGTGATATTGGCTTCTTATGTGTTGAATTGTGCGTTATGTGATAATGTTGTTTTATATGTTAATTATGTATTATGTCGTACCCGTCTTCATGTGATATAATTGTATATATGTTATAACTGCGGGTGACTCTTTGGGTGACTCTTTTTGGTGTAATAAGGATGACTGTCAGAGCTCTTGGAATCAGAGGAATGGTGGCGCACAGTGAGAGTTGGTTGGGAGGCAAGAGGTACTCCGTATGTTTGGGATACCTTCCTTAGAGCGTTTCGGGCGAAGTATGTCTCGAGGATTGCATGGTAGCGGAGAGAAGCAGAGTTTTTGTCCTTGGTTCAGGGGAATGCTTCAGTGGCTGAGTATGAGGCCACTTTTACTATACTGTCCCGGTATGCACCGGAGTTTGTAGCTGATGAGGAATGCAGGACCCGGAGGTTTGTGTTGGGTTTGAGGTCGGAGATTCAGGATGCGATGGCCCTGAATCAATATGATATATTCTCTGAGGCTTTTGATGCGGCATCCAGATTGGAAAAGAGGAAAGGGGAACAGATCAGACCTAGTCAGCCTAGCAAGAGGCCATTTCAGCCGCAGGGCCAGCAGGGTATGTATAGACCTTCGGTACAATAGGGTGGTTATAGGCCTTCGGTGCAGCAAGGTTCTTTCGGACTGCGGGGACAGTAGAGTTACTATCGGCCTCAGTTTTAGCAGGGGTCTTATAAGGCTCAGTCGCAGTACAGGCCGGCCCAGTCTCAGGGTCAATATAGTCCTAGTGTTGCGAGACCTTAGCAACAGGCTGGTACAATTGCTTTCTCGGCTTCTGGTTCTTCTAGGGGCAGTGGCAGTGTTTCATCACCGCAGTGTACTTACTGCAAGCGTCAGGGCCATGCGGAGGCCGACTGCAGGTCGAAGGCAGGAACGTGTTTAGGCTGCGGCAACAATCAACATAGGGTGAATGATTGCCCTAGATATCAGAGGACTGATGGTCGGGTAGCGACCCAGGGTTATCAAGGCCAACCTACTAGTGGTACACCTCAACAGCAGCGGGTTCAGGCTCGGGCCTACGCAGTTGATTTGGAGGAGGCTCTTGAGTATACGACAGTCATGGAAGGTAACTTCCTTATACTCAATCAACTTGTTAAAGTGTTGATTGATTCTGGTGCTACACATTCTTTCATTATGCCTACTTGTGTGCAACGTGTTAACATGCAACCTAAAAGATTGCCTTATGTGGTTGAGATTAGTACTTCTTTAATTGATAAGTATGTGACTGGCTTAGTTTGTAAAGACTGTAAAATACATGTTAAGGGTTAGGATTTTCCATCGGACCTTATTTTATCTCCTATTCGTGGGTATGATTTTATCTTGGGTATGGACTGGCTTTCTAAGTATGATGCTCAGCTAAACTGTAGAACAAAGGTAGTACAGTTTCGTTTGCCAGATCAGCCAGTGGTTGAGGTAGCGGGGAACCGGGATGCTAAGACGAGTTTTATTATCTCATCAACTAAAGCTGTTAAGCTTGTGAGTAAAGGGTGTTCGGGTTATCTAGCTTATTTGATCAACAAGCCATCTGATAAGCTGAAGCTGGAGGACGTTCCTATTATTCGTGAATATCCCACTTTATTTCCCGAGGAGTTGCCAGGGTTACTGCCAGAGAGAGATGTAGAGTTTGTGATCAATCTTATTCCCGGTACTCAACCTATTTCTAAATCAGCATACCGGATGGCACCAGCTGAGCTTAGGGAACTGAAAAATCAGTTGCAGAAGTTATTAGAGAAAGGTTCAATTCAGCGGAGTTCTTCACCCCGGGGAGCACCTGTTTTATTTGTGAAGAAGAAGGATGGTACCTTAAGATTGTGTATCGATTATCGTGGTTTGAATCAAGTGACCATAAAAAACAAGTATCCTTTACCACTGATTGATGAGTTGTTTGATCAACTTCAGGGAGCTAAAGTCTACTCTAAATTTGACTTGAGGCAGGGGTATTATCAGCTTCGGATTCGCACGGAGGTTGTTCCGAAGTCTGCTTTTAGGACTCGATACGGGCATTATGAGTTTGTTGTTATGCCTTTTGGATAAACTAATGCGCCGGTAGAATTCATGGACCTTATGCATCGAGTTTTTCAGCCGTACTTGGATCAGTTCATGGTAATCTTTATTGATGATATCTTAGTTTATTCTAAGTCTGAATCGGAGCACGAGCAACATCTACGGCTTGTTTTACAAAAATTACAGGAGCATCAGTTTTTTGCGAAGTTCAGCAAATGCGAATTTTGGATGCAACGTATATCTTTTCTCGGTCATGTGATCACACAGAGCGGTATTTCTGTAGATCCCACTAAGATTGAAGTGGTGATATCTTGGAAAAGGCCGGAGAATGTTTCGGAGATTCGTAGCTTTCTTGGCTTGGTGCATTATTACCGTAGGTTTGTCAATGACTTTTCTAAGATTGCAGGGCCATTTTCTAAGTTAACTCAGAAACGGACCAGCTTTATTTGGGATGATAAATGTGAGAATGGGTTTCAAGAGTTGAAAAAGAGATTGATTACCACTCCAGTACTTGCTCTACCAGAGGGGACCGATAATATGGTTATCTACAGTGATGTATCCAAGGATGGCTTGGGTTGTGTACTTATGCAGAATGGCCGGGTTATTGTCTATGCTTCCAGAAAGTTGAAGCCGTATAAGGTGAATTATCTGACTCATGATCTTGAGTTGGCAGTAGTTGTATTTGCACTGAAAAAGTGGCGTCATTATTTGTGGGGCAGTAAGTTCGAGATTTTCACTGATCATAAGAGTCTTAAGTACTTGTTCTTGCAGAAGGAGTTGAATATGCATCAACGGAGATGGATGAAACTTCTCAGAGATTATAATTGTTCTATCAGTTATCTGCCTGGGAAGGCAAATGTTGTGGCAGACGCTCTTAGCCGTAAGGAGAATGTTTCTTGTTTGGCTGCCAAGAAGTGGGAGGTTCTTGTGGAATTCACTTATTGGAGACCGGAGATGACTCAGGTTGGGGTGATGTGTTCACATCTCCGTATTCAACCCTTATTGCTGTCTCAGATCAGAGAAGCTCAGCAGCTTGATCCAAAACTTCTGAAGATCAAGGATCAGATCACGGATGATCAGTCTGATTTCAAATTATATGTAGATGGTATTCTTCAGTTTCAGAGCAGGGTTTGTGTTCCCGATGAACTAGGTTTGAGGCGAGGTATTCTGGAGAAGGCTCATAATTCTAAGTACACCATTCATCCCAGTGGAAACAAGATGTATCGGGATTTGAAGCAACATTATCGGTGGAATAACATGAAAAGGGAGGTTCCTAAGTTTGTATCTAGATGTTTGACTTGTCAGCGAGTAAAGGTCGAACATCAATGACTTGTAGGGTTACTTCAGCTGTTGGCAATACCACAATGGATTTGGGAGCATATTACAATGGACTTCGTCTCTAGTTTTCCTAGAACACCGAGAGGTAACGACGCAGTTTGGGTTGTCGTAGATCGTTTGACGAAGTTAGCTTAATTCATTCCGATGAGGTTAGGGGATGAGGTTGCAAAGTTGGCAGATCTTTATTTGGATCAGATTGTTAGACTTCATGGGATTCCATCTAGTATTGTCTCAAATCGAGATCCTCGGTTTACTTCTCGTTTGTGGGAAAAACTTCAGGAGACTTTGGGTACTCAGTTAAACTTCAGCATAGCATATCATCCTCAGACCGACAGTCAGTCTGAGAGGACTATTCAGATTTCGGAAGATATGCTCAGGGTTTATGTTTTGGACTTCGGGAAGAATTGCAAAAACATCTACCACTTGCCGAGTTTGCCTATAATAATAGTTATCAAGCTACTATTGGGATGACACCTTTTGTAGCTCTCTACGGCCGTAAGTGTCGTTCACCTTTGTATTGGGATGAAGTAGGGGAGATGAAGACTACTAGTCCGACTATTATGCCAGAGCTTCTAGAGAAGATTGAGAATGTTCAGTTGATTAGGCAGAGAATGCTTACAGTGCAGAGCAGATACAATAGTTATGCTGATAAGCGTCGTCGGGATTTGGAGTTTGTAGTCGGGGATCGGGTTTTCTTGAAATTATCTCCTCGAAAGGGGTTTGCTTGTTATGGTAAAAGTGGTAAGCTGAGTCCAAGGTTTGTAGGGTCGTTTGAGATTATTGGCAGGGTTGGTAAGTTAGCATATCGGTTGGCGTTACCGGAGAACTTCTCTAATGTCTACGATGTCTTTCACGTGTCTAATTTGTGAAAGTATAATCCAGATCCTTCTCATATCAACTTCGTGAGAATCTGACTTATGATGAGAGGCCGATTCGCATTCTTGATCTGATGGAACGGGAACTGAGATCGAAGAAGATTCCGATGGTCAAGGTATTGTGGAAGCATCACGGGATTGATGAGGCTACTTGGGAGAAGCGAGATCAGATGTAGCAGTAGTACCCAGATCTTTTCTGTACATCAAGTAAGAATTTCGAGGACGAAATTTCTTTAAGGAGGGGGGGGGAGAATATGAGACCCCATATTTTGTTTTTACCTCGATTTGTGTGCTTTGCCTTGATTTGCGTGATTTGACCTATTTATGTGTTATATAAGTTAGAATGTGTTAAATATGTGATATATATTCTTAATACATGCTATGTGTGCATTCATGAAATTTTCATAAAAATCGGCATCAGAAATTATATCGACGATTTTTATGAATAGTTTTTTGAACACATGTCCGCTAAAATTTTTATAGGGGTGTTTTAAGTGTTTTAAAACCTAGTCCTCGGGAATTAATAGACCCGTGTTTGATTAAAATGGATTTTGAATCGGTTTTGGAATTTTAAAGGTTTTTACAGTTTCTTTTGCAAAAATCGAGTTTTAAGCTGACTCGCTTGCAAATGTTTGAATGTAAAACTCTTTGTCACCAAAAATAAATTATCTAGAATTAGTTTAAGTGTCAATTTAATGTTTGAGCAAGAAATAGTCAAGAAATGAATTAAAAGACTAAAAATAGAATTAAAAGACTAAGGAAACTAACTTTGACTTTCTTTTATTTGTTTGACCTTTACATATTATGCATCAACAAACATTAGCAAAGCACAAAAACACACTCACACACACACACATGGCCGAGAGGCCATGAGAGAAAAAAAGAGAAGAAAAACTCAAGTTTTCAAAGAGATTTTTCATTAGAAATTGCATTTGAAGGCCAAACTTCATCATCCAAGGCTTGATTCTACTTGTTGGGCATTCATTGAGCATATTTCTAGCTTCATAACACATCAAAGGTGAGAGAAAAATTCTAGATCTCAAAATGTCATTTGTATGTTTTTGCATATAATTGAATTTTGAACCGTTAGAAAGTTGAATTGATGTTATATTATTGCTCAGTGCATGCTAAGGATCGTTTATATATATTTATATAAGATTTGAACCATTGTAGTATGCATTTCTATTTTTGGGTATTTAAATTTGAGTATTTGACTATTTGTTGAATAAATGTTGTTGTGGTTGTTGGAATTGCTTGTTGTTAGTTTTTAAAAGTTTGCTAAATACGTGGTAGTAATGTTGTAATGCCGAAATTTTGATTGCAATGTCGGTGTGAAAGTCCAAAAATTTCAGCCTTGATGCATTAGGATTTTAGGGTTGTTGGGCTTGATGTGGATGGTTTATGGTTGGTTTTCGAGGGGGTGAATGTTGTTGATTGAGTGCGTGAGTGATAGAAATTGGTTTAGAGGTTATTGGATTAGTAGAATGTAAGTTATGACTTTTAGAAGTTCGGGTTGTCTTTTTTTAAAATGTTGAAATATGCCTTTAGATGTTTGGGTGGTGTTTGAGTGATTGAATTGTGAGTTGTTGATGGTTAGACTAGGGTTTGGTTGTGTGTTTGATGCATGTTAAGTTGGGTGGCCTACTTTGTCATCTAACTTAGTCGTTTGTTGTTTATTTGATTAGTTGTTGATATGTTTTTGAAATGATGATTATCGATTGATTATTGTTGAACCGGGAGATAGGAAACCTACTTTGTTGTCCTCTTGTGATAATTGATTATTGATGAACCGGGAGATAGTCAACGTGAATGGTTGTCCTCTTGTGATTGAATGTTTATTATTATTGCTGAGTCTTGGTATGTGTGTGCCACCTCTCTGGCAGCATCGGGCTATCGGGTTGAAATTGGCATGATTACCATAGACTACCTCCAGCTTGCATGATGGAGGTGTCATAGAGGGAGGGGCTAGAGAGGTAACTCGGGTGCGTGAGTAATGGGGAGTTACAAGAAGAACGGTTGAGATCGTGATGGCGTTTGGAGCTACACCAACTAGAGTATCCTTTATTGATTGGTCATTATAATTAATGTGCTTATATTGTTATTGATGATTATTATGTGTTTATTGCTCAAAGGATGATTTCCAAGGAGTATAATAAATACTATTACAGATCTATTGAATCCTCACTGGGCTTGTTTTATATAAACTCACTCTCAATTATTGCATGCATACAGGTGTTACCGATCCATATTATGGGTACGTGCCTCAAGAAGAGGATAATGTGCCATATGTGGACGAGTCCTATGTGCCAGAGTCTTGTCCTTGATATCTGATGTTGTACTCTTTTGTTATCTTGTATATTTAAAACTAGTTGGTTTGTATTTACTTAGAAGTTTATGATATATAAGATGTTGTAAAGATAATAGATTAAATGTTGCTAGTTTAGTGATCTTGTTTTGGAATATGATTAGGCCACTAGATTGGTTATAATCTATTTTGGGAATGTATGTTATATAGTAAATGTATGATGTTGGAACGGAGGTGTGTAACCTTTGGATGAAATGGTGAAAGCATGTTTAAGTATATTTTGGGTTGCGTTGTATGTTGTTATCTTGATTGTAGAGTTGTTGTTAATCTTTGGGGTTGGATGTATGAACTTAAAAAGAGGTTGGCTTAGAGCCTCGGTATCCAGATTACAGTCGTTATAGTGCCGAAATTCCGTTGCGTCCTGACTAATCTTAAGGGGGGTCGAGTTGGGGCGTGACAATGATGATCCAGAGAAACGTGTAGTTTCTAAACCTATTAAGATGACCCAAGAATTTCGCTATTTCGATTTTGCTAGTCCTTGGGAACAGCGTAGCGACGGATAATTAAGAATCAGAATAGGTCCAGTCCAGGGGACAAATCAATAGGAAATTCTATTTGCTTCGTAAGAATAAGAATGAACTTCTATGAAATGAAAGAGTTTGACTGGAATTGTCTTGATCATCGGATATCATTGAGAAACAAATAGGAAGAAGTCTTATTATCGAACGATTTTCTGCAATTCTTCCCCGTATGGAATGAGTAAAGAATCAAGCTACAAGTCTCGATCTATACGTAAGGCACTGGTTTTTTTGTCTTTCTTTCTCTTTCATTAATAGTATAATACACCCTTACTCTATAGGGGCACTAGCGCTTGACTAATAACATATCAAAGTGGCATGAAAAAACGTAATAGGCTGCTACTCTAGGCTCGTTTCGCTTTTTCAAGCTCCACCCCATATTGAAAACTAAAGTGCTAACGAGCAAGAAAACGGATGTGCGTTAACGCAATGGCTTTCGCACCCCTTGCTTCTTGCCAACTATTAGTTTCTTAGTAAAGCAAGCTTTCGCGCTAGGCGCTCACCTTTTTGTCTGGGTGGAAGCTAGCGGGCAGGGCTTGCTTAACCGGATACACGGAATTGGGATCTTTGTCGCATGACAAATCTTTCTATCGGGAAAGCCTCACTTATTCAAAGCTGATTATTTATAACCCTTTTTGCTCATAAGTAAGCGTTGGTAGGAGCGGTTGGATGATGATGAGTATATAAATCAATAAAGACAAAAAAAAGAAGAAATGGCAAGAGAAATTTGATATCGATGGAGGAAATAACGATGTGAAGGAAAACAGGGTAAGGATTATCTACAATGACACTGCAGACAATTGAAAGGGATGTAGTGTAGTTTGGTAGTGCCTTTCTTTGGTGTAAAAAATGTCACGGGTTCCAATCCTGTCATCCCTACCTATTCTTCTCCTCTGGGCAGTAAGGAGGGATCCATTGAGATCGATTCAAATTGGACATAAATATTTTCATTTTTTGAGACTATATGCATGCAAGATGATTTGGAGGTAGAAAAAGAATATTTTTTTCTTTACAGTTGTATCTACTATGATAAGAAAGTGCTCTTAGTTTAGATCGGTAGAACGTGGGTCTCCAAAACCCGATGTCGTAGGTTCAAATCCTACAGAGCGTGATTCCGTTCTTGTTAGGTCTAATTACAATGAAATAACTTCACTATCTTGAAGAGCAACCTTAATTTGACCTCCTGCGGATTAAAGAAAGGAGAAAGTAAATAAAAAAGAGATATTAATTAATCAAAGGTCAAACTGATCACTGCGTTTGTATTGTAAATATGCAGTTACGAATAATCCAGCTAATAATAAGAATTAGACCTAACACGATTCCAAATAGAAAAACTTCAAGATTTTCGATTTGTTTCAAAGGGGAAAAAAGTTAGGGTTCCAAACCTAAATAAAGATCTAATTCGCCCATGAATCTTAATGGCCAAGAATTGGCAATTGACGGGGAATGAGCTACATCGAGAGGATCAGATGAAGGGGAGAGTAAACTACTATTGAAAAAAGGGAATCGTACTCTTTGCAACCTCTCTTTCACTCCACTTTCAAATAGTTCTTTTTCAGTAAACTGAATGACTGTCTCCATTAGTTTTTAAGTAGGATCTCGGAACTAAAGAAATCAACTATTACAAAAGGCTAAAGAGGCTGAACCCATTGTAACAGAATAAGTTGCTATTGATTTTACACCTTCAAGACGTGAAGAGAGACCTGGACTCATATGAGTTGAAGTACTTCCAGTCATTCCCTTGATGGAGTGCTTACCGATATTCAAAAAGGTCGGCCTTATCCTACATAAGCCCATTCCCTAAAAGGAATAGACAGAGACGACAAAAGTCGACCGATAGAACTTCGTAGATCTTGCTTACCGGTCGGTCATAGCTGTACTAGGAGGAGGAGTAGGTGTTGGCCTTGGCGAGCTGTCGTTCCTTCTTGCGGTAAGTAAAGAATGAATGCCATCCCTGTAACGCCCCCGCTCCCCATGTGGAGCCCATGCGGAGTCTCACGGGACACGTCACTACCACAATATTGTTCGCTATTGGCAGTCCCTGGCCCGCAAGCACAGGTCCCTCACTGCTTTGTTTTTCCCACGGTCTCCCATGTGAAAAGGCCTTGTGGCTGATACAAGGAACTAAGCCCTTATATCCAGCTCTCTCACTTCCAGGACTTCCGATGTGGGATTGTGGGGTGGAATGTGGTAACACAATCCCACATCGGAAGTCCTGGAAGTGAGAGAGCTGGATATAAGGGCTTAGATCATTGTATCAGCCAAAAGGCCTTTTCCCATGGGAGACCGTGGGAGAAACAAAGCAGTGAGGGACCTGTGCCTGCGGGCCAGGGATTGCCAATAGCGGACAATAAATGGTAGTGACGTGTCCCGTGAGGCTCCACGTGGGGAGCGGGAGCGTTACAAATGGTATCAGAGCCAGTCTTCCCTTGTGTTCGTGCCCGTGAGGGCGCGGGGCTCCTTAAGGGGGTGGAATGTGGTAACAGAATCCCACATCAGAAGTCCTGGAAGTGAGAGAGCTGGATATAAGGGATTAGTTCCTTGTATCAGCCACAAGGCCTTTTCCCATAGGAGACTGTGGGAGAAACTAAGCCGTGAGGGACCTGTGCCTGCGGGCCAGGGACTGCCAATAGCAGACAATATTGTAATAGTGATGTGTCCCGTGAGACTCTGTGTGGGCTTCACGTGGGGAGTGAGGGCGTTACAAATAGTATCAGAGCCAGTCTTCCCTTGTGCTCGTGCCCGCGAGGGCGCGGGGCTCCTTAAAGGGGGTGGAATGTGGTAACACAATCCCACATCGGAAGTCCTGGAAGTGAAAGAGCTGGATATAAGGGCTTAGTTCCTTGTATCAGCCACAAGGCTTTTTCCCTTGGGAAACCATGGGAGAAACAAAGTTGTGAGGGACCTGTGCCTACGGGCTAGGGACTGCTAATAGCGAATAATATTGTGGTAGTGACGTGTCCCGTGAGACTCCGCGTGGGCTCCACGTGGGGAGCGGGGGCGTTACAAATGGAATCAGAGCCAGTCTTCCCTTGTGCTCGTGCCCGCGAGGGCGCGGGGCTCCTTAAGGGGAGTGGAATGTGGTAACACAATCCCACATCGGAAGTCCTGGAAGTGAGAGAGCTGGATATAATGGCTTAGTTCCTTGTATCAGCCACAAGGCCTTTTCCCATGGGAGACCATGGGAGAAACAAAGCCGTGAGGGACCTGTGCCTGCGGGTTAGGGACTGCCAATAGTGGACAATATTGTGGTAGTGACGTGTCCCGTGAGACTCTGCGTGGGCTCCACGTGGGGAATGGGGGCGTTACAATCCCTCCCTCTCTTCTCAGTCTATCTGTCTATTCTTCTTGCCTGAGGAAGGAGCGTTAAGCCACTCAAGCTAGATAATAAAGAGAGAAGCTTGGCCTATCCATTCTATTATGGCTGGCTTGGAGATAGCGGTAGCGAAGGTAATCACCCTTATTTATAAAGGAGGGGCTTTGTTGGGCGATAGCGGTCACAACTGGATGAATGAGAGGCAAGAGTTCCCTATTGGTATAAAATGGAAAGGGATTGATGAAATAAAGGTCGGTAGTTGTCATAGTTATCAGGCTTCAATTGTGAGGCAGCGAACTTAAATAAGGCTTCACTTACCGCTAGCCATTTGGTTTCGTGCATTAATTCTTACTTTAAATGTGAAAGATCTTGAGTTTAAATTTCGTAATATCTTACGTATTATAAAATGACCTAAGTGAAGGCTTCACTTCGACCAAAAAAATAAAAAGAAATAAAATTAAAAATAAAAGTAAATATCAGATTTCAATTGTGAGACAGCGAAAGTAAGGCTCCACTTTTACCTCATTTATGATCCACGGGTTGAGAAATGTGGTATTTTATCATGCTTACATCCTAACGTTAGCCCACATAGTAAATGTAGTGTTTGAAGTAATTCTTGCGCTGTTAAATTGAATATTTATTAATGAAATGTAATTTTTGTATACTTTACTCTAAAAGATTAATGATTTTGAGCAATTTTAAGGTGTTCAGAGACTATTCATTTTCAGCCACACAACAATCTATAAAACTCAAAACTATTAGGAAATTATTAAGATAGATATTGACCTACTCTGATTCATAATTATAAACTCGATCTCTCAAAATAGTACTAGATTGAATCTTAACAACTTGTTTAGTAATTTTTTTCAAGAGCGAATCTAGGAGTTATTTTTAGTAGAGGCTAAAACTATTATTTTTTAATTATATGATTAAAATTTTCTTTTCAGTAGAACTTAATTAGTCATTTTAACAAAAAATACATAAATTTTTAATTTTTAAAGAAAAATATATAAATTTTTTAACGCTTTTTGTAGACAGTAGGGGCCCCATTTATGGATCAGCCATTAAATTTTGCAATAAGTAAAACACTTAGCATCATGAAAGTTGCACCAAAAAAAAATTAATATAAATTATTATTTGTCTTTCTACGCCAATCAAATTAACTTGGTGGAAGGAATATGCAATTTGGCCTCCAAAATATGCACATCCATAGCCAATCTTCCCATCACATCTGCATATTTTTAATGTTATATTAAAAACAAGCAAGTCCCAAACTAATACATAATGTCACTTGAAAAAACCATACAGTTATATCACCTAAAAAATATCATATATATAAGATGAAGAAAAAATCACGATTTTTCAATAAAGATCAGCTCATTCCAATTACAGTTCTGCCCCAAATAGTTAATAACAAATTACAAAATTAAAAGGATTAATTATGAAAATAATCATCACTGTTACCATATTTTTTCAAGTTAATTCCACTTGTTCAGAAAATGCAAAGTAATTTCTAATATTTATAAAAATTACAAATTGGTCCTAACGTAAAAAAGTTAGTTAACATTAATAGTAAAGTGGTAACTTGCAATGCACCTCACCACTATTCAAATCGGAAAAATTAAAATTTTAATTAAATGTTCCATTTTAGTCCCTAATATTTTAGAACAAATTCAATTTGGTTCCCAATGCTTCTATAAAAGTTCAAACTAATCACCAAATTTTAATATAAATTACTATTTGTGTTTCTATATATATTTATTTTTCTTGCTTATAAATAATTATAACACTCAGCGTCCCTCAACTAGGCAAATATTACAATGAAGTTTATCTTTTACAACTCAAATATTAGCTGAATATAATAATAACAAATAGTTCAATAAAATTACTGATACGATAATAGAATATTTCAAAACTTGGAGCTTAAATGTATATTCGACGCTAATGATCTCAAGCTTTTTGATGTGTGTAAGTATGATTTTCTTGTATGTGTGAGTTGTGTTTATTGTGAAGTTTTTGGGTGTATTTACAAGCAAAAAGCTTCAATTATAATCGTGGCTACAATAGCCACACAGTACTCTAACGGATCTGCTATAGAACCTGCACAATAACT
This sequence comes from Ehretia macrophylla, assembly GCA_037974665.1. Taxonomy (NCBI): domain Eukaryota; kingdom Viridiplantae; phylum Streptophyta; class Magnoliopsida; order Boraginales; family Ehretiaceae; genus Ehretia; species Ehretia macrophylla. Next base: position 41,707,312 of record CM075772.1, read on the forward strand.
CCAATATTTAGATTTCTACATGCCAATTTGTGCCCCCACAGTATTGCTATAGTAACTCCGCATGCTACAGTACCTGGTTTTAAATGTTCAAATCTTCTACAGTTCTTAAGTCACTACAGTCCCGAGTTGTTGTAGTTACCGTTTAATTTGCTACAGTTTCCCTATTTCTACAATACTAGCATTTATTCAAAAACTTCATTTTATTTTTTTCTATCAACATCCTATTTTTGTTAATTTTAACACTAGATAAAATCATATTAGCTCACTTATTAGTTATCATAAAAAAATAAGATTAATGAGAAATTATTGAGTCAAATAATTCCAAAACCATATACGAATCCATATATGTGTATATATAAACACACATATATTGGGTGGGCTGCTTGTGGTTAGGAGGTGCAAGCATACGGGAGATTTTGGTTGGGGGAATGGGGTGCCAAACATGTATCTTTTGCTCATTTCAAGTTCGTAAATTTGAGAAGATTAGGCATTAGGGAAAGTTTCTAGAAGTACAAAATTCTCATATAATATAATATAGTATATTACACTATACAGATTATATTGATCTATTTATGTAATCTAGAATCTCAATGTCACCAAATTATTGATTCAATTTCTATAGGGCAGTTATGAAATTGAAAATTCATGACATCAAAGTAAAGTTAGAAATCAGAGCAACTATGTTATGTTGGGAGCATAAGTAATAGGAGAAATGATTTTTGTTGAAAACCCCACTAAACTATTCTGGAAGTTTCAATGCCACAAGCATTTACCCAAATTCTTATCCAATGTGAACCCATTGTGAAAAGAGCAAGGAATAAGTTAAGTAATAAATAGTACTAAATGAAATTTAATTTCTAAGCCCTTCAAGGAAGAAGCATAACCAAAAGAGGAAAAAAAAAAACTAATGCAAGAGAAAAAGGAAAAGGGAAAAGAAAATAGGACAAGAATATAAATTTTTTTATTTTATATTTTAAATTTTAATTTGTATCATTATTTTTAGTAATTTTTATGAAGAATGTCTTCAATGGATCAACTGTGACATCCCACATCGGTGGGAGATAGTTGTTTGTGTGGTTTATAATTGAGTGTTATGGATATATGGAATAACTTGGGTTAACTATTTTAGGTCAGTAGGAAAGAGGCTCAAATAGTTGTTTCTTATGCCTAGAACACTAGTTGCGCCTGCGAGCTCGAGGGTCTGGACTCAGGGCGTGACAGAATGGTATCAGAGCAAGTCACTAGCCGGTGCAGGAGCTAAGTGTTATGCGGGACAAAGTACTACTGTAACGCCCCGAACCAACACCCCCATGTCTGCATGGAACTCCCCGCCCTTAACGGTACGAGCGAGCCCAAGAGGCCGTAGCGAGTGGGCCGAAAATGCCACTATGCAGGAATTATCCGCTCTGGAGCCCATACCTCTCACGGTTTTGTCCTCACCCGGCCATTACCAGAAAAAGGGCCCTGCACGAATACAAAGGCTTCGCCCTATATATTCAGTAGTCCCAACGATTCTCCAACCGATGTGGGATGCGGTTCACCACATTCACCCCCCCTTAAGGAGGCCCAGCACCCTCGCGGGCCACTGGTACAAGGGTCAGCCCACTCTGATACCACTTTGTAATGCCTCGAACCAACACCCCCACACCTGCATGGAACTCCCCGTCAAGAGGCCGTAGCGAGTGGGCCGGAAATGCCACTATGCAGGAATTGTCTACTTTGGAGCCCATACCCCTCACGGTTTTGTCCTCACCCGACTACTACCAGGAAAAAGGCCCTGCACGAATACAAAGGCTTCACCCTATATATTCAGTAGTCCCAGCGATTCTCCAACCGATGTGGGATGCGGTTCACCACAACTACACCTAGAAAACTAGTGGGGGCCACCTCTAGAATCCTTTACCTCCTGGTTGGTCCTGAGTATGTGTGCCCCAAACGAGGACATCAGGTCTTTAACAGAGGGTATATGTGATATCCCACATTAGTAGGAGATAGTGTAATTGTGTAGTTTATAAGTGGGTGTTGTGGGTATAAGGATAACTTGGGTTAGCCATTTTTGGCCAGTAGAAAAGAGGGCTCAAATAGTTGTTCCTTATGCCTAGAACACTAGTCTCGCATGCGGGTCCGAGGGTCTGGACTCGGAGCTTGACAGAATAGTATTAGAGCAGATTACTAGCCGGTGCGGGAGCTAAGTGCTATATAGGACTAAGTGCTATGACATAAATGAGTGTTGTAGGTATAAGGAATAACTTGGGTTAACCACTTTGGGCCAGTAGAAAAAAGGCTCAAGTAGTTGTTTCTTATGTCCATAACACTAGTCTCGTCTGTGGGCCTAGAGGTCTGGGCTCAGAGTGTGATAGAGTTATATCAAAGCCGGTCATTAGTCGGTGGGGGGAGCTAAGTGCTATGCGGGGCAAAGTGCTACACCTAAAAGGTTGGTGGGAGCCACATCTTGAACCGGTAGGAGCCACCTCTAAAATCTTATACGGCCTGGTTGGTCCTGGGTTTGTATGCCCCTGATAAGGACGTCAGGTCTATAACGGAGGGTGTATGTGACATCCCACATTGGTGGAAGATAGTGTGATTGTTTAGTTTATAAGTGGGTGTTATGGGCATAAGGAACAACTTGGGTTAACCATTTTGGGCCAGTAGAAAAGAGGCCCAAGTAGTTGTTTCTTATGCGTACAACACCAATCGCACTTGTAAGTCTAAGGTTCTGGGTTCGGAGCGTGACAAAATGGTATCAAAGCAGGTCACTGGCCTTGTGGTGACCCCATCCCACATCGGAAGGCTTGGAGCTGGGCCAACTAAATATATAGAGGTAACTAGTATATTCGTGCACGACCGTTTTTCTGGCAGTGGCTGGGAGGCGACAAAACCGTGAGGGGTATGGGCTCCAAATAGGACAATTCGTGCATAGTGCGCTTCTGGGCCCACTCGCCATGGCCTCGGTGCTCACTTGGGCCCAAGTCCCAGGGAGTATCCTTTGCAGGCGTGGGAGTGTTGGTTCGGGGCGTTACAAAATTGGTATCAGAGCCGACCTTCCTTTGTACTATCAGCCCGCGAGGGCGCTGGGCCTCCTTAAGAGGGGACGGATGTGGTGACCCCATCCCACATCGGAAGGCTTGGAGCTGGGCCAACTGAATATATAGAGGCAACTCGTATATTCGTGCACGACCGTTTTCCTGGCAGTGGTTGGGAGGCGACAAAACTGTGAGGGGTATAGGCTCCAAAGTGAACAATTCGTGCATAGTGCGCTTCTGGGCCCACTCGCCATGACCTCGATGCTCGCTTAGGCCCAAGTCCCAGGGAGTATCCTTTGCAGGCGTGGGAGTGTTAGTTCGGGGCGTTACAGGCCAGTACGGGAGCTAAGTGTTATGCGGGACAAAGTGCTACACCTAGAAGGCTAACCCGTAGGAGCCACATCCGCCTAGTTGGTCTTGGGTATGTGTGCCCCTAACTAGGATGTTAGGTCCTTAACGGGGGTATATGTGACATCCTACATCAGTGAGAAATAGTATGATTGTGTGGTTTATAAATAGGTATTGTGAGTATAAGGAATAATTTTGATTAACCACTTTGGGCTAGTAGAAAAGAGGTCCAAGTAGTTGTTTCTTATGTCAAAAATACTAGTCGCGTCTGCGGGCTCGAGGGTCTGGACTCGAGGCGTGACATCGACAATAAAAATTAATTTTTAGAATTTTCAAATAGTTGGGACTTTTTCAGTTGTGGAGATTACTTTTTTAATTTTATTCTCATATAAAATAATATTGGTGAGGAGGAAAAATGTATATGATGAGATTGTAATAAACTAGGATTCCTAATCAAGATGAAGTAGTAAGTGTTCAGAATATACGAAAAACTAAAGTTCATTATTTTTTAACTTGTATTGAAATCAATATGCTTAGTTTATTCAATTCTCTAGATTCATTTTTAATTTTCACAGTGTTATCTTAATAAGATAGCTTTTAATAAGGTAACTGAAAGAACCCTTTTATTATTTAGAACTAATTATGAGTTGTACCGAAAAATTTTACACAAAATTTCTTACAATGGTGAAAATCTAATGCAATATAAATTATCAATATTTTAATTATACATGACAACGAGATATACGGAGAAAAGAATACTAAGAAGAACGTGAAAGAAAAAATAGGAAAGGAAAAAAAGAAAAATGAAACATAGTAAGGTAGAAAAAGGTTTTATTTACTTTTTTTTTGGGCCAAAAGGTAAATAAAGTTGTAGACATGTTTGTTACATGTGTTTCTTTATCACTGATATTTTAAAATTTTGTTCTTACCTTTTTTATGGAAAAAAGGAAAATCCTTAACAGAATGGGTTATATAACTCATATTCCTAAAATTGTACAGGGTCTATGGTTTACTAAAAGTGTAAGAGGTCTAAATCAAAATTATCAACTAACGATCTTTCATTTTTACCATTTTGTAATTAGCCACTACTCTTATTTTTGACAAAAAATCAAATGAATCTTCATAACTCTATATTTCAAAAAACATGTAGTTTACATTTACCAAAAGTTTTGGGGATATGAGGCAAAATACCCACTTATACATGTGTTAGTTAGCGATAAGGGCGGATGCAGGTCGGAAAAAGTCAGAGCTGCAACCTTTACTGCCTCCAAAAAATATTAAAAATTTATTCATTTTTTGTAAAAAATAAATTCATATATCTATATATTTTTAGTTTAAAAAAAAAACTAATTAGTCCTTGATAGGGGTGGGGCTCCAGCCCTGGTAATAATGGTCAGCCATGTTCTTCTTCAAGCCCTGAACCCGGCGGAGCCGCCGGGCAGCCACGCGAGCAGGGACGCCATGAGGATAAGGATGAGGCCGAGGAGACCGGATGAGGAAGGACTCATGGGTGGTATAATACCCGTGGATTATTGAGCAAAGAAGGACTCTTAGAAGTCCTGATCCTGGATGAGTCCTTATCCGTTTAGGGAATCTCCTCACTACAAGTATAAAATGGGAGTAATCCCACAGGAAAAGGTATGAAAAATATCTACCTCTCATAACTTACAAGCTCTATCTCACGTTAACTGACTTGTGTATCGGAGTGGGTACCGTAGGCATCCCCCTCGGTTCCTTTGTTTTGCAGGTTTAGGTTCGGCTTAAAGTACAACTCGAAGCAGTCAAGGTTTTCTACCTTAACAATTTGGCGCCGTCTGTGAAAAACTGTCCAACAACCCATTAAGATTCCACGATAGTTCACACATGAAGTCAAGCCAATACCGGGGGAAATCAGAACCCTCCCGAGGAGCATCAAGTTCCTGAAGGTATTGCTCCTCTAGTGGTTCCCGTCCCTACAAACACGAGAGCACCAGGGAAAACTGTTACCTCAGTTCCCCCGATATTTGTTCTAGGAGATATGCCATCCTCGTGCCAGCAGGTCGACTTGTCCACCCTGGTACAGTTGTTCAATGGTCTAAGATGAACTTTTAACCAGTTTCTCCAAACCCAAGGGCTGGCACTCCCAGAGGTCGTTCCTCCTCACAAGGAAGATCCGATAGCACGGAACCTGCCCCAGGCCCCGGCTTTATCGGCAGATACAACAGCCTTGGCAGAGCCACAAGGGAGGCCAAGGCAGGAAAGGCAAGGAAGACCACTTCGGCATGAGAGGCCAGAGGACATCCGTAGTCATAGAGGTCAGCATCAAGTCTTGGTGGGACAGGGGAAACATCATCCATTTGCCAGAGAGGTTATGCAGGAGCCAATGCCATATAGGTACAAACTCCCCAGTCTCTAGACTTATGATGGGACTGGGGATCCGGAGGATCACCTTACCATTTTTTAGCACCATATGACGTTTCAGGATATCCCAGACGCCATCAAATGCATGGCCTTTCCAGTAACATTGGTGGGGGCGGCACGGAAATGGTTTGCTAGCCTGCCAGAGGCCTCAGTTCATGGTTTCGACCAGCTTGTTGGGTTGTTCCTTGCCCGATTTGCTAGCAATAAAAAACCCCCGAGATTCACCGCGTCTTTACTCTCTATAAAGCAGCATATGGGGGAGACCTTGCGGGATTATACTCAGTGATTCAATCAAGCAGCTCTGGAAGTACCAGACCTCGACCAGTCAGTAGCCATGGTCGCATATATGCAGGGCCTGCACTTCAGACCCTTGCAAGCGTCCTTGGGAAAAAGAATGCCCTGTGATCTGGATGAGCTCATGACACGGGCTTCCAAGTACATCAGATTAGAGGAGGTCATGTCCGCCAACAAAGAAGAAGAGAAGGAGACCGCGGGGAAAAGAAAAGCTCAGGAAAGGGGCAAGCAAAGGGGAGCCCCGGGGAGTCGATCAGAAGGGCAAGGCAGCAATAGCCGGGTAAAGTTTGATCAGAACTATACCCCCTTGAATATGCCTAGGGCAGAGATACTGCATGAAATCCAGACCCACCGCGAGTTTCATTGGCCGTCTAGGATGACTGGTAGCCCAGACAAGAGGGCCAAAGATAAATATTGCAGGTACCACAGAGACCACGGTCATGACACAGAAGATTGTAAGCAGCTTAAAGCCGAGATAGAGGTCTTGGTGAGGAAAGGGCTATTGAATAGATTTGTCGCAAGAAATCAAGAGCCTCGGAGATAGAGAGATAGAGAGAGAGAGAAATGAGCCCCAGGCAGGATAAGGAACGCAACCCTCGACGCGAGAGGGAGCGCAGCCCCCGATGCAGAAGGGATCAGGGTGATCGACACTTAGGGGTGGTGGATACTATAGCTGGGGGGTTCACATTTGGTAGAACCAATAGAAAGGCAAGAAGGTCTTATGCCAGGGCTGCGACGGAAGAGCCTTGGTATCAGGGGCAGGGAGTTAGAGAGTAGTTGGCATTCAATGCGGATGACCTCAAAGGCGTAATCTACCCGCATGATGATCTACTGCTGGTAGAGACCCAAATTTTCGATTACATAGTCAAACGCCTGATGGTGGATACTGGCAGTTCAGTGGATGTGTTGTTTCTGAAGGCCTTCGACAGGTTAGGAATAGGGCAGGAAAGGCTTCGCCTTTTGAATGTTTCACTGCAGGGTTCACAAGAGAAGTTTTCCGTCCGGAAGGGGTTATAAACTTACCCGTAACCTTGGAGGAAGGGCAAAAGACAGTGACGATTATGGCAGACCTCATTGTCCTCGATTACGAATCGGCGTATAATGAAATCCTAGGATGGGTAGCACTGATGAAGTTTCGGGCAGTGGCATCACCGCTACACCAAGCCCTGAAGTTCTCAACTCCTAGAGGGGTGGCCACCATTAGAGGAGATCAGTTGGCCCCTCATCACAACTATGCTACTTCCCTCAAAATGAAAGGCCCGAAAGCCTGGTGTCCCGATGAGTCAAAAGGCAAGAAGAGGAAGGAACTTGCTCCGGCCGAGGAGTTGGAGGAGGTAGAATTCTCACAAGGTCGGTAGGTAAAAATAGGCCATGACCTCCATCTGGATCTGCGACAAGGTATAATCAACTTTCTTTCTTATAACCTACATATATTTGCTTTGAGTACGATTGACATGACAGGAGTAGACCTATCCGTAATGGTTCACAAGTTGAACGTGGACCCGATGTTCTGACCCATCTGCCAGAAAAATCAAATTTTTTGGGAAAAAAGAAGCAGGAACATCAGGGAAGAGGTCCGAAAGTTGTTGGAAGCAGGCCACATCAGGGCTATACAATACCCGGAGTGGTTAGCCAATGTGGTCTTAGTGGCCAAGAGCCTCAGGAAGTAGTAGTTGTGCGTTGATTATAAGGACCTCAATGAGGCATGCCCCAAGGATTGTTATCATCTGCCTCAGATAGACGAGCTAGTAAATGCTACCTCTGGCTGTGAGTTACTCACATTCATGGTTGCATTTAAAAGATATAATCAAATCATGATGGCCCCAGAAGATGAGGAAAAAATAGCTTTTACTATGGACATGGGAACCTACTATTACAGAGTAATGCCTTTTGGGCTGAAAAACGTCGGGGCTACATATCAGCGCCTGGTGAATAAAGTGTTTGACAGATAAATTGGGAGGAACATGGAAGTGTACCTTGATGATATGCTAACTAAAAGTAAGCACGTTCACACCCATGTGGCGGACCTAGTAGAAACCTTTGCCGCCTTGGAGTAATACGGGATTAAGCTTAACCCAGAAAAATATGCCTTTGGGGTCCGAGCGGTTCTTGGGCTTCATGGTTACCAGTCAAGGCATAGAGGCGAATCCAGACAAGGTTCAGGCCATACTGAATTTGAACCCCTCGAGAAGTGTCAAGGATGTGCAAAAGTTGGCCGGAAAGATAGCAGCCCTAAGCAGGTCCATGTCCAGGTCTGCGGACAAATGTGCTCCTTTTTTCAGGGTGTTGAGGAATCCAAAAAACTTCCAATGGTCTGAGCAGTGCCAAGAAGCTTTTGAGGAGGTAAAAAGTTACCTATTTTTTTGTGGTGAGGTTGATTGGTTCGCTTTCCCTTTGTACCTCGCTAGTTCAAGCAAGGTAGTGGCTGCGGCTTTGATAAGAGATGAGGATCGGCTCCAGAAACCAGTCTATTACATAAGCAAGGTCCTGCGGGGACCGGAGCTCAAGTACTCGGCCCTGGAGAGGATGGCGTTAGCTCTTTTAATTGCGGCACAGAAACTTAGACATTACTTCGACGCCTACACAATCCGAGTTTTGACGAATATGCCTCTCAAGCAAGTACTGAAAAACCCAAAGGTGTCTGGGCGCTTACTAAAATGGGTCGTAGAGCTCAGTCAGTACTACATCATCTACTACCCTCGAACAGCCATTAAGGCACAGGCCCTAGCTGACTTTGTGGTAAAATGTACGGGGGACCAGATCGCAGAAGATGACACTCCCTAGAAGGTGCAAGTTGATGGAGCTTCAGGGAAGTAAGGGAGCAGGGCCAGGGTTCTAATCACCAGCCCCAATGGAACAGAAAGCCAGTACTCACTCAAGTTTTTGTTTTCAGCTTCCAACAATAAGGCTGAGTACGAGGCACTGATAGTAAGCTTAAAAACGGTTATCTCACTCGGAGCAAGGAGGGTAGATATGATTACGGACTCACAGTTAGTAGCGAACCAGGTGATGGGTGAGTATGAGGCGAAAGACTTGACTATGCTGGCCTATCTTAACAAAGTCAAAAAGCTAGCCCAGAGGCTCGAGCATTTCCATGTTAGCCAGGTACCGCGATCCGAGAATAAGATGACAGACTCTCTCGTGAGGCTAGTTGTAAGTTCCTCAAGGCCGGTGGTTATAAAAGTAAACGAAGTAGAGGCCCCGTCGATTCAAGCCTCGACACTTGAGGTTGCAGCCATAGCCATGTGTGGGGATTGGATGCAACCCATAAAGGCCTATTTGGAGGAAGGTGATCTCCCTTATGATTGGGTGGAGGCTCGGAGTATAGAGCGATGAGCTTCAAAATTTATTATGTTGGGGGAGCAGCTGTACAAGCGGGCCTATGCCTGGCCTCTGCTGAAATGCGTAACTCAAGAAGAGGGCAGTTAGGTGCTTAGAGAGATAAACGAGAGGGCATGTGGAAACCACTTGGAGGACAGGGCATTGGCCCGAAAGACCCTCCGACAGGGATATTACTGGCCCACGATCCAGAAGGATGCGTTGGAAATAGTTAAAAGATGCGATACATGCCAGAGGTTTTCCAGGATACCTCGACAGCCGGCAATAGAATTGACCTACATAGTCAGCCCCTAGCCTTTTGCCCAGTGGGGGCTGGATATTCTGGGACCCTTACCTCTGGCCAAGGGCCAGAAGAAGTTTGTGTTCATGACGGTTGACTACTTTACCAAATGGGTGGAAGCTGAGGCCATCCCTAGAATCTTCGAAGGGGCAGCCTGGAATTTTGTATGGAAATCAGTGGTGTGCCGCTTTGGGGTGCCTCGAGCCCTGATCACAAATCATGGCAGGCAATTTGACTCTAGTTACTTCTGTGTCAAATGCGAGGAGCTAGGGATTAAACTAAAATTTGCTTCTGTAGCTCACCCTCAAACTAATGGGCAAGTCGAGGTAACTAACCAAGCTATTTTGCAGGGCATCAAAACCAAGCTAGGACAAGCAAAAGGACTATGGGCCGACATACTGCCAGAGGTCCTGTGGGCTCACCGGATAACCCCAAGCACCGCAACAGGGAAGACCCCGTACTCGCTAACATTTGGCTCGGAGGTGGTGCTCCCGATGGATGTGGGCATTCCAAATAGTCGGGTGCAACTTTATAAGGAAAAAATAAACGATCAGGGACTCCATGAGGATCTCAACCTGATCGAGGAGTTTTGGTAAAAGACACAGATAATGATGTTGGAGGGAAAAAGAGCCATGGCCAGATCCTTTGCCAGGAAGGTCCGACTCAAAAATATCCAACAAGGAGATTGGGTGCTCAGGAAGGCCATCTTCAAATCCCAACCTAGATAGGGGAAGTTGGGGCCAAACTGGGAAGGCCCTTATCTAGCGTCAAAAGAAATCAGGCCAGGAGTCTTCTAGGTTAGAAGAACCTAGTAGAAAGGAGTTAGCTAATGCATGGAATGTTGAACATCTTAAAAAATATTTCATGTAACATTTCCAGAATAATGTTAGTGAATAAATAGCATTCGATAGAAGTCTATGTAATGATCTTTGAAATAATAAAAGCTCTGTTCCCCTCCTAGAGATTTGGTTTTGCTCCTGTATTATGTTTAAGGAGCTCTTCTTGAAGGGTCTGTGCCCGGAAAGGGTTGCGCTCCATGGATAAAATGACTCATCTTCGCTAGCAGGGCTGTCCCTGAAAAGGACCACGGGATCCAGGGGAAATACTAAAAAGGAAAAAGGACCAGAGGTTCAAAGAACCCAGCATACATAAAGTAGAGTCGAAATACGACTAAGATGCGTGAACAAAACTCGTAAAAAAAAAGGAGAAAGCAAACTTAGAAAAGGTTTGCATATTAACAACCCAGGAAACTCCGGGAATGAAATTTCATTAAAAACAAAAGAAGGATGTACAACGAGGGGATCAAAGCCCCTGGGTGAAAGCAACAACTAAAAACTGGCAAAATGTCAAAGCAAGTCCAGGGAAGGCGAGGTTCCTCTAACTGTGCTTATGACTTGGGATGAGTCACAAGTGAATCTCTGGATTAGGGGGGCTTCGCCAAGGAGGTCCGACAAGTCAATTTGAATGCCCTGGCCTTGCAAGTGGGCTTGCACATCCTCCATGAGGGCAACTTCAGCGTCGTATTCAGCTTTGTTGATGGCGGGACGGAACAACTCCCCTAACAGAGCCTTAAAAGCATTACTTTCCTTATAAGCAGCAATAGCAACTTCTCCATGGGAGCCAACAGCATGCACCAATTGATCATAATCGGCCTGAGCACCAACGACCCAATCAGAGGCCTCTTTTAGCTCATTCTCGAGCTTCTCATAAGACTGAATGGCCAACTCCCATTCGGCAAGGATGCGGCGGCAAGTCTTTTGAGCCTCCGACAATTGCGACCTCAGTGCTACGGTGAGGATGTCCCCAGAAAGGGACTGATAAAGTCCAGCCTCCTGGATAACAGTGCTTTGCTTGTCGATCAGGGCTTCTATTTTATTAAAGGTGCCGAAGTCATTGTCGAAAGCCTTGGCATAGGCCCAGTGGTGTTCCTCGAAGCGTCATTTATAGGCTTCGGCTTTCTTCTCAACTCGGAGTACAACCAAAGAAGAGCTGATCTCGACCCTGTTGTAAGCCACTAAGGCCTTATGAAGCATCCCATGGAGGTGGTTCAGGTTTAGCCAGCTCTGAAAATACAAGAGCAGAGCATTAGGAAAAAGCGAGGTAATCCGGTGAAAGAAAAATAGGACAAATTACCTCATAAAAAGCTTCCCTGACTTCTTGGTAAGCTCTAGCAGTAGTAAAGCGACAAGCAGAAACATTTGTGGTACCACCTTGCCCGTCATCAATCTCTATCTCGTCGTCAAAGCCAAGAATGGGACCAGGCGAAACAGACCCACCATGCTTGCGCATGTCACGCCCCGACCCAACCCCCAAGCTAAAGGTTAAGTCCGGACCCGACACACGGACAGAGTCTCCCCTGTACCGTGGACATTCTAAAAACCTGTAAACACTTAAACAAAGTCCCAACAATACAATACAAGCTTTTCTTAATTAAACAACAAAGCTATAAGGCCATCCGAGCCTTATGGTACACAATATCTCCAAAACACACAAGCATGCGAGAACTTGTTGTCAGCATAGTCTTATAATCATAACATTCTAGGAAATCAATAAAACAACTTAAGGGATAAAGCATTCTACATCAACCATCCACTCCCAAGCATGCAAGGAAATAAGGCAAGAATAAAAGTTATTACAGTTCGTAGACTTTCAAAGCTACAACCCAACTAACTAATCTTCGACTTATACAACAAGCATATACATAGCCCTTGGCTACAAAATAGTACATAAAACAATTAATTGAACTTTCCACATAGCAGCAAGTTCATTATCCACCTCAAGTTATCAGACACAACAACTAAGGTAAAGGCTCGATCTGAACTTCTTCTTCCTCAACTAAATCAACAAGCTGGGGATCACCCTCAGCGTCTCCTGAAACAGATATCGAGGTATGAGCAACCACTGTTGCCCAGTGAGGGATATAGTCCCGGGGCGTGCAATGCAACATATAATACAATCATGCAACAGTATCACTTAGACAATTAAAGAAACAACGATAACTTAAATAACCACACATTTAAAAGGATACGTTTCAACAATCCCCTATACACCAATCTTCACTGGTCTTCAATCACGATCCACGAACCACGAGCACGATCACGATAAGCCGGCATAACCCCCAATCACTCCAGTGGGTGTACTCCGGATGTACCCCGAATCCTACGACCCAACATCCCCTGGCAATCTCCGGACCAGGCGAATGAGGGAATAGGGCACAGAGTTTGAATATCCACCGGCAAGCCCTCTGCCGCCCAGCCGATATTCAACACATCCGCCCCTGACACTATGGTTGCGCAACCACTATGCAATGCACTTAACGATGGCAAGTTAATAGCAATAATATAAGCATTAACACATATGAGGATCAACAAAGTAGGTTGACCTCGATGCAATTAGGATAGAAGCAAATATAGAAGCTAATAAGCAGTTTACAAATGAACATATACAAAATAAGCATAGGATTATACCCAAAAGCTCCAAACCAACTTAATATCACATATAAACACTCAAGAAGTCATGCCGTGGGTTTAGAAATGTGAGACAAACGAAATTGCACTTAAACCCCTTTATTTTACATACTATTTTTCTTCCAAACCAAAGTTAATGATTTCATTTTCAAAGGAAACTCTCCCAACCTTCTAACTAACCCTCAAGGTACCCTCTCAACCCTCTAACTCGTTCAAATGCCCGCGTTTACCCCAAAAGCCCCAAATTTCCTCTTATGGCTTTAAACTACGCGTACATTGTCCGGGCTTCAAACAAGGGATATCAAGGCATCTATAGCACCTAGGTAGCCTAAGGATACTAGAATTGAAGCCCGAATCTACCCGGATTCGCATTAACCCCAAAAGCCCCGAGTTAAAGTTGGCTATTTTCCATTTTTAGGCGATTCAAGGGCAATGCAAGTGTACGGGGCTATTTGATTATCTTCACTAGTACCTAAGGCATCAATTAGAAGCATTAATTCAAGCCAATTCGAGCAATTACACAAAACCCTAGAAAAAATGTCACTATTCACCCTAAAAATCAAACTAACGATTCTAACAGTTTAAATTGCGAAACGACGGTTCAAAAGCGTTCTCTAGCATTCATATAGATAGTATATTAGCATAGATAACAATTACAATGGCATATAATCATATTTTCAACAAATCAATAAATGAGCAACTATTTAAAAATGCAAAAACAAGTCGTGAAATCCCTCACCACTACGCGTAGGAGCACCTAGGAACCTTGCAAACACCCTACACTAGTTGCTCAAGGCTTGGCTTGGCTTGAATTGAAGAGTTGAAGATGAAAAAATTCTCCCAAGTACAAAGAGGGGCTGTCGGGTTTGGGCTGCTGTTTTCAGCTTTCTATTTTTTTTGCATTTTATGAGTTTAGGTGATATATAAAAGGGTTAAGTTATGGTGGGGTCAATTGGGTGCTTAATTGATCTAATAAAATGTGCGTAGTAAGCTTTAAAACGAGCTTAGATAGTAAAATATATGCTAGCTAATTAATTACCTAAGTTAGTTACGTAACACTATTCATTCAACTACTAAAGTCATTTTCTAAACGAGCCTTCCTAACGCCTTAAGCTCAAATGCACATTTTTCCCACTACTTTCACAATTAATATGATTTAATAAAAATGCTAATTAACTAATAGAAAGTAGTTTAAAAACGGAGTGAATAGTAGTCACAAAGTCAGTTAATAAGGCATAGAAGTAAATGCGCAAACAAAGGATGCAACAGTAATTAAATGCATGGCTAAAACCCGGGCGTCACATCCTCTCCCCCTTAAACTAATTGCATCCACGCAATTCTTACATGATTCGGCGAATAACTCCGGATACCGATCCCGCATCTGATCCTCTCTTTCCCATGTCGCATCCTCTACTCCGTGATGATCCCACAGAACTTTAACCATCGGAATGCTTTTAGTCCTCAGCTCCTGAACTTTCTGATCAACAATTCGAAGAGGTTTCTCTGTGTAGGTCAAAGTTTCACTGATCTCTAGCGGTTCCGGCTCAAGTATGTGAGAGGGATCTGGCTGATACTTCCGAAGCATGGAAACATGGAATACGTCATGAATTCTGCCCAGACTGGGAGGTAAAGCTAGACGGTAAGCCAAATCACCAACAGTTTCAGTTATCTCAAATGGTCCCACATATCGAGGACTGAGTTTACCTCCTTTACCATGCCGAATCAAACCCTTGCGAGGAGAAATTTTCAGAAATACCCGGTCCCCCACAGCAAATTTCAGATCACGACGTCGTCTATCTGCATAACTCTTTTGCCGGCTCTGTGCTGTAAGCATTATTTTTCTGATAAGCTGCACCTGATCAATCATTTTGTTCATTTCAGGTAAGAGAGTAGGGTCGATAGTCTTCATCTCGCCAACATCATCCCAGTAGAGAGGAGAACGGCATTTACGCCCATAAAGTGCCTCATAAGGTGCCATACCAATAGTAGCTTGATAACTATTGTTGTAGGCAAACTCTGCTAGTGGCAAATACTTCTCCCAACTCTTACCGAAGTCCAAAATGCAAGCCCGTAACATATCCTCAAGGATCAAGATAGTTCTCTCGGATTGACCATCTGTCTGGGGATGATAAGCTGTACTGAAATTCAAAGTCGTGCCCAAAACTTTCTGAATCTTCTGCCAGAACTGAGATGTAAATCTGGGATCTCTATCTGACACGATACTCTTTGGAATTCCATGTAGTCGGACAACATTCTCAATATACAACTCTACCAGTTTATCAAGAGAATCAGACTTCTTTTTAGCAATAAAATGAGAAGTCTTGGTCAGTCTATCCACAATAACCCAGACTGAGTCATTACCCCTCGAAGACCTCGGTAAATCAGAGACGAAATCCATAGTAATATGATCCCATTTCCAAACAGGAATAGCCAAAGGCTGCAACAACCCTGCAGGTCTCTGATGTTCTGCTTTAACTTTCTGACAAGTAAGACATCGGGCAACATAGTCAGCGATTTCTCTCTTCATATTATTCCACCAGAAATTCTGCTTTAAATCTTTATACATTTTCGTACTGCCAGGATGGATAGTATATCGAGAACTGTGTGCCTCAGCAAGAATATCCTTCTTCAGAGTTGGATCATTCGGAATACAGATTCTACCCTTGAATTTAAGAATACCATCGTCGTGCAGTTTGAAATTCGACTCCCCCCCCTTTAGAATTCTCTAAGACTTTCAACAATTGAAGATCAGCCTGTTGAGCTTCTCGAATCCTGGATAACAACAGAGATTGAATCTGCAAACTTGCAAATTGAATACCAGAATTTGAAGTACTAGGCTTCCATAAGCACAATTCTTCCATGAATTCCCAATTCTTGATAATCAAGCTAGCAACAGTAGCCTTTCGGCTCAAAGCATCAGCAACAATATTGGCCTTACCTGGAAGATAGTTAATAGTGCAGTTATAGTCCTCAAGTAATTCCAGCCAACGCCTCTGCCTCATGTTCAACTCTTTCTGTGAAAACAGATATTTCAAGCTCTTATGATCTGTAAAGATTTCAAATTTGTTGCCCCAGAGATAATGACGCCATTTCTTTAATGCAAGAATGATAGCTGCAAGCTCAAGATCATGAGTCGGATAGTTGAGTTCATAAGGCTTTAGTTTCCTGGAAGCATAAGCAATAACCCTGCCATTCTGCATCAATACACAACCCAGACCTTCCTTCGAAGTATCACTATAGATCACCAGATTATCATAACCCTCAGGTAAAGCAAGAATAGGAGCTGTAGTCAATCTCTTCTTCAATTCCTGGAAGCTGGCCTCACATTTATCATTCCAGTCAAATACGGTTTTCTTCTGAGTAAGTTGAGTTAAAGGCCCTGCAATCTTAGAGAAATCCTTGACAAACCTCCTATAATACCCAGCTAAACCAAGGAAGCTACGAATTTTCGTGACAGTTTCAGGTCGTTTCCAAGACAACACAACTTCAATATTCGCTGGATCAACAGAAATACCATCCTGCGAGATAATATGGCCAAGAAAAGCAACTTGCTTAAGCCAGAATTCACATTTGCTAAACTTTGCAAATAACCGATGCTCTTGAAGAGTCTGCAACACAATTCTGAGATGCTGTTCATGTTCCGCCTCAGATTTAGAATAGACAAGGATATCATCAATAAATATGACTACAAATTGATCCAGATAAGGACGGAATACCCTCTGCATTAAATCCATGAATGCGGCGGGAGCATTAGTAAGACCAAACGGCAAGACAACAAACTCATAATGGCCATATCGAGTTCTGAAGGTAGTTTTAGGAACATCATCTTTCTTAATCCTCAGCTGATAATAACCCTGCCTCAGATCAAATTTAGAGAATACCCTGGCGCCTTGCAACTGATCAAATAACTCTTAGATTAAAGGCAAAGGATATTTATTTTTGATGGTTACCTGATTAAGACCCCGGTAATCGATACATAGGCGAAGAGATCCGTCTTTCTTTTTAACGAAGAGAACTGGCGCACCCCACGGTGAAGAACTCGGCTGAATGAATCCCTTCTCAAGCAAGCCCTGCAATTGAACTTTCAATTCCTGCAACTCAGGTGGAGCCATTCTGTACGGAGTCCTAGAGACAGGTGAAGTCCCCGGCAACAAATCAATCATGAACTCTATCTCTCTATCAGGCGGTAACCCAGGTAATTCCTCAGGAAAGACCCCCGGAAACTCTCTCACGATAGGTACATCATTCAATTTCAATTGATCCCCAGGTTGATTAATCAAATATGCAAGATAAGCCTCACAACCCTTGCTCAATAATTTAGATGCCCTAATAGAAGAAATAATAGGAGTTCCCGTAGATTTTCTACTACCAACTATTTTAAGTACAGGCTGGTCAGGCATTTCTAGATACACAATCTTCTTTCTACAATCAAGCTGGGCATAATATTTACTTAACCAGTCCATCCCCAATACAATTTCAAAGTCATTGAAGGGTAGGATAATCAAATCAGCAGGAAAAACACGACCTTCAATAAATATACTACATGCTCTGCAAATAGACCTAGTAACAAACTTCGGACCCATAGGAGTATAGACCACAATCTCATGCAACAGTTTATCATGTTTCAATTTAGCATTTTGTGCACAAGTAGGAGTAATAAAAGAATGCGAAGCCCCGGAATCAATTAAAACCTTAACTGACTGATCATTAAGAAGAAAAATACATTCTACCACAGCGGTAGTATCCGGAAGCTCCTCAGCATCCAAAGCAAATACACGGGCCTGGCCTCGTGGTGGTGGTGCTGCAGTTGGTGCCCTGGTCTGAGAATTCTGAGCTGATGTCTGACCTCTAGGGTTCTTAAATTTCTGACAGTCTTTAACCCTATGCTGATCACTGCCGCAACCTGTACACTTGTTATGTTTCTTCCAACAAACATCCTCAGTGTGGCCCTGGCGCTGACAGAAGCTGCACTGCTGGTGACGTCTTGCAACAGTGCCTCCCGAAGGAGCTCTGTAAGTAGAGGTAGCTGAACTACCCTGCTGCGAACGGGAAACTGCTGGACGGAACTGACTCTGAGTCTGACTCTGGACTGGTCGTGCCTGAGTCTGAGTAGGCCCTGTGTAACTCTGAGTCTGCCTCGGCTGCGAACTCTGCCCAACTGATACAGCCTGCCCCTGGTACCCTTGACTCTGAGACTGAAACCGTTTACTCGATTGACTAGTCTCAGCTAACACATCGGCTTTCCGTTTCTCATATCTCGAGGCGGCTCGGACTACTGCAGCATAGTTAGGAAAATCATTTGAAGACAAGTTCAGCATAATATCTCTCCTCAAACCCATGATGAACCTCTGAATCTTCATGTCCTCCGGCTGAATTAAAGCTGGTGCATAACGGGAAAGCCGGGTAAAAGTAGCCTCGTATTGATCTACCGTCATACTTCCCTGCTTCAAGTTTATGAACTCAGTTTGTCGCCTCTCGCGGGCAACTACCGATATATACTTGTCTCGAAATTCTCGGACAAAATCGGCCCACGAATGATGACCTCCCTCAGCTCCCCATTTCTCACTGATGGTATTCCACCAATCTTCAGCATCACCCTCGAGAAGGAAAGTAGCATAAGTAATCTTCCTGTCATCATGGCACTCCAGTATCGCTGCCACTCTCTCGAACTTCCTTAGCCACATCTCAGCTTTCATATCGTCCGGCTCCCCAAAGAAAGTATAGGCCCCATGATATATAAACCGATCATATAGATTCCCTCCGGTAGGACCACTACCTCTGGCTCTCGCAGCCTGATTACCTGCAACGACCCCTGGCTGACCCTGTTGTGTAACAAACTGGGCGATAGTGTTCATAGCTGTGGCCATCGTGGCCAAGATCTGTGCAGTGCTCGGTTCTTGAACCTGCGGTGCATTTTCGGCCACCTCAGCTTCTTGCCCCTGAACCCCCTCGGGTTCTCCACCAACATTCGGATTATCAGCACGACGGCGAGGGCCCATCTCGAATAGCTAGAATGCAAAGTATTATGACAGGTATATATATGTATATATGCAATTTATAAGTAAACACATAAAGAAAAGTCCAATTAAATTCACATAAAGTCAAGTACATAGAAGTTCAAATAGATATTCCACATTCTTGAAGTACACATAAATCACTAGATCATACTTGACATTCTAGACTCTTGATATTCCATTTCCATGCTAGCATGTTCATTCCTTATTCAAATTTCACTTAGGTCAATCAAAATCAAAGAGTTATGTATTCACAAAGTCACATAACAAGTCTCTACCCACAGACCGAGAAATTTAACCCGGCTTCATGCAATCTATAGCTCTGATACCACTTAAATGTCACACCCCGACCCAACCCCCAAGCTAAAGGTTAAGTCCGAACCCGACACACGGACAGAGTCTCCCCTGTACCGTGGACATTCTAAAAACCTGTAAACACTTAAACAAAGTCCCAACAATACAATACAAGCTTTTCTTAATTAAACAACAAAGCTATAAGGCCATCCGAGACTTATGGTACACAATATCTCCAAAACACACAAGCATGCGAGAACTTGTTGTCAGCATAGTCTTATAATCATAACATTCTAGGAAATCAATAAAACAACTTAAGGGATAAAGCATTCTACATCAACCATCCACTCCCAAGCATGCAAGGAAATAAGGCAAGAATAAAAGTTATTACAGTTCGTAGACTTTCAAAGCTACAACCCAACTAACTAATCTTCGACTTATACAACAAGCATATACATAGCCCTTGGCTACAAAATAGTACATAAAACAATTAATTGAACTTTCCACATAGCAGCAAGTTCATTATCCACCTCAAGTTATCAGACACAACAACTAAGGTAAAGGCTCGATCTGAACTTCTTCTTCCTCAACTAAATCAACAAGCTGGGGATCACCCTCAGCGTCTCCTGAAACAGATATCGAGGTATGAGCAACCACTGTTGCCCAGTGAGGGATATAGTCCCGGGGCGTGCAATGCAACATATAATACAATCATGCAACAGTATCACTTAGACAATTAAAGAAACAACGATAACTTAAATAACCACACATTTAAAAGGATACGTTTCAACAATCCCCTATACACCAATCTTCACTGGTCTTCAATCACGATCCACGAACCACGAGCACGATCACGATAAGCCGGCATAACCCCCAATCACTCCAGTGGGTGTACTCCGGATGTACCCCGAATCCTACGACCCAACATCCCCTGGCAATCTCCAGACCAGGCGAATGAGGGAATAGGGCACGGAGTTTGAATATCCACCGGCAAGCCCTCTGCCGCCCAGCCGATATTCAACACATCCGCCCCTGACACTATGGTTGCGCAACCACTATGCAATGCACTTAACGATGGCAAGTTAATAGCAATAATATAAGCATTAACACATATGAGGATCAACAAAGTAGGTTGACCTCGATGCAATTAGGATAGAAGCAAATATAAAAGCTAATAAGCAGTTTACAAATGAACATATACAAAATAAGCATAGGATTATACCCAAAAGCTCCAAACCAACTTAATATCACATATAAACACTCAAGAAGTCATGCCGTGGGTTTAGAAATGTGAGACAAACGAAATTGCACTTAAACCCCTTTATTTTACATACTATTTTTCTTCCAAACCAAAGTTAATGATTTCATTTTCAAAGGAAACTCTCCCAACCTTCTAACTAACCCTCAAGGTACCCTCTCAACCCTCTAACTCGTTCAAATGCCCGCGTTTACCCCAAAAGCCCCAAATTTCCTCTTATGGCTTTAAACTACGCGTACATTGTCCGGGCTTCAAACAAGGGATATCAAGGCATCTATAGCACCTAGGTAGCCTAAGGATACTAGAATTGAAGCCCGAATCCACCCGGATTCGCATTAACCCCAAAAGCCCCGAGTTAAAGTCGGCTATTTTCCATTTTTAGGCGATTCAAGGGCAATGCAAGTGTACGGGGCTATTTGATTATCTTCACTAGTACCTAAGGCATCAATTAGAAGCATTAATTCAAGCCAATTCGAGCAATTACACAAAATCCTAGAAAAAATGTCACTATTCACCCTAAAAATCAAACTAACGATTCTAACCGTTTAAATTGCGAAACGACGGTTCAAAAGTGTTCTCTAGCATTCATATAGATAGTATATTAGCATAGATAACAATTACAATGGCATATAATCATATTTTCAACAAATCAATAAATAAGCAACTATTTAAAAATGCAAAAACAAGTCGTGAAATCCCTCACCACTATGCGTAGGAGCACCTAGGAACCTTGCAAACACCCTACACTAGTTGTTCAAGGCTTGCCTTGGCTTGAATTGAAGAGTTGAAGATGAAAAAATTCTCCCAAGTGCAAAGAAGGGCTGTCGGGTTTGGGCTGCTGTTTTCAGCTTTCTATTTTTTTTTTTTTTTGCATTTTATGATTTTAGGTGATATATAAAAGGGTTAAGTTATGGTGGGGTCAATTGGGTGCTTAATTGATCTAATAAAATGTGCGTAGTAAGCTTTAAAACGAGTTTAGATAGTAAAATATATGCTAGCTAATTAATTACCTAAGTTAGTTACGTAACACTATTCATTCAACTACTAAAGTCATTTTCTAAACGAGCCTTCCTAACGCCTTAAGCTCAAATGCACATTTTTCCCACTACTTTCACAATTAATATGATTTAATAAAAATGCTAATTAACTAATAGAAAGTAGTTTAAAAATGGAGTGAATAGTAGTCACAAAGTCAGTTAATAAGGCATAGAAGTAAATGCGCAAACAAAGGATGCAACAGTAATTAAATGCATGGCTAAAACCCGGGCGTCACAGCGCAGGCGTGGGGTGTTGATCTGATAGGCCTCGCCAAGAGGGCAATGTTGCTCATCCCGCAATATGTCGATCTAAGGGGAGGAGAACGAGGCCCTGGAGGTAACAGGAGATGAAGGTGGAGACGACAAACGCCTGCGAGGTGGGGCTGGTGGTGCTTCAGATAAAAGTGAGGAATCAACCACCCCAGTCTTGATAGGCCTAGTGGTAGGTGAGTCTGGACAGTCGGAGGGAGGAATCGGGGGTCCTCGATGGAGACAGGGTTCTCCGGGGCAGGAACGGGAGGTTCTTCGAGGATCTACAGCTCCATATCACCTGCGAGAGGGGCCACCCTCTGCTTCTTTGGGGTAGGCTGCCCAAAAACCTTGACCAAACGCCTTCTGGTCACTCTTTCACCTCGGGCGGAAGTAACAAGCTCAGAGATCTTCATGTTACCTGTACAAGGGATAGCTTAAACAAAGTTAGTAAGGACTTCATAAACAAATAAGAAGGTGAAAGTAGGTACGATGATAAAACTTAACCCTCGGTATCGGATGACGAGTAAGAGGTTGGAGGCTCAGGTTTCTCAAGGTTAGGGGCGATAACTGGAGCAGGGGCGGTAAAAGCCTTCTATCCAGCCCTGGTACTACGATGTGAAGTGGGTAAAGGAGGAGCCCTGACTCTCGACGTTGTAGGCCATGGAAATAAGCCACTTGCAGCTACCCTCTTGGAGGAGAGAAGGTCGTCACATCTAACATGGATGGTTCTCTTAAGCTCCTCGATAACTGATTTCTCAACTTCATCAAGGGTGGGGGGGTCCTTGGCTGTCTCAAGAGGAACAACCCAGATACTTCGGACCTCCCAACCCATGGGGGACTTTACGAAGAAAAATTTATGGCTCCAATTCTTGGAATTGTCAGGAACATCAACGATTAAAGGGTGATAGCGGGCGGAAAAATAGTGCCAGCCAGCAGATTTGTCAGTGGTCTTAAGATGATGGTAAAAGAGGAAAAGCCTGGAAGTGGGGGTATAGCCCAGCTCCTTCAACAAAACGTAAAAACCTACCATGAGCCTCCAGCTGTTGGGGGTGACCTAGGCAGGGCTAATTTAAAGATAATTGAAAATTTCTACCAAATAGGGTGGCAGAGGCAGACAACCTATAAGGAGTTGTTCGTAGTAGAAGGTAACCTCTCCTTGGCCAGGCCCATAGGCAAACACTGGCCTACCATCACTCGGGACACAAACCTCAAAGTCAGGGGGAATGGCTCTTATGCCCCTAAGGTGGGCGATGGACCTCTCTTGGGTAGTGCAGACCTTACGCTCGGCACCGAAAACCAAAAGATCATCAATCCTAGTAGGACCCGAAGGCGTCGTGGCTGTACGATGGTAGGAAGACTTAGACCTAGGTCTCTTGGAACTCTTTCTAATCTCTAGTAGGAGGAGGACTCTGGGAAATCGGGATAGCAGCGATGGGTTCGGAACTCCTAGGGGTACGAGGGACATCCCTGAGACCGTCACTAGAGCCATTGGTGACGCCTGACTGAGGAAACCTATCCATTAGTGGGGGAGAAGGGAAAGAGCGTACCTAAGCAGTGGTAAGGGGTTCACGTAGGGCGTAGTGAGAAAAGAGTAGCAAGGGAATAAAAGAAAGTTAAAGAATAGTGGGATGCGAATGGGGCATGGACCAGGGAGGGCTCCCTTTATAAAGGACCCTACGAGGCCCCGCACACGGATGAGTCGACCCATGTGGGATCGTGGGGAGTGGTAATGCAAATTGTGAGAAACGTGCCTGCAAAATGGTAGCAAAGTTGAAGGGACGTGTACAATGAGCAGTTGTAACGGCTAGTACCGTTGAGGAAGATGAAGAGCCCCAATGTTGTAACAATCCCCAGACCTGTGAGCCAGCTCATAGGATTGGGGGGGCAGATGATAGGGGTGGGGCTCCAGCCCTGGTAATAATGGTCAGCCTTGTCCTTCTTCAAGCCCTGAACCCAGCAAAGCCACTGGGTAGGCACACGAGCAGGGACACCATGAGGATAAGGATGAGGTCGAGGAGACCGGATGAGGAAAGACTCATGGGTGGTATAATTCCCGTAGATTATTGAGCAAAAAAGGACTCTTAGGAGTCCTGATCCTGGAGGAGTCCTTATCCGTTTAAGGAATCTCCTCACTACAAATATAAAATAGGAGTAATCTCACAGGAGAAGGTATGAAAAATATCTACCTCTTATAACTTACAAGCTCTATCTCACGTTTAACTGACTTATGCGTCAGAGTAGGTACCGTGGACATCACCCTCGGTTCTTTTATTTTGCAGGTTCAGGTCCGACTTAAAGTGCAGCTCAGAGCAGTCAAGGTTTTCTACCTTAACAGTCCCTACTGAAAAAGAAAAAAATTGTACTCATTTAGTTAAAAAAAATTGTATGGTTTAACATCCATTGACAAAAATTCTAGATCTACCCCTGGTTAGCGACACAATAATTTGTTTGGCCCCTAAAAATTGACGTAGCATTCAGGCTGCAGATGCATTAAAACCTATGATGCACCTTTTTTTTTTAAATTAAAGTTTTCTAATAATCATTTTCAAAACATGAGATTAGATGAGCTTAAATTAGAGAACGACGTATAATATTTTTTTTAAAAAAAGTTCCAAATTTTTAAGGGCTCATTAAACTATTTTGTAGTCTCGTACCATCAAATTATTTTGGTTGAAAAGAATCATTACACTATCAAAATAGTTTCAATAACTTCCAATCTAATGTTGGAGGGGCTGAAATCTTTTTTTGTATAGTATTTTTTACACGGTATTTTTTTGGTTAGTAGAGAGACTCAATTTTTACAGTTAAAAAAAATAGAAAAGAGACTCAATTTTTATAGTTAAAAAAAAAATCAAAACAAGTATAGTACTAAGTACTTCAAAGTTATATCTATTTATCTAATAGAAAAATAAAATCAAAACAAGCAGTAATAGAGACACACACTAGCAAAAAACTTGTAAAAAAATATAATTGTGATGACTTGAACTCACATCCTCAATATGTTGGGAAATATGATTAATCACTAAACTAACTCCATTTTTTTGAAGATTTTTATACATTTTTAACTTTTTACTTGATGGGGGACCAAATCTATTTTTTTTTAAAATTCCATTAAATTAATATTCTTCTTTTTTTTTGGAGGTCGCCCCCTCCTCCCCTCCCTCCCTAATAACCTCATTTCTTTAGCATCATTCATAATTACTTAACGAAATTTCCTTTTGCATACTTGGCATATGTTGATGTGAGGATATAAATGCTAGAATTTAAAGGAGAAAGATAAAGTCATAACAACCCAACTCCATTTCCTCTTTCTCTGTCTCTCATTTTTCCTCCTTTTTCTAGTTCCTTTTCAACCTTTGTATCGCTTTCCCTATTTCACATAATATGCTTAATATGCAGACAGACTCCTTGTATCAGGATAATTATTAAAATGTTCCTTGTATTTAATCAAATGTTACACAATATCTGCTTTTATTATTTGTCCATTAGTATTTAGTTGTACGCACTTATAATGCAAATTTTTTTCTATAGTTTCAAAAAAATAAATTCTTCTTGGACAAACTGCCCCTTATTAGCCATTGTTAAATAAGGACGAACTTGATGTCGATAAATTTGCGAGTGTAGAAATTCATTTTAGCAAATTAATAATAACATATGAGGCATTTTTTCAATTTACATTTTCCTTCTATTTTCACCTCCTCCTCACACCTCCACCACCACAACTACAACAACATTGAATGAACATCAACTCTTTAAGAACATGGTCACTCTCTTGATCCCACTAGTTTTAACATCAATTTGATTAGAACAATCAATAGATTGCACCGACGAAATTTAACTCTTTTACAGAGGAGCAATTGTTTGACAAAATTGTCAATAGTGTCCGACTTAAGATTCAACTTCACCTTAAGTTCAAGAGTAGTGTTTTGAATAGAATTATCTGTAGAAAGTAAAAAATAGAAGATATGATTGTATGTTTTGGATTTCGTTTGTGTAAAGATGTTACAAGTCTGTTTTTTACATTATTGAACTTAATAAGAATACTTGCTTAGTTAGTAAAAAAAATTATTATTCTAATTATGTTGCCAAATTTGCTAGGTTAGATTGTTTCCTTTTCGATTGAGTCTTTCTCATACAACCATCGGAATAGAAAATAAAGTCACAGAAGACCTTATAAAATAGCTAAATTGTGACGCCAGAGAATTCTACCATAAATATTTTTATAACTGATGCATATCTATTTGCGCATTTCTACGTGCATCATTTTTCTTGCTTAATTGTTTTTATTAGAGATCACTATTCATAAAATTTTTAACCGCCTCGAAAGTTCGATTTCATATTTTTTCTAGATCATATGACATCTAGAAGGAATCGAGACCTAGTTATTTTGGACTTTCGAGCTTGGGAGCATGCGTTTAGAAAATAGTTTTCATGTCATTTGAATAGTGTTACGTAAGAATAGTGTTGATTGCAACTAAAAACATTTAAAATTGCATTTTGGCCTTAGTTGATCAAGTTTTTGGGACTATTTAACTTAAATTAATAGACATACATATACATATAATAATCTAAACTCATTAAATTAAAACAACACATACAACTTGTCATCAAAACAAAAGCAAAAATTTCATCCTTGTCCTCTCCCTTTGGCCGACCACCCTAAAGAGAAAAAGAGAAGATTTTTCTTCATCAACCTTGCATCTTGAGCTCTTGGCTTGGTCTAGGAAGGTTTCGTGGCATCTAGGAGCTCCTACTTCGCATCTTTGCCTTCTAAATTGTGAGGGAGTTCTTTTTTTTGTGAAGTTAAAGTTTATGCATCCTTGTTGAATTTCTTAATTTGTTGATTATAGCTCTAATACTTGTTATGCATGCTTATTATATGCTTAATAGATGCTATAGAGTTAAATTTTGAGGCTTATTATCAATGTTTATGGTTGAAAGTGAGATTGAATAAAATAGATGATGAATAGTGCTCGTTTTAGGGTTTTCAACGAAAATTGCTAATTAACTTGAATTGAGACTTCAATTAGATGCTCTAGGCCCTAGTGAAGCTAGTTGAAAAGACACGTGAGGTTAAATCACTCAAATCCGAGCTAAATTGCGTAATTAGTCAACTTTAAAAAGGGGACTTTTCTCGTCGAGCAATCTTGGCAAGTTTGGGCTATGGTTCGGGTATCCTTGAGCTAAGGAAGCACTTTTGGTGCTTTCGTTACGCGAAAATGGGGTTCAGTTAGTATAGTTGTAGTTCAAACCCGTTCGGGGCCTTCCCGAACTTTTGCTTCTAAAATGAGATTTTATGATTTTAATAGGTGTCTTTAGGCTTAATTAAGAAAATAGAAAGATTAGGATAAGGTTTGGAAACCTTGAAACACGCATAGGAGAAAGAAATCTTGGTTAAAGAAAGGGGAAAAGTAGTTTTTAGCCATTTTTGTTGCATTTGGAACTTATTGTGGAGTTGTCTTGTCTTGTATTGAATATCTAAGATATAATTAAGCTATTTGAGTAGCTCATGGGAAATATTTATGTTGATTGCTTCTTTTGGGACTTTAAAGCTATTTTCGTGCTATTGTGAACTTATATTGTGCTTATAAGTGGGGGCGGCCTACTTTGTCGACCCTCTTACGTGTTATGTGATATCTTGATTGCTTGTGACTTGTCTCGGGGTTGCGCAACCTTTTTGGACATGATAGCATCGAGAAACACGGGTGGCGTCGGGCTTACCGTGCTCCCTCGACTACCATGGTGCCTATTCCCTTCTCGCTGAGGCATACTCCACTACCCCAGAGGCGTGGTTCACCTGCTAGGCATGGACCTACCTCAGGAGAAAGGGTCGTAGGATTCGGGATACATCCAGAATATCCCAACTCGTTGGTGTTTGGGGTTTGCCGGCATGCTTGTGAAGTTTGTGGGTCGTGGCTCGTGATTGAAGACTTGAAGCGGAACCGTATCCTTTTTAAAGTGGTTAATTACTTGGCTTTCTATCTTGCTGGTTTATGTTGTATATATATGTTTCTTGTGTTTGTATATCATATTGCATGCCCGGTATGTTGCATCACCTTCCTCGCTGGGCAACATTGTTGTTCACTCCTCATTTAATATGCTTCAGGAGAAGCTGAGGTGAATCCCTAACTGATAGAAGTAGAGGAAGAAGAAGGAGTACACATAGATTATAATCCGTGACCTTGTGGGCTAAGGTGGATCTTATGTGCAGTTTGCGTGGAGTTCATGTTAAATGTTGTATTTTGAGACCTTGGGGTCTTGTATATATGTTGGTAGTTGAAATCTTGTATGTTAGAGAAAGATGTTGGATTGTAATAATGGATTCTAGATTTCATCTTCTATTGCATGCTTGGAGTGTTTATTATCCTACATATAGAACTTAAAATTATAATTGTATCTAACTACTTTTGGTTAAAACCAACTTACCTCGCATGCTTGTGTGCTTAAGAAGATTGTTGTTGCTCCAAGGCTCGGATGGCCTTGTGAATTTGATTTGGCTTTGGAAATATTAGAAGATAGGTTGTATAATTTGTTATTTGTGGTCCCAATCTTATATGTGACTATTCGTAGGTAACAGTTTAGTCCTTGGTACAGAGGAGACTCTGTCCGACTGACGGGTCTGAGCTTGACCTTTAGCGTGAGATTGGATTTGGGGCGTTACACTTTATGTGGTATCAGAGCTACTTGAATGCATGAAGCCGAGTTAATTTCCTTGGCATGTGGGTAGTGGTCTATGCGTGGAAGTTGAATTATATGAATGTGTGATTGACTAATTGTTTAAATACTTAGATAAAAGACATGCTAGCATGAAAATGAATGATAAAGCATGATATGATAAGAATACGAAAAGTTTAGTATTTAATGTTGTTAAATGTTTTATATGTTTGTTATGTGAGTAAAATGTTTGAAAACAATGTGTACATTATCTTTGCATAGTTTATTTGCCTATTATAATATTATGTTCTTTTAGCATTGAAATTAGGAAATAGGGTAGACCAAGGAGAGAGCCGGAGGAAGCTCCCAGGCAGGATGTACCGGGACAAGGTACAGGGGCAGCCGGGGATGTACCGCAGGGTCAGGAACCAAGTAATGCCTAGATTTTGGCCACAATGGCCACCGCAATGAATACCATAGCTCAGTTTGTGGTTCAGCAGGGTACAGCAGGTGTTGGCAGAGGGAATCAGGCTGCCAGAGCAGAGTGCAGTGGTGCTACAGGGGGTAATTTGTATGATAAATTTTTGCATCACAGGGCATATAGTTTTTATGGCGAGCTTGATGACATGAAAGCAGAGATGTAGTTGAGTAAGTTCGAGAAAGTTGATGCGATACTTGAGTGCAACGATGAAAGAAAGATTACATATGCTGCCTTTTTAATGAAGGGTGACTCCGAGGAGTGGTGGCCCACTATTAGAGAGAAATGGGATGCTGAGAGGGTCCAGCATGTATGGGCTGACTTTGTTCGTGAATTTTAGGATAAATATGTATTGGTTGTAGCTCGCGAGAGACATCAGGATGAATTCGTAGCTTTGAAACAGGGGAACATGACTGTAGACCAGTATGAGGCTACCTTTACTAGACTATCTCGATATGTGCCAGCTTTAGTTCAACCGGAGGATGTGAAGATCCAGAGATTTATCACAGGGTTGAGGAGTGACATCATGCTTAATTTGTCTTCGCAAGATTATCCGAGCTATACTGCAGTAGTCAGGGCCGCATCGAGATATAAGAAACGCAAGGCAGATGTGTTAGCTCAGTCTAGTCAGTCAAGCAAACGTCAGTTTCAGTCTCAGAGTCAGGGTTATCAGAGGCAGTATCAGCAGCCTGTTCAGACTCAGCAGCCTAGGTAGACCCAGAGCTATCCAGGACCAGTTCAGGTACAGTCACAGCCGAGACCAGCTCAGAGCCAGCCACAGGGACAGTCACAAACCCGACCAATGACTGCTAGATCTCAGCAGGGTAGTTCTTCTCCATCTACTTATAGGGCCCCTACTGGAGGTGCTGCTGCTAAGAAGAACCTACAATGTACTCATTGCAACCGCAAAGGCCACACGGAGGCTGAGTGTTGGAGGAAATTGGGTCATTGCACAGGTTGTGGCAGTGATCAGCATAGAGTTAGAGATTGCCCCAAGTTTAAATATGGTCAGGTGCAGACTTCAGGCCAGGGTGCCCAGACTAGAGCTTCAGGAGCAGATACTGTACCGCGAGGTCAGGCACGGGTATTTGCACTCGACCAGGAGGAGCTTCCAGAGACGACGGTGGTGGTGGAAGGTACTTTCCTTATTAATAGCCAACCGGTAGTAGTTTTGATTAACACCAGGGCTACACATTCATTCATTACTCCTGCATGTGCACAGTCTGCTATATTAAAAGTTGATAAACTGCCGTATGTGATTGAAGTAGGTAATCCTATGGGTACTAAATTTGTTACGGAGTCTGTGTGTAAAGATTGTAATATTTGCATTGAGTGTCACATGTATCCTGTTGACTTGATAATCATGCCATTTCGGGACTTTGAAGTTATCTTGGGGATAGATTGGTTGGGGCGATATTATGCATGTTTGGACTGTAGGAAGAAAGGTTTAGCTTTAGAAGTACCTAACCAACCTGTTATTAAAGTAACTGGGAGTCGAAAATCTACTGGGACTCATATCATATATTCCATTAAAGCTACTAAAATGTTGATTAAAGGTTATGATGCATACTTAGCTTATTTAATTAATCAGCCTGGAGATAAATTGAAATTGAATGAAGTACCTGTTATAAAAGAGTTTCCGGGGGTTTTCCCTGAGGAATTGCTTGGATTACCACCTGATAGGGAAATTGAGTTCGTAATTGACTTGTTGCCGGGGACTAATCCTATTTCGAGAACCCCATATAGAATGGCTCCCCCTGAGTTGCAGAAATTGAAAATTCAGCTACAGGATTTAATTGAGAAAGGTTTTATTCAGCCTAGTTCATCACCGTGGGGTACTCCTGTATTATTTGTGAAAAAGAAAGACGCTACTCTACATTTGTGCATTGATTATCGAGGTCTTAATCAGGTGACGGTGAAAAATAAATCTCATTTGCCCTTAATTGAGGAGTTGTTTGATCAGCTACAGGGTGTTGTTGTGTTTTCTAAATTTGATCTAAGGCAGGGTTATTATCAATTGCGAATCCGTAAAGAAGATGTACCTAAGACTGCATTTAGAACCAGGTACGGCCACTATGAGTTTGTTGTGTTACCATTTGGTTTGACAAATGCTCCAGCCGCCTTTATGGATTTGATGCAGAGAGTATTTTGACCCTATCTTGATCAGTTTGTTGTGATTTTTATTGATGATATATTAGTGTATTCTAAATCTGAGTCAGAACATGAAGAACATTTGAGAATTGTGCTTCGAACCCTGCAAGAACACAAATTGTTTGCCAAATTTAGCAAATGCGAATTCTGGTTGAAACAGGTTGCCTTTTTAGGTCATATCATTTCACAGGAGGGAATATATGTTGATCCTGCTAACATTGAGGTAGTTATGTGGTGGAAAAGACCTGAAACTGTCACGGAAGTCCGTAGTTTCTTGGGATTAGCGGGCTATTATAGGTGATTTGTTAAGGATTTTTCAAAGATTGCAGGGCCTTTGACTACATTAACCCAGAAGAAAACTGTGTTTAATTGGGATGATAGATGTGAAGCCAGTTTCCAGGAGTTGAAAAAGAGACTTACCACTGCTCCTATCCTTGCTTTGCCTAAGGGGACTGAAAACTTGGTGATTTACAGTGATGCTTCGAAAAAAGGCTTGGGTTGTGTTCTTATGCAAAATGGTAAAGTGATAGCATATGCCTCTAGGAAATTGAAACCATATGAACTCAATTATCCTACACATGATCTTGAGCTTGCTGTTGTTGTTTTTGCACTGAAGAAATGGCGTCATTATTTGTGGGGTAATAAATTTGAGATATTTACTGACCATAAAAGTTTAAAATACCTGTTTTCTCAAAAAGATCTGAATATGAGGCAAAGGCGTTGGTTAGAACTGTTAAATGATTATAATTGTACCATTAACTATTTGATGGGAAAAGCTAATACTGTTGCAGATGCACTGAGCCGAAAAGCTTCTGTGGCTAGTTTGATAATCAAGGACTGGGAGATTGTAGAAGAACTATGTTTGTGAAAACCGGAGGCTTCTAGATCAGGTATTCAATTTGCTAGCCTACAAATCCAATCTCTATTGCTACCTAGAATCAGAGAAGCCCAACAATTAGATTTTCAGTTATTGAAGCTTCTAGAGAAGTCCAAAGGGGGAGAGTCTGACTTCAAATTGCATGATGATGGATTACTCAAGTACAGGAATAGAATCTGCATTCCTAGTGATTTGACTATGAAAGATGAGATTCTTGTTGAGGCTCATAGTTTTAAATACACAATTCATCCTGGAAGCACTAAAATGTACAGAGATTTAAAATAGAATTTCTGGTGGAACAACATGAAGAGAGAGATAGCTGATTATGTAGCTAAGTGTTTGACTTGTCAGAAGGTTAAGGCAGAACATCAGAGGCTGGCAGGATTGTTGCAGCCATTAGAGATTCCGGTATGGAAATGGGACCAGGTTACTATGGACCTTGTGTCGGATTTGCCGAGATCACCACGAGGTAATGATTCTGTGTGGGTTGCAGTAGATAGATTGACGAAGAGTTCACATTTTATTGCTATAAAAAAAACAGATTCTCTTGATAAATTGGCCGAGCTATATGTTGAAAATATTGTGAGATCGCATGGAGTCCCATATCAGATAGTGTTAGACAGGGATCCCAGGTTTACATCACAGTTCTTGCAGAAACTACAAAAGGTCTTGGGGACTAATTTGAGTTTTAGTACTACATATCACCCACAGACGAATGGCCAGTC
Organism: Ehretia macrophylla; assembly: GCA_037974665.1. Lineage (NCBI taxonomy): Eukaryota > Viridiplantae > Streptophyta > Magnoliopsida > Boraginales > Ehretiaceae > Ehretia > Ehretia macrophylla. Next base: position 41,740,203 of record CM075772.1, read on the forward strand.
AGAGAAGACTATCAGGATACTGGAAGACATGTTGAGAGCTTGTGTTCTAGATTTTGGCAAGAATTGGGAGAAGTACCTACCTTTAGCGGAGTTTGCTTATAATAACAGTTATCAGGCTACTATTGGTATGGCACCCTACGAAGCACTTTATGGGCGGAAATGTAGGTCTCCGTTGTATTGGGATGAGGTAGGTGAGATGAAAACAGTTGATCCAGCTATTCTTCTTGAGATGATCAAAATGGTGGATAATGTGAAACTTATAAAGAAAATGATGCTTACAGCTAAGAGTCGACAGAAGAATTATGCTGATAGACGCCGACGGGACTTGGTATTTTCAAAGGGTGATCGTGTATTCTTGAAAGTCTCTTCGAGCAAAGGTTTGATTCGACACGGAAAAGGAGGTAAACTTAGCCCTATATACGTGGGACCATTTGAAATTATTGAGAAGGTGGGGAATTTAGCTTACAGATTGGCATTACCTCCGAGTTTGGGCCGGATTCATGATGTTTTTCATGTGTCATTGTTGAGGAAATATAATCATGATCCGTCGCACATTATTGAGCCAGAACCGTTGGAAATTGATGAGTCTTTAGTTTATGTTGAGAAACCTCCTCGAGTGGTTGACCGAAAGATTCAAGAACTTCGAACTAAAAGTATTCCTATGGTAAAAGTTCTTTGGGATCATCATGGGGTTGAAGATGCCACTTGGGAGTGAGAAGATCAGATCAGAGAGAAGTATTCGGAGTTGTTTACTGAATCATGTAAGAATTGCGAGGACACAATTAGTTTAAGGGGGAGAGGGTGTGACGCCCAAGAATTCTATCATAAATATTTTTATAACTGATGCATATCTATTTGCGCATTTCTATGTGCATCATCTTTCTTGCTTAATTATTTTTATTAGAGGTCACTATTCATAAAATTTTCGACCGCCTCGAAAGTTCGATTTCATATTTTTCCTAGATCATATGACATCTAGAAGGAATTGAGACCTAGTTATTTTAGACTCTCGAGCTTGGGAGAGTGCATTTAGAAAATAGTTTTCATGTCATTTGAATAGTGTTACGTAAAAATAGTGTTAATTGCAACTAAAAACATTTAAAATTACATTTTAGCCTTAGTTGATCAAGTTTTTGGGACTATTTAACTTAAATTAATAGACATACATATACATATAATAATCTAAACTCATAAAATTAAAACAACACATACAACTTGTCATCAAAACAAAAGCAAAAATTCCATCCTTGTCCTCTCCCTTTGGCCGACCACCCTAAAGAGAAAAAGATAAGATTTTTCTTCATCAACCTTGTATCTTGAGCTATTGTCTTGGTCTAGGAAGGTTTTGTGGCATCTAGGAGCTCCTACTTCGCATCTTTGCCTTCTAAATTGTGAGGGAGTTCATTTTTTTTTATGAAGTTAAAGTTTATGCATCCTTGTTGAATTTCTTAATTTGTTGATTATAGCTCTAATACTTGTTATGCATGCTTATTATATGCTTAATAGATGCTATAGAGTTAACTTTTGAGGCTTATTATCAATGTTTATGGTTGAAAGTTGAGATTGAATAAAAGAGATGATGAATAGTGCTCGTTTTAGGGTTTTGAATAAAAATTGCTAATTAGCTTGAATTGAGATTTCAATTAGATGCTCTAGGCCCTAGTGAAGCTAGTTGAAAAGCCACATGAGGTCGAATCACTCAAATCCGAGCTAAATTGCGTAATTAGTCAACTTTAAAAAGGGGACTTTTCTCGTCGAGCAATCCGGGCAAGTTTGGGCTATGGTTCGGGTATCCTTGAGCTAAGGAATCACTTTTGGTGCTTTCGTTACACGAAAATGGGGTTCAGTTAGTATAGTTGTAGTTCAAACCCGTTCGGGGCCTTCCCGAACTTTTGCTTCTAAAATGAGATTTTATGATTTTAATAGGTGTCTTTGTGCTTAATTAAGAATATAGAAAGATTAGGATAAGGTTTGGAAACCTTGAAACACGCATAGGAGAAAGAAATCTTGGTTAAAAAAAGGAGAAAAGTAGTTTTTAGCCATTTTTGTTGCATTTGGAACTTATTGTGGAGTTTTCTTGTCTTGTATTGAATATCTAAGATATAATTAAGCTATTTGAGTAGCTCATGGGAAATATTTATGTTGATTGCTTCTTTTGGGACTTTAAAGCTATTTTCGTGCTATTATGAACTTATATTGTGCTTATATATGAGGGCGGCCTACTTTGTCGACCCCCTTACGTGTTATGTGATATCTTGATTTCTTGTGACTTGTCTCGGGGTTGCGCAACCTTTTCGGACATGGTAGTGTCGAGAAACACGAGCAGCGTCGGGCTTGCCGTGCTCCCTCGACTACCATGGTACCTATTCCCTTCTCGCTGAGGCATACTCCACTACCCCAATGGCGTGGTTCACCTGCTGGGCATGGACCTACCTCAGGAGAAAGGGTCGTAGGATTCGGGATACATCCGGAGTATCCCAACTCGTTGGTGTTTGGGGTTTGCCGGCATGCTCGTGAAGTTCGTGATTCATGGCTCGTGATTGAAGACTTGAAGTGGAACCGTATCCTTTTTAAAGTGGTTAATTACTTGGCTTTCTATCTTGCTGGTTTATGTTGTATATATATGTTTCTTGTGTTTGCATATCATATTGCATGCCCAGTATATTGCATCACCTCCCTCGCTGGGCAACATTGTTGCTCACTCTTCATTTAATATGTTTCAAGAGAAGCTAAGGTGAATCCCTAACTGATAGAAGTAGAGGAAGAAGAAGGAGTACATATAGATCAGAATCCGTGACCTTGTGTGCTAAGGTGGATCTTATGTGCAGTTTGCGTGGAGTTCATGTTAAATGTTGTATTTTGAGACCTTGGGGTCTTGTATATATGTTGGTAGTTGAAACCTTGTATGTTAGAGAAAGATGTTAGATTGTAATAATGGATTCTAGATTTCATCTTCTATTGCATGCTTGGAGTGTTTATTATCCTACATATAGAACTTAAAATTATAATTGTATCTAACTACTTTTGGTTAAAACCAACTTACCTCGCATGCTTGTGTGCTTAAGAAATTGTTGTTGCTCCAAGGCTCGGATGGCCTTGTGAATTTGATTTGGCTTTGGAAACATTAGAAGATAGTTGTATAATTTGTTATTTGTGGTCCCAATGTTATATGTGACTATTTTCAGGTAACAGTTTAGTCCTTGGTACAGAGGAGACTCTGTCCAAGTCACGGGTCCGAGCTTGACCTTTAGCGTGGGGTTGGGTTCGGGGCGTTACATAAATCATCCAATGTCCACTTATCACCATTAGTGCTAAATATATTTGATAGGGGTAGATCTCAAGCCCCAGAAAAATCCAACCTACGGAGCTGGGGTAGCCACGCCAATGTCCGGACCTAGGCTTACAAAGAGCTCTGGGCAGCAGAAAGAAAGATCCAGCCCACAGAGCTGGGAGCCCTACCAGTGTCCTGACATGAGCTCACAAGAGATAGCCCCACAAGCGTCCTGACCTTGGCTCACAAGGAGTAGCCCCGTCAACGTCCTGACCTGGGCTCACGGGGAATACTGGGCAGCAGACGAATAACAAAGGAGTTTTGAGATAAGGATAAGTACACAATGATTTTGCTGGATTCCTGAAGATAAGGGATATATATATTATCCCCTTGAGCCTAAAGATAAGGGACTTGTCTTATCTCATTTGATATTATCTCCTTAAACCTAATATCGTGGATTTATGTTTTCCTGAAGATAAGGGATATATATATTATCCCCTTGAGCCTAAAGATAAGGGATTTGTCTTATCTCATTTGATATTATCTCTTTAAACCTAATATCGTGGATTTATGTTTATCCTATCTTACAACTCTATATTTCAGCAACTATATATACAGGTAGACATTAAAAGTACAAGTATCTCGTTCTAACACGACAAGCTCTCTCTTAATTGCTCCTAAGCAACCACTTTGCTCTCACATAATACTTTAATACTATTAAGCAATCTCTTGCTCCCATAACTGACTTGAGCATCGGAAGGGGCCCCCAGGTAGCCCCTAGGGGTCCTTGTTTTGTAGGAAATAAGCTGATAGAGCCTCAAACAGTAGATTCTAGCCCCTACAGTTCGTACAACACAGGCTAATGGGGCTCGTCCAACCCCGTTAAATAGGTCAGCCCAGGCCATCGAGCACCGACCAAGGACAGAAGGTCAGACCTCGGAGCTCCAAGACAATGGGACCTGATGTACAAATCTGATGCGGCCCTCGCTGACATGGTAACGAGTAGGGACCTAGCAGAATACCTAGCAGGAGGGGGTAAACCCCTAAGACAAAGATAAAGAGCAGGCCAGGCGTACCAGCCCTGACCATCAAACCCTATCAGGAATGAAAGACCGGAGTTGTAGCCTTGGGTAAGGTTAGCCCCGAATTTACGAGGGCTTCAAGGTGGAAAGGGCATACAAAATATTATTCGGTTAAGAGAACTCGTCCAGCCCCGGAAGGAGTCCGGAGCTGCCAATTTTTGCCTTAACAGTTTGACGTCGTCTGTGGGAACCAAGGATTATCCCACTAAGAAACCACATTTGTGCAAGATAAGTAATGATAATACTTGCCCTGTGTTAGCTACCATCTATTGATTGCTTATTACATTAAGTTGATCACCCAGTTTGTTAAGCATTTACATGCTATACATTCATGTTAACTATATGTTTCATTAAAGTTCAGTGATAGGCACTGATATTGTCTTTATCAGTTGACATGTTCATGTTATACGAGCTACTGCCTAATTAAAGTGTATGATTCACTCACAATTCTCAACCTTGTTGTTTTGACAAGATATCTAATGATTGTTATATTACACAACGTGACTAGCCGAGTCCATGCTACTATTTTTTCATACCATAACATGCTTGTATCATAGCTTAAAAGAAGACATATATATATATATGTGCATGATAATGTCCAAAACATCACTTACAACATGTTTGTCATTATCCTTGCATTTTGATTCTAATATGTGATGTTATCTAGAAATAACATTAGTTTGGAAGACACCTATCAGTATGTGTTCTTAGCAAAACACTTAAGGTGTTCGATAGAATGCCAAGGTAAACTTGGCATCAGGAAACTTAGACACAAATTATATATCTCTTATGTTATATGTCGAAGATGTTTGATAAAATGTCGATTTGCAATTTACATGAGAAAACTTATACAAATGCATGCCTGTTATGATGTGCACTCAAGGTGTTTGATAAAACACCTGAAGAAAATAAGTGTTTTAGGGAACAATATGTCTGAGCTAATTTATGATGCCTATAATTATGGTTTGACCTGCTGTGCATATATTTGACATGCATAATGACAACCTAGCTGGTCATACTACTGCATTTTGAGGTAGTGTAAAAGGCAAAAAATTACACTATGAAAGAAGCCTGAGATATAGCAAGGTTACAAATAAGATTTTTTCGGGCTGACTTTGAGTAAAAAACTGCTCCAATTGAGAAATAATTGGCTGGTGATTTATATATGGGCAAAAAGCCTTACAAGTCTAGGTTCTAATGCTTCAAACAGTTCATGAATTGGAGCTTCCTAGAGAAAGTTATGACCATTTTTGCAAAATGTGTCTGAGCTATCCAGAAATGACGAGCCTGAAGTTTCAGCAACATTTTGTTTCATTTTTGCCTTGTTTTAACTCTGATTTGGATTTACTTCGGTCAATGCGAGCTAGAGATACATTTAAATATCTGAAAATTATGTTTAAAATGCTCAAGATGCATCTCCTAATGCTTTTTCTCAATTGACTTATCATTAAAAGAGAGAGCAAAAGAATAGCTCGTGTAAATGTCATTGTGATATCCAAGTGTAAGTCCAACAATGATGAGATAATTTGTTGAGGCGTACGCTAACCCACAATGAGGTAATCAAATCAGCCCAAAATTAGCGGAGCTCTCCTCAGCCCAACAGAGTATCGGAGCTCTCCTAAAATCAGTGGAGCTCTTCTTACCTCAAAGGGCAGGAGCTCTCCTCAGCCCAAGATTATCGGAGCTCTCCTAAAATCAGCGGAGTTCTTTTTACCTTAAAAGGGCAAGAGCTCTGCTCAGCCCAGCAAAGTATCAGAGTTTTCTCAAAATCAACGGAGCTCTTCTTAGCCCAATAGAGTATTGGAGCTCTCCTAAAATCAGCGGAGCTCTTGTTACCTCAAAGGGCATGAGCTATCCTCAGCCCACGAGTATCAGAGCTCTCCTAAAATCAGCGGAGCTCTTCTTACCTCAAAGGGCATGAGCTCTCCTCAGTCCAGCAGAGTATCGGAGCTCTCCTAAAATTAGCGGAGCTCTCCATAGCCCAGCCGAGCATCGGAGCTTTTCGTACCTCAAAAGGCAGGAGTTCTCCTCAACCCAGCAGAGTATCGAAACTCTCCTAAGCTCAAGAAGTAACAATTCTCCTAAACTCGATAGGGTTCCCTCAACTTCAGTGGAGCTCATTTGGCATAAAAAATGGGTGACCAACTCAGCCTAGTCACAGAAAAAATCTCCCAAGCTCCTCCAGGCTACGAGGGCTGGCCTATAAGCCATAAGAGCTCAACACTATTAAGGGTTGTCGCACCCTGAAGGCTAAGACGAGAATCCTCTGGGGTCTCCAGCCACCACAAGAGATATACTCCCCAGGCAAAGACGAGAACTCTTCGGGGTCTCATTAGCCACCATAAGGGATATTACTCCCTAAGCCAAGACGAGAACCCTCCGAGGTCTCACCAGCCATTACTAGGGTTTTTACTCCCCAAGCAGAGATGAAAACCCTTCCAGGTCTCATCAGCCACCATATGGGACATTACTCCCTAAGCCAAGACGAAAACCCTCTAAGGTCTCACCAGCCACTACCAAGGATATTATTTCCCAAGCAAAGACGAGAACCCTTTGGGCTCTCATCGACCACCATATGGGACATTACTCCCCAGGCCAAGACAATATCCCTTCGGGGTCGTACCAGCCGTCACAGGGGATATCACTCCCCAGACTAAGACAAGAACTCTCTGAGTTCTCAATACCTTCACCGGGGTCATTATTCCCCAGGCTTAAACAAGAACCCTTCAGAATCTTCCCAGCAACTATTCGGGTTATCATCCCTCAGGCTATATATCAAGGCCGATGAGGAACCAAACAATAGAGGGTATAGCCAGAAGCATCCAAACACTAGATAGAGCTCGACATAGCCCATTTAGGTCATGATGTTCATTGAGCTCTTTGCTCCAAAAGTCAAGCATAGCCTGGAACAATTGAGCACTGACTGAAGCATTGGCTTCAGCCCACTTAAGTCACATCATTTGATAAGCACCACAACCCCGTAGGTCCTTCCAGCAAGAAATGACCTCCACTAAAGCCTAAAGCATCCTTAGCAAGTATGTAGGAAGTTAATTAAGGAATTTCCTAAGCTAAATAACTGAGAGTCTATGCTCAAGTACCAGGTCCGAAATTAAAGAATCATTAGCATTCTCACTTAAGGACCTGTAAATTGTTGGTCCAAAATCAGGGAGGCCTATTTCACAAACAAGAGATCATATAATGGTCCAAAATGCTTAATCGCACCAACTTTCGAGCCAGCCCCGAGGTTGTAAAAGCTCAAGGCCGACTACCCCTAAATATCAAGTTAGCTCTCGAGGACGTAAGAACTCAAGGCTACTTGAGTCAAAAAGACTTAAAGATGTTGGTATCAATTTAAAGGTCATCAAGAGAAATTGGGACAAACGTGAGGCCCATAGAGATATATCTTACCTAAAAGACCAGTGGATATGCCAAAATGCTCCTCAAGCCTCAAAATAAAAAGGGGCTGAACTTTAGCACATTCTCGAAGAGGTGGGGACTAGCAGAGCTAGAATTACATAAAAGACCTCAGCCAATCCGGTCTGGGGGGCAATTGAGATCTAAATAAAGAGTTCAAGGAAAGAGTCAAAGCCCAAGCTGAAAAGAGCCGAACCACGGCACAAAGGCCTTTCACCAAAAAAATGGATTCTGCAACAAAAATATAATGAGCTCAAGGTCATAAAAAGGGCCCCTTATAAGTCCCTGGACCTCGGAAAACCTTAGTTAAGGCCGAAGAAGGGCTCCACACAAGTCCCTAGGCCTCAATAAAGCTAGCAAGAAGGTTGAAACAGACCTTTAAATTCCCTAAGACCTTAAGAAGAACTTAGAAAGAGATCGAGGAAGGGCCTCAATGAGATGCCTAAACATCTCTGAGCTCGGAAGGAACTGAAATAAAGTCGACATAAGGCTAACTGAAACGAGCTGAGTTGGAAACCAACTCGCGATAGATCAAGGCTAAGCATAATGACCAAGCCAATCCATACATGGCCAAGGACAAATCCCGACATATCTCGAGGTCTAAGAAGAGCATGTCGAGATACAAGAAAGGCCAAAATGAGCCTAGGCCAAATGTCGGAGAAGGGACCCCAAAACCCCCTTAGACCGTCGAAATCAAAGGTAAGTTTAGAAAAGACCATCGAAAGGGCTCCCACAAGTCCCAAACGCTAAGAAAACTTAGCTAAAGATAGAGCCCAGTGGTGAGCTCCGAAAGAGCCAGGGCTGAATAGCCAAAATCAAGTTAAGTAGAGCAAAGTGTTCAACACTCCCCTCTCATCAAGAAAGACCAACTCAAAAGAGTTTCAAAGAGCTCAAGTATAAGTGGAACCTAGGGAAAGCTCAGGAAAGTTGAGCCCAAACTCAAGCACAAGGCAAGGCCAAGAGCCATGTCAAACATAAGAAAAGCCAAGGGAGAAGTTGAAGTGTCATTCTCAAGTGGGACATATGTCGGAGGCCAAAAAGCCAGGGTTGAGCCATAAATGGCAAAGTCGAACTACCCTTAGCTAAAAAAGAAATTACATGTCGAATGTCATTTCGAGCCAAACACTTGAACGTTGCAAGAGTAATAAAATACCAGAGGTGGGACCGTAAGAGCCCAAGATAAACATGGGATGAGGGCTAAATCAAGCTTAAAAGTTAGCTCTAACATCATATGCTTGTACTTATAGGCTCGTAATACGCGCTCCCATTGAAAAGGCATACGCCTCGAATTGTTCCACTGGTCAACTTTTCTTCTCGATCTCACAACACCTCTACATCCAACCTTAATAGTCACAACAAGATCTCAAACCTCTCTAAAGAAGATTTGGGGGACATACCAAAACTCCACCAAAATATCAGTAGAAGCAACTTCAAATTTGAATTCACTAATATGTGGGTCTAAAGGCTCACCGACCAGACCACAAAAAGAAAGCCATGAGTTGAATTCAAAAATAAGGTCATTAGCCCGAGTCATACAAAAACCATGTCATAAAGGAGATCTTTTTGACGACGCGAAGTAGGGGGCATGAATCTCAAGGTATGTAGACCAGCTGAGATGGTGGTATACCTAGTTTGCAAAGTGGCGATTACAATAGCTAAACTGACGGGGGAATAAAGAAGCTCTACCCACATGACAATTCTCTGACCTCTTGTGGAGCTCAGGAGATTGGGGAAGCAATTGATAAGGGTAGATCTCGAGCCCTAGAAAGATTCAGCCTACAGAGCTGGGGTAGCCACGCCAATGTTCAGACCTGGGCTCACAAAGAGCTCTGGGCAGCAGACGGAAAGATCCAGCCCACGGAGCTGGGAGCCCTACCACCATCCTGACCAAGGCTTACCAGAGGTAGCCCTACCACCGTCCTGACCTGGGCTCACAAGGGCTAATCCCGTCAACGTCCTGACCTGGGCTCACGGGGAGTACTGGGCAGCAGACGAATAACAAAGGAGTTTTGAGATAAGGATAACTACACAATGATTTTGTTGGATTCCTGAAGATAAGGGATATGGATATTATCCCCTTGAGCCTAAAGATAAGGGATTTGTCTTATCTCATTTGATATTATCTCCTTAAGCCTAATATCGTGGGATTTATATTTATCCTATCTTACAACTCCATATTTCAGAAACTATATATACAGGTAGACATTAAAAGTACAGGTATCTCGTTCTAACACGACAAGCACTTTCTTAATTGTTCCTAAGCAACCACTTTGCTCTCACGCAATACTTTAATGCTATTAAGCAATCTCTTGCTCCCATAACTGACTTGAGTGTGGGAGGGGGGCCCCGGGTATTCCCCAAGGGTCCTTGTTTTGCAGGAAATAAGCTGATGGAGCCTCAAACAGTAGATTCCAGCCCTTATAGTCCGTACAGCACAGGCTGACGGGGTTCGCACAGCCCTGCCAAACAGGTCAGCCCAGGCTATCGAGCACCAACCAGGAACAGAAGGTCGGACCTCGGAGCTCCAGGACAACAGGACTTGATGCACAAATCTGATACGACCCTCGCTGACATGGTAACGAGTAAGGACCTAGCAAAATACCTAGCAGGAGAGGGTAAACCCCTAAGACAAGGATAAGGAGTAGGCCAGGCGTGCCAGCCCTGACCATCAAACCCTATCGGGAGCAAAAGACCGGAGCTGTAGACTTGGGTAAGATTAGCCCACGGGGCTAATAACAACCCCGCTAATAGTCTGCCCCGGATTTATGAGGGTTGCAAGGTGGACAGAGCATACAAAATATTATTCGGTTAAGGGAACTCGTCCAGCCCCGGAAGTAGAGCTGGCAAATGGGCCAACCCTGCACAGCACGGTACAGCCTGACCGAATCGTGGGTTAAGAAAAATGAGCCCGGCTCAACATATATGTTTAGTGGACTGAGCTGGGATGGGCTCAATTCTTGAAATATAGGACCCAGCTCAGCCCACGAGCCCGCTACCATAAGTCGCGAGCTGGGCTGGGCCAGCCCATCTTTTTTTAATTTTTTATTAGTGTGTTCTGAATTTTGATAGTTGGATTAATAACGAAAAAAGGTTAAGCTTAACATTTTTTTACGAAAAAGTTAATTTAACAATTAACAAGATATAAAGTGATTGATAATATTAATATAAATGATAAAATATTACTTAACAAACCACAAGTTCATGAGACACGGATACGTTACTAATAAATATTAAAAAAGAACATTACATAAATGCTTGAAGAAAGTTTGTGGATAAGTTCTCTATTTTATTATGCTCCTTGTGCGGGTGTTGGGCCTGTTGGTGGTGGTGGTGACGGTGGTTGAGGATTAAAATAGTTTGGAACATTTGAGTGTTGAGATACAAGATGTCTTACAAGCGTTCCAGTTCTAAATTGACGATGAAATATATATTTACGTTCACAATAGTTACAAATTACATACCCATTTTCTTCAAAGTAAGCAAAATGATTTCAAACATTTGAACGTAATCGTTGTAAAAGATTTTCTTCCCCCATAACCATAGATATTGTGTATTCTCTTATAGTAAAATAAAAAGACAATAGGTAGTAAAATAAATATATAGTTTTGTAATAAAATGAAGTTGAATACACTAATTATTTATAAGAAAAATTACATGTACAAATTATAATCTCAAGATGGGCTTTATCTGGGCTCGAATTGGGCCTGAGTTAGGCTCGAACTGGGCCTGTACTGGGTTCTAGCTGGGTTAAGCTAAGCTTATGGGCTGAGTTGGACTGGGGTTGGACACAAATGGGTTTAGGTACAAATGGACTGGGTCCAAAAATATATGACCCACCTCGCCCCACCTATATGTAGTGGGTTGAGCTGAATTGAACCCACTTTCATTCGAGCTAAGCTGAGCCCAAATTTTCGTGTGCTGGATTGAACTGGACCTGTGTCGACTTGACCCAAATGCCACCTCTACTCGAAAGAAGTCCGGATTTGCCAATTTTTGTCTTAACAACATCCAATGCCATATTTGCATAAAATAAATAAGAATTTGTATTGAAATTTAAATAGTATTACAATATTTTAAAATTATGACATAAATAAAGTCTCAAAGCACTAGTTTCCAAAATTACTACTCTTGGTTCAATATGCTTCTAATGCTAGAGTTCCATAACATTATGAATGTAGCTCATATTTTTGTCTGGCACATGAAAACACACACCAATATAGACTCCATGGGCTATGTCCTGGACATTGTAGTTCCAGTAATATCGTAGCTGAAACTTCAGAACTTCATAGCTAAAAGGTAAGATTAAATAACAAACAGAGCTGAAACACGGTACCAGCCATCAACACCAGCTTACAATTTGGAGGCTAATCCCAGAAACTCGGCATGTTTCTTGGTCACTTGCAGTTTCAGCAAAGACTTCACAACTTGCTTCATAGTAGGACGTTCATCTGCAATTGTATTTATGCATTTCATTGTTAAATCTGTAATTTCATGTCCATCCGTTAAAGAAAAATCAAGGTCCAGTGTTAAACTTTGATCCACAAGTGAAAGGGTGAACTTTCCGTTGCCGTTTTCTGATTCACATGATTCGAATAGACCCCAGGCCTAAGAATAAAGGATAGGAGCATTGGAGCGCCTATCTTATCAACTCTTTTGGTTATTAGGTTTAACAATACAACCCCCAATGCAAAAACATCGGACTTCACCGACCATTTACCTGTCAAAAAAGATGCCAAAAGCTATTAGGAAATGATAGGGATATAATTTCAAGACTTGCTGCTTCAAAACATTAAAAAACATCTCGCACATCATGAAGAGAAAATCAATTGCATCAGGGACACCAACAGTTGCTGTCCCTGACGATACTTCCATCAATGAATACGACATTTTCATGAACTTTAGAACCGCAAGGCAAGGCTAACCCCCACCCCCACCCCCCGCCCAGAAAATAGAAAAGAATAGAAATTTGATATTTAACCAATAAGTAACAGGCTTCATGACATGGCTTATAGTCCAAGCTAAGTGGGTTGGATGAGTGTAGAGCAGCAGTATGCTATGAATTGGAATTGACGAATGTAAATCAACAGATATCATCTCGTCTTACAGTTCAGTACAGCACCTAATGCATTTAACATTGCTTCAACCATGTAAGATCCAATTACAGTCATTTGGCATATCCTGTAACGAGGCATTTTGCCACACTCTATATCCAGGTTAGTTTTCTGAAACTTCTACTTTGCAAAAGTTATTTCCCACCTCAAAAACAGTATCAAGAAGGAAATACAAGTAATAGAGCAGACTTAAAATGCTAGCAATTATAATGTTTAGACCTACAGATCAGTCATGCATATCATTAGCACAGAAAGTTCCTGATGCCACAGCCTAGAAAAGCGCCTGAAACAGTCGGCTTTGAAATTCTAAGAAGAAGCAGCCTCCTACAATCTCCCTGTCCTACTACGTCTTATACATATATCTCAAGCTAAACAAAATCTCCCTTATTGCTCTAGCCATAACCCATTTTAGTCCAAATACAGAAATGTGACAAGTTTTCCAAAATGAAATACAACAATGTGACAAGTTTTCCAAAATGATCTTAGCATAAAACGTAATTTTAAGTGACTAGATGTTTCATCCTTCTAACCCGAAAACAATAGTTCACATAAAGCACTGTCTTTTTTCTCAAATAATCTCCCGACAGGATGTTGCCTTCGGCTCTCCCAAGGAAAAAATGCACCTCAATTGAGAGGGGAATTTCATAACATCTTGATCCTAACCTCTCTGTAGTTTCACATAAACAATAGGACAACAAAATTGTGCTTTAAGCACCTACAACAAAATAACTCCTCATAGAACATAGACGGTCAATATATGTTGAACTTTGACATTGCAAACCAAACTTGTAATTTAATAGGTGGACTTAAACATATTTAACCCTCCTATCTTCTTACCGTTGATAATTTCACATACCTGAGTAGCCAATATTTGTGTCAACGTAGCCATAGCATCCATTACATTCATACATCACTCTTTCAGGGAAAATTCCACCAGTAATCATACCAAAGTCATGTAATTTGGGATTGTATTCCTACATGAAACATTACTGAAGTTTACATATTGCTTTGAGAAACAATGAGCTTTCATTCCTCTCCTCTGACAAATGAAAGAAAATGACAAATTACATAAAGAAATCATGAGATAAGGCACAAATCAAACCTCATCGACCAAAATATGAGCAGCAGAAATATTGCGAACCAGGAATGGATTATACGCAGAATTTCTAGCATGCAAAAATTTAAGAAGGCGAGCAAATCCAAGGGCAACCTTGATTCTTTGGAGCCAAGTAAAGCTATCAATAAGTAAAACACAACTTAGCATCAATAATCAATTCAACATGATATTCAGATACGACTAGATCATTGAGTATTTGCAAGTAATTGTACATGATCTGATTGGATAAAACAGGGCACAGAATTATGCATACCCTTAGGGATCAGGTTATGAACGGTATCCATTGGGTTAAAATTATAAAGGGCGCCAAGATGTTCACCGTCCCAGCAAAATCTATGAAGCTCTATCATCCCTGGATGTTTTGTCAGTCTTTCATGTTTAAGTAGAATAAATTCATTCTGAAAAGAATACACAAAAGAAGCAATCACTAGGATGATACTGAGGATCCATAAAGGATACCTACTAATTAGAAACACAATAATTTTTTAATTATTCAAACAACGAACCATCACTCCGGCTAAATTAACTCCCTGGAAATACTCATTACGCTTTAGAACTTCCCATATCGTCACCATCACATCATCTATTTGAGGTAGAAACCGCTAAAATTTTGCGCGGTACACTTTGCCAAATTGGAAAGTACCAACAAAGTTTTCTTCACTAAAATTATCAGTAAACATCGCCAGATCCTTAAATTTCAGCCTTTCAGCAAAACCATGGTCCATCATTCCCTCCACTGTTCCAATCAAAGCAGATGGAAATAATGTCGAAGGTGAAGAAATAAGAAATCGGAAAAGAGTACAAGAAATGAAAACCACATTAGCATACCGATTCATCAATTCAGATCAAAGCAGATGCAGCAAGTAATCACAATATATATGTAACTACCAGTAAGTATGCATCCAATGAATAAGAATACCCCGATAACAAACATATATTATAACTCATCTAAAACGACAACAATAACACCTTGATACACAAGTATGTCATTTTTTTTCTGTACAAAACCATGCTTACAATTGCATAAAGTTATTCTTTTTAATTATTTTTTGTGATAAGGTTCAGACACCTACATGCATATATAAGCACTCTTTTTCACAATCTCAAAACTTTTATATGAAGCAAAGGGATAAAATTTTTAATCTTCACATGCTAATGGAAAAGAAAAATAAATAAAGAAATCATATTTTTGCATAATAAATACATAAACATACTGAGTTGAGGAACTCAGGCCCAAAAGCTAACAACTTTATAAAAGGCTAACGTGATTTCCACAAGCTAAAGTAAATGCAGAAAAAAAAAAAACCCACATTCGTGAACAAGCACATATATTTATATACACATAAATTAAAAAATAAAAAGGGTTTAGCTAGAAGTCAACAAGTTTACAGAATATAAAGGCCAAAAATTTCAAATTTTCACATGCATAAAAAGACGAAAAAAAGAAGAAGTAGAAAATTAAAGAGAGAAAAGAAGAATAATACAAGAAAACATATTTATATGAAAAAAGGAAATTAAGAAGAAGAAAAAAAAGGAGAGATAAAAGAGGTTTTAAAGTTGAAGACCAGGTCACATACTAGTTTGGTTGCTCTTTGGGGCCACTCTCTCCAAATGGACAGGAGAATCCTTGAACGAGGTACAGACATCCAGATGACAAAGCAGCCCTCAAAAGTGTTTTTCTAATCATTACATGAGGGGGTTTATATAAGATTACTAGTATTAGCACGTAACTATTAAAGTATTAGACTAAAGTCGTGGGTCCTATCCTAACATGTGAGTTTATAGGCTCACCCTGACACTTGGACCCATGCCCCAAACTAATAGTGTGAAGCCCACGGATACTAAACTCCAACCTGATCATAATAGAGTATAAAATCGTTAAATTAATAGTGTGCAATTAACTAAAATTTATTAATTTAAAAAGATATAAATTTATTGATAAATTAATTTATAAATATAGACAATTATTATTGACTTGAAGGAAAATTAATGAGTTGGGATATTGTCAAAAAATAAATGTCAACCACCTCTTAAATTTTCTTGTAAAAATGATACCAGTACACATGTTTTGAGCGTATATGAGATCATTAACAATATAACATGATGTTCTCAAGATAAAGCTGAAGTTGATGATGATACACAACCTTTTAAACCGGTGTCATGAGGAAGCATTCAAACCATCAATAATACTCCAAAACTTCTTGTTGTAATACGAGAAAGTAACCTCAAAAACTTTTATGCGCACTGCATATAATTAAAAATGAGATTCAACTAATTTGAAATTCAATAAAAGATGAGCTCATATTGATTCATATTTTGATAAAACTCATAATCAATTTATTATTTAGTTTTTTACTAATTAATAATTTATAAAATCTTTGGGTCTATAAAACTCTAATTCAATCAAACCCATATTATACCTAATTTCTACATGTTAAACCTAATTTTGAGGTAAAAGAGAGATATTTCGATCTTAAAAGAGTGCATGTGCTGAAATGCTGAATGAAACTGGATATAATTAAATAAATAAATCAATCAATTTAAAAAATACTTCTTCCACGTGAAATTTATGGACTGTACAGTCAACAATTAAGGTGAATCATACTTTTGTAGAATTATACTTAATAAAAAGAGTAAAAACTTTCAAGGACTAATAAATAATGTTTATCAGTTTAGAATATTCAATCGGTTTTTTTTTTTTTTTTTTCAGGAGAGTCATAAGTCCGTACAATATAACCAACGAAATTTGAGTTCATAATCTCTCGCATACAACGAGTAACTTTACCACTTGATCAAAATCCTAGTAACATTCAGTCGATTTTTTACTGGACTTTCCTAATGACATTCAATCGATTTTTCACACTTGGTTACAAAACGGCTTTGAGCCTTTTCCATACAATTAGTCAATCTTGCTTTGTCCATTTTCAGGTATTAGGAAGCTTACTTGACCCATTCCCATCATCATTCAACGCTAATGTTGGTAAAAAAATGTGTAAATTAAACGTTAGAAAAATCTAAAAATATTGTAATATAATATGATGCTACAATTTAATGTAATTGATAGAAATATAGCAACGCTAAATAATATAACAATATAAGTGCAAGCAACATGCAACATGCAACATGCAACATGCAACATTAGAAAGTGCCCGCACACTCCTGTATGGTGCATAAATAATGTTAAACGAAAAATACACCACGAAAATTAATCTTAGAATTATGGTATACTAAATGAAATTATGATATACTAGGCTCTGTTTGTTTGCCGTAAAATATTTTGCTGGAAAATATTTTACACATTTTTCGTTGTTTGGTTGGATGTAAAATTTGGTCAAACGTAAAATAGTTTACAGTCAACAATTGTGGTTGTTTTTACTTAATTTTACGGTATTTGGTAACACTAGAAAATTAGTCAACTGTAAAATATTTTACAGTCAACAATTGCAGCTAGTACAAAATTATGTAAAATATTTTCATGTCATTTAGGAGAAGAAAATATTTTACGGAACTTACAGTACATCCAAACACCATAAAATATTTTTTAGTATTCTATTTTCTAAGAAAATATTTTTCCCCAACAAATTATTTTACGACAAACAAATAGAGCCAAGGAAAATATTTTATTTTTTAACAAATATTTTCCACTTAAAATATTTTCTACAAGTAAGTTATTTTACGGCAAACAAACGGAGCCTTAGATGAAATTACTTTTTTCTGTAGTCTTTGTTTTTCTGGGCCTGTTGTCTTCAGCTTCAACCCAATTCTTTTATGTCCATATTTTCTCTTTCTAGCCATTTAAGACTTTAAACCTTATGTATTCTTTATTTGGACCAATTAGTAGTTTGACCTTCTACCAGTGTTGTTTTAATTTGGGCCATATTAGACTGACCCACTTATGTTTAGTTTTCCCATTTCAGGCCTTTTCATTTTATAATGGGCTTAGCCCATATCGACTTTTACCTCTTCTTTTTCAGGTAGGCCATGTTTTACCTATCTTGGGTCTTTTGTACAATAACTATTTATTTTTCAAAAAATTATATTACATAAAAAATGGAAACTAATTTCACTATAAAATGTAAGCTCTTAGCAGCTGGAAAACCACTCTTGACTTAGCAAAAAAAACTGTTCACATTTTTTTTTCTCAAATTAGATAGTTTAAAAATGCCAAAGAGAAACTATGGTAAAAAAAAGTTCCAAAGGTTCAAGCTCCAAGAGTTCGAGTTCAAGCTCTTACTTCAGAGAGGTTGGATTATTTTATACAAACTCTAGTTTTCATGAAAATAAAAAAATAAATAAATTGATCACACTATAATGCACTACTTTTCCTTTTTCTCTGTTTTGGGTGGTAATTTGCTTAACATTTGTTTAAAAATCATGTTTGCAACAGGAACCAAAATTATTCAACATTTTAATGGTAGTGGGGTGAAATTGTTCATGCGAAGTCAAGGGTTCGACATTCCCCAATGCTCTAAAGTTTCATTTTTGACTGATTTAGTGCATGTGTGAGAGCACACCGCTACACTTGAGGGTTTACCAGTTAGTAATCGGACTCCACAAACTATAACAAAATATTTTTTAGAGCTCATTGGTCATGGCTCATACAACGTTGTTTATAAAGGAACAATGGAACATGAGATAGTAGCTGTTAAAAGGGTGTTAAAGACTATTCTAAAGTAAGAACATTTAACACAGTTACTACAATGTACATATTAGATCAATTACTAACTTTTTCTTTTTTGTCACTTCTCCATTCAACAGAATGAAATGATGGTATTATTCGAGCTTAATCACCGCGACATCGTGAAACTTTTGGGGCACGGAGAAACTGATGATTGTTATTGCTTGGTTTTGGAGTGCATGCCAAGCACCTTTCAGAAACAAGCTCATAGTAGTAAACAACTTATTTTGAAATTGTTGTTTTTGTTAAAATTTGTTGTTCTTACTTGTATTATATGACAACACAAACACAAAATAATTGCATTTCTTTGATGTTTTTTAGCTCACTTTTCACCTTTTTTCGTAAATATTATGTGGAATGTCATTTTCAATCAATTTCTGGCCACTCAGTGTTGTTATTGGTGCGAGTTATAAAGAGTCTTGGTCTTGAGTCAAGTTGGGCCCTCATCTCAAGAATGGGTGCACCACTTATTATATCATTTTCTTTCACATGTTATGTGGAATGTGTTTATAAGAGAAAATATCACATAACCAGTAACGTCCCGATCCCTCACGAGACCGGGACTCCTATTTATCATGCTATTCTCACCCAATTCCAAATCCCGAGCACGAAATTTAGGGGAAAACAGACGGAGTTTACCCTATATATAGGACTATTTGGAAACCTGCAAACAACAACATACAACCACAAGAGCATAATCCACAACTTCAATCTGTTTCAACCCTATCAGCATGCAAGTCAACTAAATCGAAGAATAAACGACTGAAGTAATTACAAACCACTAGCACCCAACTATCACCCAAGACTAAAACTTTAATATTACATTTCTTAAAAGATCACAAATGCATATATGACCATAAGGTCTCAAATAGTATACAGGCACATAATGTACACATTCTTCCTTGTTCTTCATACTGATAGAGTAGGCAAGCCACACATAAGGCAATCCTATTTCCAGCTTATAGCACTGATCCTGAAAGGTGTTAGAAACGAGGGTGAGTATACACCATGTATACTCAGTGAGGGAGGTGATGCAGCATACCGAGGCGTGCAATATGATATGCAATCACAAGAAGTCATATATATATAACATAAAATATCAAGATCAAATAGCCAAGTAATTAAGCACATTAAAAAGGATATGGTTCCACTTCAAGCCTTCAATCTCGAACCACGAGCCTCGAACTTCACGCAAGTGCCGGCAAACCAATACACCAACAAGTTGGGATACTCCAGATGTATCCCGATCCTACGACCCTTTCTCTTGAGGTAGGTCCATGCCCAGCAGGTGAACCATGCCTCTGGGGTAGTGGAGTATGCCTCATCGAAAAGGGAATAGGCACCATGGTAGTCGAGGGAGCACGGCAAGCCCGATGCCGCCCGTGTTTCTCAACACTACCATGTCCGATAAGGTTGCGCAACCCCGAGACAAGCCACAAGAATTCAAGATATCAAATAACACATAAGAGGGACGACAAAGTAGGCCGCCCTCACATATAAGTACAATATAGGCTCATATAAGTACGAAATAGCTTTATAGTATCAAAAGTAGCAATCAATATAACTTTTCCTCACAATCAACTCAAATAGCTTAATTATACTTTAGATAGTCAATACAATACAAGACAACTCAACAACAAGTTCCAAATGCAACAAAAATGGCTACAACCTACTTTTCCCCTTTCTTTAACCAAGATTTCTTTCTCCTATGCACGTTTCAAGGTTTCTAAACCACATCCTAATCATACTATATTCTTAATTAAGCCCAAAGACACCTATTAAAATCATAAAAACTCATTTTAGAAGCAAAAGTTCGGGAAGGCCCCGAACGGGTTTGAACTACAACTATACTAACCGAACCCCATTTTCATGAAACGAAAGCACCAAAAGTGCTTCCTTATCCCAAGGATACCCAAACCATAGCCCCAACTTGCCCGGATTGCTCGACGAGAAAAGTCCCCTTTTAAAAGTCGACTAATTACGCAATTTAGCTCAGTTTTGAGTGATTCAACTTCACGTGGCCTCCCTACTATCTTCACTAGGACCTATAGCATCTATTTGAAGTCTCAATTCAAGCTAATTAGTAAATTTTATTCAAAACCCTAAAATGAGCACTATTCATCATCTCTTTCATTCAATTTGTGCATTCTACCATAGAATTTGCTAACAAGCTTTAAAAGTCTACTCTATAGGCTCTAATAAACATATATTAAGCATTTATAACAAATATTATAGCAATAATCAACAAATCAAAATTTTCAATATATGAACATAAACTTTGATAGTTATAAAAATGCAACTCCCTCACTTGTATGAAGATGTAAGCAAGGTGGTGAAGCTCCTAGGTGCTCTAGAATCCTCCCTAAGCAAGCCAAGAGCTCAACTCCAAGGTTTGATGAAGAAATTCTCCTCCTATGCCATTTTCAGATTTGCTTCAGTAATTTTAGCTTTTGCACTCTTTTTTTTTTTTGGCTCTTATTATATTATATAGGTAATAGACTATGGAAATAATGGGTTAGGTTAGTAAATTGGGTGTAATTAAACATATTTAAAGGTCTAATAAAAGTCCAAAGTCTAGCTAATTCACTAGAAGCCCAAATAAAAATTTTACAAAAAGTTACTATTCTTTCGTAACACTATTCATTCAAGACGAAAACTATTTTCTAAATGCATACTCCCAACATTAAATACACAAAATAATATTTTTCACATTCCTCCTACATGATATGTGACAGGAGAAAAATACAGTTTCATAAAAATTAAACAGTAAATTTTTCTTATGAATAGTATCTTATGCTAAAAATTGAATAAATGTACATTTAATGCTCAAATAAGACATTCAACAATTTAAAATGAATATGAAGAGATTCTCGGTTATCACACTCTCCCCTCCTTACAAAAATTGCGTCCTCGCAATTTCTTACACATACAAGTGAGTTACCCTCATACATAAAACACATTGTTTCATGTAAGTATGCTTAACACATAAAACACATTGATCACGTTAGCAATTTATAACAAGTAAAGTCACATAAGCAACAAGTTCACATACACAAATTATAAACTACTAAGTCATTTAAACAACAACTTCACATAAAACAAGTTAATCACATATTCACATTAGTCATATAAAGCATATCGAGCACTCAAGTACACAAAGCACATAATTCACACAAGGCACGTTAATCACATAGCTCGCATTAATCACATAAACACATTGAACATATAAACACATCAAGCACGTTAACCACATCAATTTCACTTATCACACAAGCACATAAACCACAACTAGTTCACTCAACAAATAAAACATGTTGATCACATAAGCACATTGATCACATTAACTCTCTTATCACATAAGACATGCACATACACTTTCTAAACACATTGACACTAAGGTCACTACCCCACAAGCCGAAGACCCTATCCCGGCTTGCGCCTAGCTAACTAGCTAAGCTCTGATACCACTTCTGTAACGCCCCGATCCCTCACGAGACCGGGACTCCTATTTATCATACTATTCTCACCCAATTCCAAACCCCGGGCACGAAATTTAGGGGAAAACGGACGGAATTTCCCCTATATATAGGACTATTTGGAAACCTGCAAACAACAACATACAACCACAAGAGCATAATCCACAACTTCAATCTGTTTCAACCCTATCAGCATGCAAGTCAACTAAACCAAAGAGTAAACGATTGAAGTAATTACAAACCACTAGCACCCAACTATCACCCAAGACTAAAACTTTAATATTACATTTCTTAAGATATCACAAATACATATATGATCATGAGGTCTCAAATAGTATACAGGCACATAATGTACACATTCTTCCTTGTTCTTCATACTGATAGAGCAGGCAGGCCACACAGAAGGCAATCCTATTTCTAGCTTATAACACTGATCCTGAAAGGTGTTAGAAACGAGGGTGAGTATACACCATGTATACTCAGTGAGGGAGGTGATGTAGCATACCGAGGCGTGCAATATGATATGCAATCACAAGAAGTCATATATATATAACATAAAATATCAAGATCAAATAGGTAAGTAATTAACCACATTAAAAAGGATATGGTTCCACTTCAAGCCTTCAATCTTGAACCACGAGCCTCGAACTTCACGCAAGTGCCGGCAAACCAATACACCAACAAGTTGGGATACTCCGAATGTATCCCGATCCTACGACCCTTTCTCCTGAGGTAGGTTCATGCCCAACAGGTGAACCACGCCTCTGGGGTAGTGGAGTATGCCTCAGCGAAAAGGAAATAGGCACCATGGTAGTCGAGGGAGCACGGCAAGCCCGATGCAGCCCGTGTTTCTCGACGCTACCATGTCCGATGAAGTTGCACAACCCCGAGACAAGCCACAAGAATTCAAGATATTAAATAACACATAAGAGGGATGACAAAGTAGGCCGCCCTCACATATAAGTACAATATAGGCTCATATAAGTACGAAATAGCTTTATAGTATCAAAAGTAGCAATCAACATAACTTTTCCTCACAATCAACTCAAATAGCTTAATTATACTTTAGATAGTCAATACAATACAAGACAACTCAACAACAAGTTCCAAATGCAACAAAAATGGCTATAACCTACTTTTTCCCTTTCTTTAATCAAGATTTCTTTCTCCTATGCACGTTTCAAGGTTTCTAAACCACATCCTAATCATACTATATTCTTAATTAAGCCCAAAGACACCTATTAAAATCATAAAAACTCATTTTAGAAGCAAAAGTTCGGGAAGGCCTCGAACGGGTTTGAACTACAACTATACTAACCGAATTCCATTTTCGTAAAACGAAAGCACCAAAAGTGCTTCTTTACCCCAAGGATACCCAAACCATAGCCCAAACTTGCCCGGATTGCTCGACGAGAAAAGTCCCCTTTTAAAAGTCGACTAATTACGCAATTTAGCTCGGTTTTGAGTGATTCAACCTCACGTGGCCTCCCTACTAGCTTCACTATGGCCTATAGCATCTATTTGAAGTCTCAATTCAAGCTAATTAGCAAATTTTATTCAAAACCCTAAAATGAGCACTATTCATCATCTCTTTCATTCAATTTGTGCATTCTACCATAGAATTTGCTAACAAGCTTTAAAAGTCTACTCTATAGGCTCTAATAAACACATATTAAGCATTTATAACAAATATTATAGCAATAATCAACAAATCAAAATTTTCAATATATGAACATAAACTTTGATAATTATAAAAATGTAACTCCCTCACTTGTATGAAGATGTAGGCAAAGTGGTGAAGCTCCTAGGTGCTCTAGAATCCTCCCTAAGCAAGCCAAGAGCTCAACTCCAAGGTTTGATGAAGAAATTCTCCTCCTATACCATTTTCGGATTTGCTTCAGTAATTCCAGCTTTTGCACTCTTTTTTTTTGGCTCTTATTATATTATATAAGTAATAGACTAATGAAATAATGGGTTAGGTTAGTAAATTAGGTCTAATTAAACATAATTAAGGGTCTAATAAAAGTCCAAACTCTAGCTAATTCACTAGAAGCCCAAATAAAATTTTTACAAAAAGTTACTATTCTTTCGTAACACTATTCATTCAAGTCGAAAACTATTTTCTAAATGCATACTCCCAACATTAAATACACAAAATAATAATTTTCACATTCCTCCTTCATGATATGTGACAGGAGAAAAATACAGTTTCAGAAAAATTAAACAGTAAATTTTCCTTATGAATAGTGTCTTACGCTAAAAATTGAATAAATGTACATTTAATGCTCAAATAAGACATTCAACAATTTAAAAATGAATATGAAGATGTTCTCAGTCATCACATAACCCCCCTGTGATTTGTGAAACTATCACCCTACCCTTCTGTGTTCCTAAAACTTCAACAATGTCCCATGTGTTGTTAGAAAGTCATCACACTACCCCCTTCATGTCTTTTTTAAGTTATTAAATGTTAGTTTTGCCCTTTTATAATACATACTTTTTTTTCTTTTTTTCTTTCATTTTTAATTATTTACCACTAAATAAAAAAATAAAAAAATAAAAAAATAAAAATAAAAATTCATCTTCCACCCCTCTCCCTCCCCCCTACCCCTGCTGCTCCGTCGAAGCAGCAACGGGGCTTTCGCGCCCCTTGTTTCTTGCTTTCGCTTGAGAAGGTGGACAATCCTTCAGTGAAGACCGATTGAACGTATGACTTAGCAGCAGACAAGAGTGTATTCGTGCAGCAGATTCTCGGCATTCAGGCCCCACGATGCGTCTACTCACAGAAGTGACCAAAAAGCCTTTCTCGTCTATCATGGAGCCTCTAGCCGGTCTAAAAACAACCTTAACGGCGGTGGCAGAACAATTTGGAAAAGAAAGAGATTTTTTATTCATTTCTTTGACTTTGACGCAGAATTACTACAATATTTTTTAGAAAAAGGAGGGGTGGGGAAGATGAATATTTTTTTATTTAGTTGTAAATAATTAAAAATGAAAGAAAAAAAAAAGAAAAAAAAATATGTATTATAAAAGGGCAAAACTGACATTTAATAGCTTAAAAAAGACATGAAGGGGGTAGTGTGATGACTTTCTAATAACACAGTGAATATTCTTGAAGTTTTAAGAACACAGAGGAGTAGAGTGATAATTTTGCATATCATAGGGGGATTATGTGATATTTTTCCTTTTTATAATTCTGTTATGTGAACGTCTTAAATAAATTTCTTTCCTTATTTTTGTTCGGACGAACTCATTTTCTAGCTGATCCTCACAATGAAATTAATGACAGGAAGTGGAAGTTCAGCCTCAGATGTCTATAGTCTTGGAATAATCATCCTCGAGCTTTTAACGAGAGTTGAAGATGTCGGGATAACTCCAAAATGGAGAGGAAGAAATAATTTGATCCAACAGGTGCAAGCATATGCAAAAAACAGAAACGCAAAAGACATTCATATATCAGCAAAAGCACGACTGGATAGTCAAAGCAAAGATTTTGTCAAACACTATGCATTGAGAGATTTTGGATGCACTGATGTCGAAGCCATTATATTGACGGAGCTAGGGATCAGATGCACGGAAGAAAGATTTGAGATGCGTCCGACAATACAAGAAGTCTTATCCATTTTGGAACAACTCTGATTAACTGTTACAGAGTTGTTCGATAAAAGTATAAAAAAAGAATTCTGGTCAAAATGGACACTTCTCATGGTTAACTGTTACAGAGTTGTTCGATAAAAGTTAAAAAAGAATTTTGATTAAAATGGACACTTCTCGTAGTTTATTTCTTGCTGTGTTAATGGAATCATTTTGCATCGAAATTTCGTACTATTTTTCAATTGAGGTTTCCCTTTTATTTTGTCAAAAATATATTTGATTGATCTTAACCAAAAGTACACTTAACCAATTCCCAAGCAGGGATGGACATGGTCATCAGAAAAAAGATATATAATGTAGGCGACAAGTTTGAAATCCAATCTAAAGATAATCTAGACATTCGACATTCTTTCGCCAAAGAAGTCTATCACACGGTTTCTTTTTTTTTTTTTTTTTTGTCAAAAACACTTTCAATTACAACAATAAAATACAACGGATTAGTCGATCCCGTAAAGTGAAAGTCTAAGTTTATAAATTGATACAAGCCAAGAGGAATATTATTGTACTCCAACTCCAATCTACAGGGAAAATTTCCTTAAGTTTCTCCTTTGCACCCCAATCACACGATTCGTTGAGCGACGAATTAGAAATGGTAGCCAAAAGAGCAATTATATATTTATCACCGTTGATAAACAACTTTGATTGAGTTGTTTACACATAAAAAAAATAAGAAAGAGACAACGGTACTTAGGAAAAATGTTCTAAAAAAAACGCTTAAAATTTAGTATGGCCTATTGAGAGCCCAGAATTTGAAGTTATGGCAGAATTTTTATATTAGAGTACCAAAACATTTTTCTGTAATGCTAATTTTTTCATAAGCAAATATTATAAATTCATGACATCATAAATGATTAATTGCCTAGCAATAAAAAATATTATAAATCCATGACATCATAGACTTAAATAATTGTTGGCATTGCAATTATTAGACTATCTAAAATAAAATGTTGTTCTTTAAACCTCAAAGTCCTCAAATTATCCCTAAACTCAAAGTCTTCAAACCAATTCTTCGGATCTAATATTATTTAGGGATAACTCTTTCATACATCCACCAGAGCTCAAAACCCTATTGTACGGGGTGGAGTATGGATCCCACACTCTCACAGAGAGACTGATATCCGTCTGCAATGTATCAAAAAAGTTCTCCATTACCATTGGTCAATTTTACTCGTCATAGCATCATGGACTTACATAATTATTGCAGAGCATACCAGCATCCGTCATGGTTGCAGTACGTACATAGCAGCATCCGCGTGGTAGTCCATCACATCCAATCCGTGTTTGGGTTGTATAACTTTTGTATCAGAAGAAAGATAAAGAAAAGGACCAAGGACATTGCAGAGCACAGCATAGCACGACACGTTATTGCAGTGGTTATTAAGAATACGACCAGGAAGAAATTGCAGAACAGCAACCTCCGCATGCTTGGCGTGGTTATCTTTCGAAGTTGAAGACGAGGTTACATGCTAGTTTGGTTGCTCTCTGGGGCCTCTCTCTCCGAAAGGACAGGATAATCTTTTAAGGAGGTACGGACACCCACACGACAAAGCAGCTCTCAAAAGTGGTTTTTATAATACCATAGGGTTTATGTAAGATACTTAGTATTACGCACGTGGTCGTGACCGTATGTGGCCCAACCCCAACCACAACCTCAACCTCAACCTCAACCCATTATTTATGTGTCCCATTCCAGTTTGGAGTCCAACTCCAACTCCAATATCGTATAATCTCGTTAAATTAATAATGTTGCGATCTCCTAAAATTTATTAATTTAGAAAAATATTAATTTATTGATAAATTAATTTATAAAGATAGACACGTCATTAATGAATTGAAGGAAAATAAATGAGTTGGATATTGTTAAAAAATAGATGTCAATTACCTCTTAAATTTTCTTGGTGAAAATGATACCAATACAGAGGTCTTGATCGTAGATGAGATTATTGACAATATAATAGGGTGTTCTCAAAATAAAGTTGAAGTTGAAGTTGATTATGAGACACATCTTTTAGAACCGGTGTCATGAAGGAGCACTCAAAACATCAATGATACTTTAAAACTTCTTGTTGTAATATGAGAAAGTAACTCAGGACTTTTAGCGCACTGTGTACAAGTAAAGATGAGATTTAACTAGATTTGAAGTTGAATAAATGACAAGCTAATGTTGATTAGAAAATCTTATAATCAATTTATTATTTATTTTTTAACTAATAATTAATTTATAAAATATTTGGGTCTATAAAATACAAAGAAAATATTTTAAATGTATTATCTTGTAATTTTATCGAGATTATTAATTTTTTATATTGGTCTCAAGTCGAGACTGAATTATTTTATTATTTAAAAAAGATTATTAGTTTATTGAGTATTAATTTAAAGAAGTTCTACAGTAGTGTTTCACCCCTCGTATTGGCATTTTGCACTTGCACTCTAATTCAATCAAACCTGTATTATGCCTAATTTCTAACCCATGTTATACCCAATTTTGAGATAAAAGGGTGATATTCAATAATTCGATTTTAAAAGAGTGCATGTGCTGAATGCTGAATCAAACTGGATATAAGTGAATAAATAAATAAACCAATTTTAAAAATATCTAGACTTTTTCCACGAGAATTTTATAGAGTGTACAGTCCAACAATTACAAAATTATACTTAATAAAAAGAGTAAAAACTTTCAAGGATTAATAAATCATGTTTCCAGTCTAGAATATTCAGTCGATTTTTCACAGTTGGTTACAAAACGTCTTTGAACCTTTTCCATACAATTAGGCTCCGTTTGTTTGCCATAAAATATTTTCCCAATTTTTCGGAATTGGTTAACTGAAAAATATTTTTCAGTAAAAAATAATGACTACATTTTCCCAATTTTCCAGTGTTAACATTTTACATTTTTTAAACACCAGAAAATATTTTATTTTTCAGTTACAACAAACAAACGGAACCGAAACACCATAAAATATTCTATTTTCTAAGAAAATATTTTCCTATGAAAATATTTTCATAAGCAAGTTATTTTACGGCAAACAAACGGAACCTTAGTTAATCTTGCTTTGTCCATTTTTAGGCATTAGGGAAGCTTACTTGACCTATTCCCATCATTATTCAATGCTAATGTTGGTGAAATTGTGTAAATTAAACCTTCGACATTGACATTGAAACTAATACAGTAAAACCTCTTTAAATTAATATTCGACAAATTAATAATCCCTTTTAATTAATAAAAATGTCAGGTCCCGACTTGGGACTAGTGTAAAAAGTTGATAAATTCGATAAAATTATAAAATAATATACATTTAAAAAAATTCTTTGTATTTTATTGACCTAAATATTTCATAAATTAATAATTAGCTAAAAAATACATAATAAATTAATTATGTGATTTTCTTAAAATATGAATTAAGAGTAGCTTGTCTTTTATTGAACTTCAAATCTAGTTGAATCTCATATTTAATTATTTAAAGAGAAAAAATTGAGATAATCCTACAAGGATTAGGATACAAGATTAGAGAAATTAGTTCTCATCCTAATCCTACAAGCACTTAGATACGAGATTAGAGAAACTTTGTTTTAATTCTACTAAATTAAATTTTATCTTATATTCTCTTTACTTATCTTTTCAAATTGGACCGAAAAAATACAAGTCACTTTTCAAAAAAAGACATTATAATCATAATATGTTTACTATAAACCCAAAAAAATTAAAAATATCTCTATTAATTAATAGTTATTAATTTATCAATAAATTAATATATCGCTAAATTTATAGAATTTGATGGTCCCAACGCTATTAATTTAAAGAGATTCTATTGTAGTATGTTATTTACTTGAATAGATACAACCAGAGACGGTCAATACGTTAAATTAATACCAAACAATGCTAAATATATAGCAGAATGGAATAAGTTTACCGCGCTGACTTCTATGCCAACACGAGCAGATTACTAATCATCAACACCAGCAGGCAGTTTTGGGCCTAGGCCCAAAAATTCAATATGTTTCTTCACAACTTGCAGTTTCAGTAAATGCTTCATCACTTGCTTCATTGAAGGACGTTGATCTGGAAACCCACTTATGCATTTCATGGCCAACTTTGTAATTTTACGTCCATCGCGGGAAGAAAAATCAAGATCTGTTGTCAAACTTTGATCAACAAATGAATAGAAGAGGGGCTCTTCAATGCTAGTGTCTACTCCTTTACATTTGTAATCATCCCAGGCCCAATAATAAAGGAGATGACTTGCATCCGACGACCATTTCTCTTCTTCTGTATAGACTCTTTTGGTGATCAGATTTAGCAATATAACACCAAATGCGAATACATCCGTCTTCTCAGACCATTTACCTGTCAAACGATGCTCGAAATCTATTAGTAAAAAAAAAATTATCTAATTGGCGTACCAACTAGGCATACACATATAAATGGGGTAATTAATTCACATGCCAACTGGGCATAGGGGTGATAAATGAGTGACGGAGACTCAGAAGAATTATATGGCTCACGAGAAGAAGCAATTTATGACATGGTAATAGAGCCTTACAGTTAACAATCTCACATACCTGTCCGAACATATAGGTCAATGTAGCCATAGACTCCAAGCAAGTAATAACATTGGTATATCGTTCTATCAGGAAAAATTCCACCACTGATCAACCCAAAGTCATATAATTTAGGATTGTATTCCTAAATAAAAAATAACTGTATCAACTACTTAAACTAACAGTGAACTTGTATTCAGCTCTTTTGATGTGTGAAAGAAAATGACAAACTGCAAAGAATAATCAAGCTGAACTAAGAAGCCTAAACAGCATTGAGGATGAGTCCACCAGTTGACAGACTGCTATCTACAGGTCACGTTGGCTTTAAAGCAGCTGCATGGAACTGGCATTTTGTAGACGTGGTTCGGTTATTCTTATTTGTCTCTATCTATTGGTGGGGAGGAATATCAAGAAAGTAATCAGTGGATTGAAGAATAAAAGCTCGAAGACAAATAAGGGACAAACCAAACCTCGTCAACCACAATATGAGCTGCAGCAATATTGCGAACCAGGAATGGCTTAAATTGTGGATCTCCAGTATGCAAAAATTTAAGAAGGCGAGCAAATTCAACAGCAACCTTGATTCTTTGGAGCCAAGTAAAGCCATCTATAGATGAGCAGAACTAAGCATCAATAATCAAGTCAACATGATATTCAAATACTTCATTATTTGACTAAAATACTATGATGATAAATGCGTCATAGGAATCTCTGCATTATTAGGAGTGTAAGCACTTAAAGAAACAGAACTCAAACATGAAATCCAGCAAGAATCTACCTGATACATACCCATGAACACATTAACTAAAAACAACATATCACCCTAAATAAGCTCTTGACAATATAAGAAAAAAAATAAAACTTAGTTGATTTCTTTCCTTCTCATATCTACTCGAGTCTCCATTCCAAACCTCTGTAGCATAAAACTATATTTTTGCGGACTATCTACAATACCATTAGACTAGTACATTATGTACTGTTACGAAAAGTCTACATCACTAATAATGGCAATGGTAATTGTAAATCCGATTCAGGTGATACAGGAGAATATAGAGATACTTACCCTTAGGGACTAGGTTATAAACAATATCTAATGGCTTAAAATTGTAGACGGCACCAAGTTGTTTACCATCCCAGCAATATCCATTCAACTCTATCATCCCTGGGTGGCTGATCAGTTTTTCATGTCGAAGCAACGTGACTTCATGCTGAAACAATACAGAAAAGAAGCATTACAAGTATGCTAGTGATGATCTGGAAAGATACTTACTATTCAAACAACAAACCATCAGTCTGGCTTCATTATCTCCCTTGTAATATACATATATTTCTGGAACTTCCCATATCTTCACCATTACATGTTGTATTTCTTGTGTAAACTGCTCAATTTTTCCACGGTACACTTTTGCCAAATTGAAAAGTACCAAGAAAGTTTTCTTCACTAAAGTTGTCAGTGTACTTCACCAAATCGTTATATTTCACCTTTCCAGCACAACTAGGTTCCATCTTACTGGCCACTGTTCCAATCAAAGTAGATAGAAAAGAGTTCAAGAAATGAAAACTACATTAGCAATTCAAAGACATAACAACATATATGTAACTACGAGTAAGAATGCATTGCAATGACTAGGAACTGATGCCATTAGAGAAGATATCCTTATATAAGGATCGGCAAAGAATGGGTTTCTTGTATCCTAAAATTGCATCAAGGGGATTCCATTACCTGGACACCCATCCACTCCTCTTTAACCTATACCATCCCCTTTCACTTTTACAATCTTCTATCAAATGTGTAGCAGAAACCAGTAGTCACTCGCGATATCAGCACATAATAGAATCATCACAAACTTAAAAGCACCTCAAGGTATTGAAACAGAATATTTAATAAGCTTATGGAGACAAATCGATTATGCACGCCAACACTCTGATGATGACAGATTGACTATAAGTTTAAAGTATTTCCATCACTAATAACACACTCCAATCTCAAAATCTATCACAGGGATCATGTAATAAGCCTGGCAGTCAACACCCTGATGACAAAATTAAGTTTTAACTCGTCTGAAGTGAAAAAGTTAGCACCTTGATACACAATAAGTCATTTTTTCCTATATAAAGCATGTTTACAATTGCATAGCCTATGTGCATAAGCCCTCTTTTTCACAATTTCGAAGCCTTTATACATACAAAAGCTAGTGAAGCGCCTAAAGTCATCATCTTTATATATAAAAGGACTAAAATTCTTAACTTTCACATGCTAAAAGAAAACAAAACAAAAGTACAAAAAAAAAAAAAAGACAAAAAATATTTTTGCATAAAATATAAATTAAACATGCATAGTTCCTAAGAAGAAAAAGTGTTGAGTCACAAGGGCCCAAAAGCTAACAACTTCTTACTTAAAATGTTAACAGAAATTTTACAAGCTAAAAGAAAAGAAAAAAATAAAAAG
Organism: Ehretia macrophylla; assembly: GCA_037974665.1. Classification (NCBI taxonomy): domain Eukaryota; kingdom Viridiplantae; phylum Streptophyta; class Magnoliopsida; order Boraginales; family Ehretiaceae; genus Ehretia; species Ehretia macrophylla. The sequence continues at coordinate 41,772,994 of CM075772.1, forward strand.
TAAAAACTCACCATCCTGCACATACATGGACCTACAGAATGTTAAACAGAGGGGGGTGTTAAGCTACGAAGTTAACAAGTTACAGGTAAAAAGCTAAAAAGTACTAATTTTCACATGCTTACAAAAAAAAAAGAAAAAAAGAAGAAGAAGAAGGAAAAGAAGAAACATTTAAAAACCAAAAGAAAAAAACAAGAAAAGAAAATTAAACCGAAAAACATAATGATATGGAAAAGTAATAAAGAAAAATAATAAAAGAGGTTTTGAAGTTGAAGACGAGATCACATACTACTTTGGTTGCTCTTGGGACCTCTCTCTCCAAAAGGACAGGAGAAGCTTTGTAAATTACTCAACTTAGTTAAGATCCTCATTGGAGTTAATTTTTTTTAGAAACTCAAAATAACAAATGGGGCTTAAGTAGGGGCTCTAAATTACTTAGGGTCTCTATATTTAAAGATAGAGACCCTGAATTTAGAGCCTCTACTGGAAATACCGATGTATACCCACACGACAAAGCTTTCAAATAGTTTTTTTTTTCCTGATTCAAGGGATGGTAACCCCGTTCAACACATATTAAACATTAATCCATGAGATTCGAGCTTTCAAAGTATTTTTTTAATATATTTATCGTAGAATCTCTTTAAATTAATACTCAATAAATTAATAATATGTTATAAATAATAAAAATATCCAGTCTCAACTTAAGACCCGTGTAAAAAAAAATTCAATAAAATTATAAGATAATACATTTAAAATATTTTTTTTATATTTTATCTACCCATATATTTCATAAATTATTAATTAGTTAAAAGTAAATAATACATTAACTATGAGATTTTCTAAAAAATTAAGAGTATTTTGTCTTTTATTGAACTTCAAATCTAGTTGAATCTCATATTTAATTATGCCTAAAAGTTCTAGGGTTACTTTCAAAAAATATAAGTCATTTTTCAAAAAAGATACCATGAATATAATATGTAATATTAAGCCAAAAAACCTAAAATATATCGATAAATTAATATAATTTAGTGATCCTAATACTATTAATTTAAAGATATTATATTGTATATAAATGCACGAGTCCGAGCCCGACCCAATCTCAACCCATTATTTACAAGTGCAAACAAAACCAATTCCGAATCCAACCCGGTTTGTCCAAAAAAAAGAAGCCAACACTAATTCAATCAAACCCACGTTAATACCTAATTTTTGGATAAAAGCCTAAAAGGGTGAAATTTATTAGTTTGATTTTCAAAAAGTGTATTTGATAAATTCTGAATTAAACTGGCTATAATTAAATAAATAAACACTAATTCTAGACTTCTATCACGTGAAACTTTTGGACTATGATTGTCCAACTATTGTAGAATTATGCTTAATAAAAAGGGTAAAAATTTGTTGGGCTACTATACAATATCTTTTCTCTAAAATATTCGATCGATTTTTTACAATTTCTTACAACATGCCTTTGAGCCTTTTGCATCGTCATGTATATGTTAAGCTTTGCCTTTAGAGCATTGTGGGGGATTAAAATCCTTTCCCGTGACAAACAAACGATGCTACCTGTATATGATAATAAGTTAAATTTTACTTTTAACGATTCTTATATCTTGAAGATTTCAAGTGGCGTATTACATTAATACTCTTAAGAAGTAATCACCTATGTGAGGTAGAAAATGGCCACTCCCAAGTTTTAAGGTTAAAATTTTTTAGAGTACTCATGAATACTGGGAGTTGTTCAGAGCCAAAATGAACACAATAGTGAAAATTGATCAGTACCCTTGTGTTGTCTTTGTATTAAAGTTGAACAATTCAAAATATCATGTTAACTGGTTAGCAAATAAATTCAATAGTTCTCATTAGGGAAAGTTCAAAGCCAAAAGTCACCTAACCTGATGCAGTATATTTCTATTAAACTCTCTCTCGAATCTCCATCCTATTGGGTTCTAATTAACTAATTTTCATTTATGTAGAAGAATGTTAGATATATGGGTATATGAAATTTGTAATGAGGCAATTTAATCATAATAATTAAGTGGGTCCTAAGTGTCGAATCAATCAGGATATGATACGTACGCGTTCTTTGTTATGAGTAAATGAATATGGTGTACTCACAAAAACGGCTAATGAAAAATTAATGGTTAAAGTCTAATCTTTAACATGAGAAGTAAAGAGAATAGTTAGACAAAGTGAGATAACTTTCTATTCCACATAGAAAGATTATGAACATCATAGTCACTATATGTAGTTGCTTTAAAATGGGTGACAACCATGTGGCTAGTGGAGAGACTTACTATCTTAGGCTTGGTCTAAGTTCACCAAACACAGACGCGCCCGCCTGCCCAGGTCGGGGCAAAGGCGCGACTTGAGTGTGGATTGAATTTTGCTAGCTCTACTTTATATTTTACTAATTTAATGCGTAAATCAGATTTTTTTCTTCATCAACATGGGCAAACATGGGCTTTAATTCTTAACATTACAGCAGACGATACAACTTATTTCTTGCACGTTTTTTGCTAACCCATGATGATGGAAGTTATGCCATTTCAAAATTCAGTTCTCCTTTCTCCTATAAATAGCTGCTGATTAAGGCTATTTTTCAAAACTAGAAAACGCAACTCACTTAGCATAGACTGTGTAATTTTCCTTTTTTGCATTCTAATAGTCGGGAGAGTTTAACACCGTAAGATTCGCTAGCCTTCATAACTTGGAGTATTGGCTTTGCAAAGGAAATCAACTGTTGTATCTCGGAAGGTTATGCTTAGAAGACGTTCAACACTAAAAACGAATAGATAAACCTTAAAGATATAGAATTTAACTCTAGCCTCAGTTTGCATTGTTTTATACTTTTTTTTTTGTACTTTCAATTATGTCTTCTCTTTTTCCTTTTAATTCCATCCTCAATCTATTTCCTATTATAATATTGAAGTTGTTTTTCTATTCCACTTTGTTAATTTCCATTAATTGTGTAACATGAACAGCCACCAACAGCCTCAAGTTCTCAACAAATGTGTATCTTCTAACTTACTTTCATCAATTTTATTTTCAATCAAGGGTTTAAAAAAAAAAAAAAAAGAAGGACGGTGCCCTCCGAAATTTTATTAATACCAAAAAAAGTAACAAAAACGAAGGGGGAGATATAGCCTAACTTTTGTGAGAAAATGGGGGACTTACCTGTCCCATCGTCCATCTACTCTAAAAGGAGTACAAACACTCCTTTTTACAAAGACCTATAAAGAAATAAAATCTAGAAAATAAATTACAACCAAATCCTATGTCAGACCCTAAAACAAGGCAATCCAAGCTTATCTATCTTGATCATTCCTTGAAGCTCTTTATGGCCTGTTGCATCTTGCAGTATAGTTGCACACAATGCTTTAGCTCCCAAATTAGCAAGATAGTCAGCCGGTTGATTACCTTCATGGAGGATGTGAGTAAGAGTCCTATTGCAAGGATTCAGATATCTTCTTGTTCTCCTTAGTTCCTGAGTAATATCTCATGAACCTTGTTTGTTCCTGCACACAAGCTTGACTGCACTTAAAGAATCCATTTCAGCCCAAACATTATAAAAGCCCAAATCTAAACACAATCTAAGACCATAGTTAAGAGCAAGTAACTCAGCTTTTATAGCATATTGAGTGGAGAAAGGAACAAAGAAACATCTAAACAAGTTGGCTTTACTGTCTCGAATAATACCACCTCCTCCTGCTAGCTTTGATTGAACTTGAACACTTCTATCAACATTAAGCTTCACATAATTGGAAATAGGTTTCAGCCATCGAACCACTTTAAATTCTTTCGTTTTCTTCCCAGAAATAGCACAATTGAATTGTTTGAAAATAAAGATGTCACCCTTCCATTGCTTCCTTTTAATGAGGCCAGCTTGGTTTAGTTGGTACACAAGATTACACACTTTCCAAATAACTTTCAGCCCACACATCTCCATGTTTAAATGTTTAGAGGCATTTCTTGCTTCCCAAAGAAACCAAATGATATATAAAGGAATCATGATTCTCACATGACCTTTACAAATGAAATCTCCAAAAAATAACCAAATAGAAAACTAGTGAGAATAATCAGAGGAGTTAGGGATATTAACTCCAAACATATTAGTAAAGAACATCCAAACTTCGTTGGCAATCTTGCCATTAAGAAGACAATGTGGTAATGATTCAATATCCTCACAGCATTGGCATTTAGAGGCAATGTGCATACCTTTCTTTGGTAATCTTTCATCAGTCGGTAACCACTTCTTAATAGTCCTCTAGGCAAGCATAGAAATTTTTGTGGGTATTGATTTGTCCCAAATTTTCTCAAAAATGAGTCTTCTAGGTCCTGCATTTCTACAAATTTTCCAAGCTATTTTAAGACTAAACTTCTCATTGTTAGTAAGAGACCACACTGGTGTATCAATTAAGCCAGAATCAAATTGAACACTTTTAATTTTTTTCAACAAAATAACCAGGCAGAATGTCACATAATTTTTTACTGTGCCAATTCTCATTTTCAAGGAATTCATGAACTTGGTACTCAGGATGGTTTTGATTAGGAAAGATGTATTGGAGAGGTTTATCACCCATCCATTTATGTTTCCAGAAACTTATGTTACATTTACCAAGGTTCTATCTCACATAAAGTTCACAATCCTCAGCAACTGCCTTCATACATTTCCAGGTTTTAGAATCTTTGATTCTAATTTGAGCTTCCAGGGGATGCTTCCCCTTACAAACAATTAGACATGTAAGTGGCCCATAAGCTTCTCAAACTCCTGAACTTCCACCAAAGCTTAAAAGACATGGCTTTAATAATATCTTAAAAATGTCTAAAACCCATACCACCTTCCTCTTTAGGCTTACAAGCCTCCTCCTAAGTACACCAATGGATTCTTCTAGCAGTGCTAGTCAAACTCCATAGAAATTTATTAAACAAACAGCCTAATTTAGTCCATATTTGTTTGGTAGGTTTCAAAACTCGAAGTAAATACATAGGCATAGAAGTAAGAGTGCTTTGAAGTAGATCAATTTTACCTCCTACAGAAAGTAACTTATTTTCCCAACCTGAAATTCTGTTTTTTATTTTCTGAAGAAGCTCTTCAAACAGAATATTCTTCTTTCTTCCCTTATGAAGGGGCACACCCAAGTAAACAGTTGGCAGTTGTTTTCGTCTGAAACCAGTAATCTCAGCAATGATAGAAGCCCTTATGATAGGAATATGAGAAGGCAAAAAGTATCCACTTTTAGATTGGTTAACTTTTTGACCAGGTACTTTTTCATAATCCTCAAGAAATTTCATAATTCTAGCCAGAGAATTTTTGCTACCATTGGAAAAAATAGCAATGTCATCAGCAAATGCTAAATGAGAAACAATAGTAGAACAACTAGTGCTATATTTCATAGAAGGATATGATCTAAAGAGATAGGATAGTCCTCTAGACAAATATTCTGTAGCAATGATGAACAATGATGGAGATATTGGATCTCCCTGCCTGAGGCCTCTTCCAGATTTGAAAAAGCCACAATTCTCCCCATTCACCAGCAAAGAAAATCAGCAATTAGAGATACAATTCTTAATTTTAGAAATCCAGGCATCATTAAATCCAAATGCTTCAAGCATAAAATAGATGAAGTTCCAGTTCAACCTATCATAGGCTTTCATCATGTCAAGTTTGAGAATAATATTACCTCCTCTGACTTTATGATCTAGCTTGTGGACAATCTCTTGAGCCAGCAAAATATTGTCCTTAATATGCCTTCCAGGTACAAAACCACTATGTTGCTCAGAGATCAATTTTGGAAGTATTTTAGCTAACCTATCATTCAAAATTTTTGTTAAAATTTTATGAAAGACATTGCATAAACTGATAGGTCTGAACTCAGTCCACTTTCTAGGAGCTAAAGTTTTAGGAATGATGGCAATAGAGGTAGTCGTGACCCTCTTAGGGATCTCTGATCTATTAAAGAAATCCAGGATTGCTTCTTGCAAATCAGTAGCAATAATATCCCAACAATTCTGGTAAAAGACTGCTGAAAATCCATCAGGCCCTGCAACACTATATTACCATCAATAGAGATACATATATACATAAATATAAAGATAATGAAACTCACAATCAAATTAAACACATATACTAACATTCACTTTAGTCACAGCTTTACAAACTCAAAGGCCTAAGTTCAATTTATCTTTTCCTTTGGATAATAACTATAAGTCACTGTAAGGCCCAAGTGTTGTCTAAGTGTTGAAATGCTCCAAGTCTTTCCACTTAAGCTTATGTGACCAAAAAAAAAAAAAAAAAAAAAGCATGCCTTTTTCTTTAATTCTTCTTTTGTTTTTAATGAACTGGTTTTAATTATCCTCAGTAATGAGAGAAGCGGACTGTGAATCAGCAGTAGAAGGGGTAAATAGCACCGTAGCCCCTTATGGTTTACCGAAAGTACACAATACTCCCCTATGCTTTAAAAAGTGCATCACAACCCCTTGTAGTTTGAAAAATTAGCACACGTACCCCTCTATCTCTTTTCCGTTAAGTTTTTTAACATAAGTTATTAAATGACACAAATGCCCTTATTTTTAAGGGATGTAGAAGGTCACACCCTTTTCCATTTGGGAAAAAAAAGCACCCAACACCACTGTTAACCACCGCCACCATCCACCAAGCCCAAGTCCTCCATACCTATCTCCTCAAACTCAGCCTCCAAAACCTTCTTCATTCGCAGCACAGCAGCCCACAAACGCTGAGCCACACACACATACACACAGAGCAGCGAAGATGAATTACAACCCAAGAATCTTCTCCTATCCCCGCCTTTGATAAGGATAAGGGCACTAAGTTCACCGCCGATCGAGGATATAACGCAGACCATTGATTAAGTTTCCATTTGTGGTATTTTTGATATTATTCTCATGTTTAATGGCTGTTTTTTAAACTTATTATATTAGGGTTTAATGAGACTTGAAATGTTGTTGGAGTTGAATTTACTCTTGTCTTAAATCAAATGTTTATAGTAGTTATGAATGTTTTGAAATTTGGTTTGGTTAATGATTGTTCTGTTTTCTTATGTTAATGCTTTCATAAGAAAATAAAAAAATAAAAAAACTCGGCCACTAAACCCACCTCCACACAGCCATATCTCTCACATACAACAAATCAAAACTCAACCTTTTAACAATTCCCACCAAGCTGTTAGACAAAATTCCTCAACCAAATATTGTGTGTTACAATATGGATTTTAACCAGGCCTTCAATGTTTTCGGCCTGGCTTGTGTGTTACAATGCATACATGTTTGGGGTTGGGGTGGCTGACGGGATTGGGGGTGGGAGGAGGCTGACGAGGGAGGTGGGTGGGTTGGGGAAGAAGACAATTTGATTTTTCTTTTTTTTTTTGGTGAAAAGGGTATTTTAGTCAATGTATAAATTTATTTTATTGGTAAAATGTATAAACAACAAACAAAGTTGCAATACAGGCGCGTGCAACACACTCACTATTAAAAGTAACAATTTTTTGGACGGAGGGGACTGTGGTGCTACGTTTTTCAAACCACAGAGAGGTTCGGTGCACTTTTAAAAATACATGAGGTAATTGTACACTTTCAACAAATCACAAGGGACTATGGTGCTATTTACCTGCGGTAGAAGCTGAGACCTTAGCAATGACAGAAGCTTGCTATATGGTAAAAACTTGATCAATAATGTGGTGCTTGAATCTGATTACCTGGAAAGCATGAATTCGATATTTACGTTGGGCTAGCTGGTCAAGCGACTATCTTGTGAGTAATACGTAAGCTCTGTTGGAGGGTCAGGTAGGTATTAGATTGCTCATATTTTGTTGTAGTTTAAATGGAATAGTCAATTGACTTGTTAAGAACGATAGATTCAACATTTTTCTCATGAATCGAATGATTATACTTTTGAGTAAGTTGTTTAACGCCTTTTACTTTGTGTTTGAAAACACCGAAGTAAGTTACTTGTATATATTTCGTTTTGCTTTAATAAAATGAAATGAATAGTTCATTTTTCAAAAAATAATAATTAATTACCCAATCACCCTTCTGCAGCTAATAAGAGGTAAACACGTGGATGCATGAGAGTTAGCCATGTTTTTTTTTTTTTCAAAGTGCAATAGCCATGTTGAAAGTTATTCTTTTTGTCGCAACAAATACCAATTCAATCACGTGTGTTTTCTAAGATCAATTCACTCCATTCGATTGGTCATCTTCTTCCGTAATATTTGGGTGATCTGAAGAGGCCAGATCTTTATGGAAGCCTCGCCAATATAAATTAACTAATTTTTTCTATCTTGTTTTTCAAATTGAAATACAATTTCTTTTTTTAATCAGTAAAACTTTCATTGTATTAAAAGGATTTACGCAAATTATTAAGGAAAAAACAAATTAACAAACCCAAACTATTTTGAATCCAACATCAGAACTAATAATACATGACAATTCAGCTGAAATGCTTAAAATTGAGTAAGAAGGAATAACATTCTTCCTAAATGATTTGGCGACCCAATCAGCTGTAGAGTTGCCTTTCTATTAACATGATTGAACCTAATGAGTTTAAATTTAGGGATAAGATCATGAATGTCATCCAATGATGTTCTTGATCTTCCAGTTTGGTGAGGTAGGGTTGGGTGGGGTAGGGGATTTGGGGACAGTGGACTGATTTTTTCTTTTTTTCTTTTTTCTTTGTGAAAAATGATGAGTGGTGAGAGAAGAAAAGAAAAAAAATATATATATATATGTATCTTAATAATAATCTATTTAAGCAGGAAAAAAAAAAGAATAATTGCATCTAACACACGTAAAGTGTACTTTTCATTAAAATAAACGGATTTTTTGAACTAAAAGAGGTAAAATACATAGTTTAACAAATCACGAAAAATGTTTAATGATTTTGTAGCACTTACACAATTATAAAAAAACTACAAAGGAGTCTGCAGTTCACCCTGGTCATGCCCTCAACATGGGAATCAAAAACCGACTTTCACCCTGTATACATTCTAAAGTGGAAAAAATAGGTACTATTTATTTGTCAACACGGGCAGGTATATAAAACTTGCATGGGTTGCTTTGCTCTGCCACATGATTGTGAGTGTGATCTTCATTGGCCCATGCAATTTCAACTTGGCCCGGGGATGCTGGGTTCACTTCTTGGTCGTTTTGTGTTGAAACTGGGCCTAGCCCAACTTCTTGGCGTAGATTTCTGGAAAACGTTAGGTTTATCAAAATTTAATTATTTATTTTTTGTCTGAGATTTATCCACATTCAAAATGTGTATTTTTTCACAATTAAAAAAATAAAGAAAAAGAAAACTTGAGTTTGCAAATCTGAAACTAATTGGGTTTTAATTGGAGAAAAAAGTCAAATGTCATGATAAATATCTAGGTGGTGTTCCACTGCAAAAATGTTATTTTCATGAAAAGAGAAAAAAAAAAAAAAAGACTACACATCCAAAATTTTAGGGTGTTCTATTGCACACCCAATGCCAAAGGTGTCTCCGCCCCTGTTTCTAATCAATATTCCATTCGATGTTGGTAAACTTATGTAAATGAAACCTTAGGAAAAATCAAAGATATTACATTATCATTCCACAATTTAGGCTCCGTTTGTTTGCAGTAAAATATTTTTTTGGAAAATATTTTTCGAATTTTACAATATTTGGTAACATTAAAAATTAGTTAACTGTAAAATATTTTTTGGTCAACAATTGCGGTTAATATAAAATTCTGGAAAATGTTTTTATTTCCTTTGGAGAAAAAAACATTTTACGGAACTCACAGTACATCCAAATACTAGAAAATATTTTTCAGTATTCTATTTTCTAAAAAAATATTTTTCCCCAATAAGTTATTTTACAACAAACAAACGAAACCCTGTAAAATATTTTATTTTTTAAGAAAATATTTTTCACAAGCAAATTATTTTACAGCAAACAAACGGAGCCTTAATGTGATTGACAGAAATAATAATAATAATAATAATAACGCCAAATACTAATAAAATAGAGGAGTGAATGCTATTTTTTTCTCTTTTTCCCATTCTCACCTATCTCCATCCTATGAAATTTTTAACCCTAATATTTCAATTATTAACAAAAATAACTTACCACTACGTTACTTTTAAATTTTATGAGAGCGGATAAGTGTGCTTGTACACTCTTGTAGGATACATAATTAATAAAAGATAAAAAGTACACCCTAAAAGTAATACTTACACCTACTCTACTAGATCATAATTACCTTTTTCTTTGAATTTGCTTCAGTCGATACTAGTGTGTGACGCTCATGTGCGTTACATGCAAAACGGTCACCATTTTTCTTTGGAAAATTATTCTATGCGGACGACGTGACAAGCTAATCATCCGTTGTGCGACACGTGGCATGCAATAATGAAGGTCTTGTCATGACTTTGAGCAAAAAGACGTATATAGCCTTCATTTTGTACCGTTCGAAATTCATGCATTTAAAAAGAATAGATGGCAAATGACCAAAATGGACAAACAAGTCACAACAAAAACTTAGCCAAATTACTAGATTAGGTCTTGTATAAAGTTAGATATTAAACATTTTTTTTTGTCAAACCTGTCTCCACTTGTTGTTTGCTTAATTTATATATTTTTTTTGCAAAAACGTGTCCCTCGTGTGTTTGGATGAACTTTTTTATTGAATAGTCCTACATCTATTTACACAATATTGTTGTTTGTACGTGTATTAAAGTGGAGTGACTCTCCAAATTGCATGCAATATTTTTTGTTTGTCCAATTGCATGCGATCCGTGAGTACGTAATTGTATGCAATATAAGAGTGTCTAAGCAAACCAAATAACTTAGAATATATGATAATATATATATTTTTTTTGGTTTTACACCAAATATTTAATTCCCGATCGAATCATTATCGAAACGCAATTGACAATTACTTTATGATCTTCTCATAATATATGAACATGAGCCAAAATTTGTTTATATCGTGCAACAAATGACATATATAGGAATTCCCACATTTTCTTTATTGTAATTTTTTATTTTTTTCATTTGTTCAAAAAGTGCAGTAAACAAAAAACTCCAATTAGTTTATACAGTGCAAATAATGTCATGTATAATATGAACGATAACGTGAAAATCAGCATATCCATAAAATTAATGATTAAATTTTATACAATAGTTAGTGTTGGTGGTACGTAATACATAACTTACAAAAAAAAAAGTATGAAAGAACTTCAACAATCCAAGATGATAATAAGAAATATCTAATGAATTTCGAAATATACAAATATGAATGTCTAGTTTCCTATAAATTACCAAAAAAGAATATACGAATGTGCATGCAAGTCTCTACAATTAACCAAAATCTACAAATATGAATAAAGTAAATTACGCGACATCATATTTTGATACCTTTTAATACACGAGTAACCATTCAAGGTAATATATAATCTTTTCATACAATCTCAATGATTACATTGTCTCATATTTAAAGATAAGCAAATCAAGAAAAGACAAATGTATCACAACAGTCATCATATTATTGTCTAATAGCCTAATTTTGAATGCTTCATTGATGCTAAACATAGATACGATTGTAGTGAAAAATCATATTCAATTTTAAATGAGGTATGTTTAGTAAGTTGGGAAAAAAAATATTGTTGAATTGGTGGTTATCAAACACATGTGACATGCTAATTGGAAAAAGCCAATTTAAAGGGGCTTTTGTTATCCTTGCTGGGCTTTTGTTTCAAGAAGTGTCAACAAACCACTATCCTTATCAATATATTAAGTCATGCCTAGTCCATGAAGCCCAAATCTTTAAAGCATCAATTTATTCCATGTAATGGGCTTAAAAAATAACCAAATATGAAATGTTAGCCCAACTTGAAAAGGATGTATGTATCTGTAACTTGGGCCAACTAGGCCAACTAAGCTTTACCAAATAAGACACTAGGCCAACTAAGCCATGTTACTGCAAATGGAAAAGAAAATGTCATTGATTAAGAATATATATATATATATATATTTTTATAATATGATTAAATTCTATTGGTCCAAAATTTTCAATTGTAAATACATACCATTGACTAGCGATATATGTGTGTGTGTGTAAGATTATATATGCCTTTGACAGTTACGTTAAAGATTTTTTTGATTTCATCGGACAGTGTTGAGGTATGCGCAAAGATATTGAGCGGAAAAAAAAGAGTACTTGTTAACGCATTAAATACTCGTGACTCTTCCATTTAGTGAAGGCGTCTCAATTATTGTTGGTGTTAGCCGAAATCTCATGAATGTTGAAAACTTGTAGGAAATGAATACTTTTTACATGTCTAAGGAGCGATTCTTGGGTGCATGTTTTTTTGGGTGAATTATTTTGCAATACTAAAATATTGATCGAGTTCGTTTAAATTTAACATATTGCTACGAATTAAAAGTTAAAACTTAATTTTAATATATCTAAATTGTTTGTGCAAATTTTTTTATTAACATATATTAATAAAAATAATAATGTACTAATATGAATCATAGTCTATTAAAGAAGTCTACAGCAGAACTAGATATTAATCATAACAGATGCGAAAGTGGTTTTTGATTGGGGTTCTTTTTTAATTGATATATGCTATTACAGTAATAATATTTTTTTAAATAATAAGAATTTCAAGTCACGTCTTAGGACCATTGTTAAAAATTAAAAAAAATTGATAAAATTATAAGATAATACATTAAAAGTATTTTCTCTATTTTTGTTTACTCAAATATTTCAGAAATTATTACTTAGCCAAAAATTACATAATAAATTGATTATGTAAAAGATAAAAAGGTGACCAAATCCTACAAGAATTAGGATACAACATTATGGAAACTAGTTTTTAATCCTAAACCTACAAGGATTTGATTAGGAGATTAGAGAAACTTATTCTAATCTTAATATATTAGTTTTTAGCTTATATTCTTGTTAGATTCTTTTACATTTATTTTCAAATTGTCCTGAAAAAATATGAGTCATTTTTTCAAAAATAAATTGTAAATATTACATATTCACTATTAAGCCAAAAAAAAATTAAAAATATGCTATGGTAAAGATTTGTTTGATTTCAACGAATATTGTTTAGGTGGGTGCAATGATAGTGAGGCGGAAATAAGAGAATATTTGTTAGGCGAACTACAAGTCATTCCCTAGACACCCATTTACTGCACATGTACGAATATTGTTGGATATATTCATCTCCAACATCAGTCTTACAACCATCTCTACATGTAGATGTCCTTACATTTATCTTTCAACATCTCTACATGTAGAGATGTCGAAAGAATCTCTACAAGTATCCTTAGACCCAGCTAGGGAATTAAATGATTATGTTTAATTAAAAATCAACATAAACAATTAAGAAATATAAATAAAAAAGTTTAATTATAAATATTTAAATTAAAATAATATGTTTAATTAAAAAATGGAGAGATTTTGGAGTAAAACAAAAAAATAGGGAATCTCTAAAACAGAGTAGCTGTTGAAGTGAAACTTATTTAAGGACTCCCTAAATTAATATATAAGCAAACTGTTGGAGTAAAACTGAAATATAGAATCCCCAAATATAGATAAATGGTTAAAATTCTCTACATATAGGGAAAAAAATAGGGAAGTTATTGGAATTGGCTTTAGGCTAACTCCAATAGTTTTTCTATCTTTCTCCCTAACCTTAGGCTAACTCCAATAGTTTATCTATCTTTCTCCCTACGTGTAGATGATTTGCAGCACTTTTCCTACATATAAGGACTCCCTAATTCTTTTTTTCTTCTCCCCAAATTCTCTCATTTTATTTTAATTAAACATATCATTTAATTTTCTATTTTCTTGAAATATGATATTTTTTGTGGAAAACATTCTATTTTTAAGAACCTATTTCACTGCATAGTCCCGATGATATATAAGTGTTGATATATTACTTATTCAAGTATCAAGCTAATATAATAATGTAATCATTATAATATCGATACTATCACTTAGTTATCCCCTAATTTATCTTACTCATTTAGCACGCGCTATATGTATGCTTATTTGATATCACAATTAAAGATGAACTAATTATCAAATACTAGGCATACATACAAATTCAAATTTTGAAGGCATTGCTTAGTGATGAATACTATTATCAATTGATATATTGAAATGCGTTTGAGAACTAATTGACATTAGTGACTCTATTTCAATTCTCGTGCTTTGTATGATGAAATTATCTCAAGAATCCGATTCCCAATTTAATCCAATTTATCGTACACGGGCTTAGCACATTTTTATGTATTTCGGTATGAACTTAATACTCAAATGACTAATATCACCCCATCAAAAATTTGCATTTTACAATAATAATAATTATCATATTTTATATTAAAAAAATTGATTATTATTATTATTATTATTATTATTATTTATCATGTTTATGTTATTCTAAATGTTAATAATACAATTATAAAAGGTTAATGAAATCATGTTATAAAAGTCATAAATGTTATATTAGTTGTGAAACCCCACTTTTCTATCTTATCTCGTTTTGCGTGCTTTACCTCGTTTTGCGTGAATTAACCTGTCTAAGTGCTATGTGACTTAGAATGTGGTAATTTTGGTATCAATACTCTTAGAACATGCTAAATGTGCATTCATGAAATTTTCATAAAAAACGGGGTCAGAAATTTTATTGTCGAATTTCAGTGAATAGTATTTTCGAAACACGTCCGTTAAAATTTTGAAAATGGTCCTTTTAACCCTTCTAGACCTAGTCCACAGACTTTAATAGACCTGTGTTTGATGAAAACGGTTTTAAAATCGGCTTAGGAATTTATTAGGGTTTTTACACAGACTTTTGTGAAAATCAAGTTATAAGCCGACTCGGGTAGAATTTTTTGATTGTAAAACTTCTTGTCACCTAAAAATAATCTACTTGAACTATCTTGAGTGTTGAATAATTGTTTTGAACATTGGTGATCAAGAAAATACATTTAAAGTCAGGAAAACACTAAAAACACTAAAGTTTCAACTTTGACTTTCATTTAAAATCTTGACTTTCATGCATATATCATCAACACACATTTCCAAAGCACAAAAACACACTCATTTTCACACACATGGCCGAGATTTTCATGGGAGAATAAGCCAAGGAGTTTTCAAGGTTTTTAAAGCAAAATTTCAAAGAAAAACTTAGTTTTTGTCCGTAGAATTTCGTGCCGAGTTGGATTCCGCTTGTTGGGCACATATTACATGCATTCCTAGGCTTATATCGCACCAAAGGTGAGAGAAAAATTTTAGTTCTCAAAACTCATCTTTTGTGTTTTTGCGTAGAATTGAAAATCGAACCATTAGAATGTTAATCTGATGTTAGATTATTGCTCCATGCATGCTAGGGATCATTTATATATAATCCTACAAGATTTGAACGGTTGTAGCATAATTATTATTTTTCGGGTATTTAAAGTTAAATAATTTGTTTAATGTTGATTATTTTGAGTTGTATTGATCGGAATCGATTGCCGTCGATTTCTAAATGTTTGATAATTACGTGGTAGCGTCGTTGTAATGCCGAATTTTCGATGGTAATGTCCGTGCTAAAATCTAGAAATTTCAGCCTTGATACACTAGGGTTTTAGGGTTATTGAGCATGATTTGGATGTGTTTTGGTTGGTTTCCGAGGGGACTAATGTAGTTGATTGAATGGGTGAGTGTTTGAAACTGATTTGGAGTTGTTTGGATTAGTAAAATGTAAGATATGATTATTTGAAGTTTAGGTTGTCTTTCTTTAAATTGTTGAATTGAGCCTTTAGATGATTGGGTGTGTTTGAGTGATTGAATTGTGAGTTGTTAATGGTTAGACTAGGGTTAGATTACGTGTTTCATGCATGTTAAGTTGGATGGCCTACTTTGTCATATAACTTAGTTGTTGTTGTTTAATTAAATATTGATGTTACATTGATGTTATGTTGATGATTATGGATTACGGGAATCGGGCACTTTTGTTGCTGATCTCCCAGATTATTGATTGATTATTGAGTACGGGAATCGGGCACTTTTGTTGCTGATCTCCCAGATTATTGATTGATTATTGAGTACGGGAATCGGGTACTTTTGTTGCTGATCTCCCAGATTATTGATTGATTATGGATTACGGGAATCGGGCACCCTCGTTGCTTATCTCTCGGTTTATTTATGTTGAGTCTCATTGTTGTGAGCTTTGATAATGTTGTGTCACCTCGGGAGGCATCCTGGGTTGCGGGCACAGTTATCATGGCTAATCCCTATCTCGCATGGGCGGAGAGGCCATGGGGTGTGGGTCTAGGTCAAGGTACCTTAGGAATTGTGTCATTGAGTTTGGAGGGGTTGTTGAGCATGGAATTGATGTATGGAGCTTCATCAGTAAACGTATTGTATCCTTATTGTATGTTTACAGTTATTACTGTTGTTGCATTTATAATGATTATTGATGTTATTGTGTGTTTACTAACTCAAATGATCATTTCCAAGGAGTTTAGTAAACCTTGTTCGAGATTTATCGGATCCTCGCTGGGCTTATTTTATATAAGCTCACTCTCTATTATTGCATGCATACAGGTGTACTATCGCAGGATTACGGGTACGTGCCTCTTGAAGAGGAAAATGTACCTTACGTGGATGAGTCCTATGTTCCAGAGTCTTATCCTTGATGTAGTATCGTTTTACTATCTTGTGTATTAACTTAGTAGACTTTTATATGTTTTGTAGCTCATAATGTAAAAGATATTGAAAAGATAATGAACTAGTTGATGCAATCTTAGTAGCCTTCTTTTTGTTTATGATTAGGTTGCTAGATTGGCTCAACAAGTTTTTGTAATGTATATTAAGGTTTATGTATTATGTTGGAACAGAGGCGTATAACGAGAGATGATTATTGTATAATATGGTTATGATGTATGTCGTTATTTTATTGAGGAGTTGTTGGATGTATGACGTTCTGTTGAGGTTGGTTTAGAGCCTCGGAGTCCTATTTACTGTCGTTATACTGCCGAAATTCCGTTGCGTCCTGACTGATTATTGGAGGGGTCGAGTTGGGGCGTGACATTAGTCTTCTATCCTAACACAAGAAACATGGGTTGTTAACAACTATTTTTGTATTCTTATATTTATTCTGTGAGCACGCCAAGCACGTCATTTTTATTCTCATGTTAATTCCATTCCCAGTCACATTTCTTTCCTAATTACGATTTTGACATCATATGGAACTCATTAAAAAGTTAAAAACTATGTGCATAAATATATTAGTATTATTATATTTCTTCTTTGAAATTGATGTTGTCTTAAATTTTCCTTTTCAAAATAAAACTTGAACTATTATTTTTTATCCCAGAAAAAATATATGACTATTTGCTTGCATTCCGTTAAGGCGGCAACTTTAACTTTCTAGTTGGATTTGAAGTTTGTAGCGAAAAATATTTTGGGAGTGTGTTCAAACACAAACAATAGGCACATGACTAACCCCAGTAGCAACTCTGATTTCGCAGATAGTGGAGGCGTCTCGAGAGTTGGAGAGAAGAAAGATAAGACTTCGTATTGAAAATAAAACCAAGGTTATGTATGTAATTTGACGTAGGGTTATTTTAGTAATTGCAACAAAAAGGTTAAAAAAAAAGAAAGACATTTCAATTCATGTCCGTTGTATACTTTTAGGGTTAAATTGGCAATTAAATAATAATTAATAATTTTTTTGTTTAAGAAATGACTGATTTGACGTGTACAAAGAGAAAATTTTGCCGCATAGAAGAAATACTCTTTTTCTTTTTTACGAAATGACGAAGATTGATAGAGTCACGAAATTGTAAAATGGAGGATTAAATCCGTGAGACATAATTTACACCTTTATTTTTAGGCTGCATTTTGCTTGTATAGAGATAATTAAAAAGACGACTCTTAATAAAAATAAATGACACTAATCAATTTTTATAATGGAATTTACTTAATGAGAAAAGACTTGATTAAGTTTAATTTGATTTGGCTGCGTTTCACAGTAATCGCCCCAACTTTATTTCACTTTGGAAAACAGGATTACTCAGTGCTAGTGTATATAAGAGGTTAGGGTAGGCATGTTTTGATAAGTAACCATTACAAAATATTATTACGATACTAACAAACCAAAAATTGCGGGAACTAATTTCATCGACATTGGATTTAGCAAAAGGGAAAGAAAGAGCCACTAGAGATTTGCTCCAATGGTAATATTACTCGTTGTATATGAGATGTTACGAGTTTGAGTCTCATTAATTACGTTATAAAGTTTTAGATCTCTCTAAATCAAAAAAAAAAAAAAAAAGAGAGAAAGGAAAAAAAAAGTTCTACTACGTCTTGCGTGGTGGAAGATGTTTCTAGAACTTTGATTAATGTCCTCTTGAATCTTTACAATCCCAGATGACATTGCCATACGAATATCGATCTTGGTAGTGTGGATTAATGTTCTTTCAAGGTTGATCCTTGAAATTTTTTCATACTAGAGTTTGTTTTTGTTGACCAAAAGGACTTTAGTTTAGTGGTAAGTTTTTTGTTGTAAATGCAGGAAATTACGAGATCAATTTTTATGAATAACATCATTTAATATGTTTGTATAACTTAGGCCCCTCTTGAAATTTAAATAAATAAATAAAAAGTTTGTTTTTTGTTGGCCTGTTGTCTTGAGCTTCAACCCAATTCTTTTATGTCCATATTTTCTCGTTCTAGCCCTTTTTGACCTTAAACCTTATGTATTCTATTTTTGGACCAATTAGTAGTTTGAGCCTTTGACCAGTGTTGTTTTACTTTGGACCATATCGGACTGACTCACTTATGTGAGATTTTTCATTTTTTTTGGAAATCAAAAATAATAATGTAAATTGTATTCAATTGTCAAAATCTAAAGTTACTGCATCTATTATCAAAGTGGACCTGTAATATATGTGTATTTTAAAGTTTTGTGTTTCACATGAAAAACTTTGATTAGTCTTACCTCTTCTTTGTCAGGTAGGCCATGTTTTATCTATTTTGCGTATTTTGTACAATAACTATTTATTTTTCAAAAAAATAATATTACTATAAAAAATGGAAACTAGTTTCACTATAAAATGTAAGCTCTTAGCAGCTGGAAAACCAAACTCTTCACTTAGCCAAAAAAAAAAAAAAAACAAAACAAAACTCTTTTAACATTTTTTTGTTTCCTCAAATTAGATAGTTTAAAAATGTCAAAGAAAAACTATGGTTAAAAAAAGTTTCAAAGGCTCAAGCTCTAAGAGTTCGAGTTCAAGTTCTGATTTCAGAGAGGTTGTATTAATGTTATACAAAATTTAGTTTTCATTAAAAAAATAATGTGATCACATTATAATGCAATTCTACTTTTCTCTTTTCTCTGTTTTTGGTGGTGATTTTGGCTTGACATTTACTTAAAAATCATGTTTTGCAACAGGAACCAAAATTATTCAACAGTCGACAACTAAAAACTATAACCAACGATTTTACAGAGCTCATTGGTCACGGCTCATACGCTGCTGTTTATAAAGGAACAGTGGAACACGAGCCAGTAGCTGTTAAAGCAATCTACAAAGGTGTCAAAGACCATTCTAAAGTAAGAACATTTAACACAGTTAATGCAATGTACATATTAGATCAATTACTAACTTTTTTCTTTTTTCACTTCTCCATTCAACAGAATGAGATGATGGTGTTGCTGGAACTCAATCATCACAACATCGTGAAACTTTTAGGACACGGAGAAACAGATGATTGCTATTGCTTGGTTTTGGATCACATGCCAAGCACCCTTCAGAAAAAAGCTCAATGTAATAAACAACTTATTTTGAAATTGTTGTTTTTGTTAAAATTTGTTGTCTTAGATTGTATTATATAACAACACAAACACAAAATCACTTTTTTCACCTTGTTTCTTAAAACCGATAACGACTATGTTATTGGTGATTTGAAAACCGATAACATCCTAATTGACGAGGTAAAAATGTCACTAACAATTTGTAGGGAATCGTGTATGATATTTTAAATATTTTATAATTAAATAAAACGCAACAAAAATAATTAATAATACTCATGCATCCGTTCATGGTTAATTACGCAGATTATAACATGAATAAATAATCAACTATTAATTACGCATAATAAGATTTTAGGATTATCTTTCCATGATGACGAATTTGTTGTAGAAATTGATCGAATCCAGAGCTCCCCAATTGTGAAGCCTCCGAAAGTATCCACATGAGATTCGAGCCATCAATCAGCAAAACCCCACTATGAGTTTTAGAGAAAAATATATTTGCTATGAAAAACAGGATTTGTGTTAGTTTTCTGTCTGTCATAGTTTCCTATTTATAGGAAACACTAGACCTATTAGGGCTAGATTTTGGGTAAGTCCTAATTACTGGACTTGGACTGATTAAATGATTGGACTAATATTCTAATCTAATCAGTCTTAAGTCCAATTAAATATTAGACTCTTCTAACATTTAATTTATTTTTCTTGCTGATTAATTCCGAATCTCTTTTGTGTATGACCTCTCGGGTTCATAATTAATTGACAGCGAAATCATATTAATCCAATTAATATTTAATTAGAACTCTTCTAATTTATTTCTCGCAAGTCGTGAATGATACCTAACAGTATATCACGACTACCCAACTAATAATGAAGTGAAATTCTACGAACCCTTTAGTAACAATTATTCAATCAATTCCTTCTGTTTAAATTATCCCGATTGAGCCAGAGTCATAGATAGGGTCGTCAAACTCTATTACTCAATCATATGCCCAAAACTATTTAATCAGTAACTTATGAATAATACATGGAACAACTTCTACTATTCTACCTCGGTCAAGGATTTCTAGTTACTCGATTAATAGATCGCATAGGATTCATAATTGACAGATTTCATATCTACACTCACCTATCTCCATGCCGGAATAGATCGTAACCACTGAGTACATTATCCAATCCTTGATGAGGATTAGCTTTATTGCACCAGCAAATCACGTTATCCCTAACACAAGATAACAGTGGTGTCTCAGGTCTAAGGATTTAATTGCACCATTACATTATACAACGAATTATTGACCATTACATGTAATTCGTTGTATTAGCGGTCATGTCCAGTCACTTGTTCTCAACAAGCACTTGTACATCTACCTTTACGATATGAGACTAATCGTCCAAATCAATATATCATATTATTTGGATGGTAGAGTGTGAGCCGATCTTTCCGGATAAATCAATGCCCAATTAATTTATCTTACGATTGGGGACTATTTTAGAATATATATTTATGAATATAGATTCTGTCACTCATATCCTTACTCTTAAGGATAGAATCTATAAATATTATTCTAAGGACTCTTATTTAAATAATTAATTATATTAATTATATTTAAATAAACTGTCCATATTAAATAAATAATATAATTATTATGTCCTAAAATTGGCATTTAGGGCATACAATCCAACAATCCCCCACTTGCACTAAAACCAATTACTCTGGTATCTCATACCCATCTTCTCAAGATGGTAATCAAATGACTACTGAATCATTGTCTTAGTCAGTGGACTAGCACCGTCAACTATTAACGTTATTTAATGCATAATATCATTCTCTCCACAATCTCTGATTGATATGGTAATGCCTCTTTAATGCGCTTGGATCTCTAGTGAGACCTAGGTTCTTTAGCTTGCGCTACAACTCCATTGTCGTCACAGCACTACCTGTCTGACTTAATTGAAAGAACCATCCTTAGTTCAATTACGAACTCCTAGATCCAAACCGTTTCCTCTTGTTACATATGATGCAACGATGCACTCAACCTCTGGAATTTGCATTTGTACCAATATTTGGAACCTTTCCAAATAATTGCTCTTCCGTTATAGGTGAGTATAAACCCATATATGAATTTCCAATAATCAATTTCAGACTCTCAACCTGAAACTGTAAAACTTTAAGTTTTACCTTTCTCCATATACCAAGAATATTTTCCAGTGCTTCTCAAGTACTTAAGAATGTTCTTGATTGCTTTCCAATATTTCTAACCTAGATTAGACAGACATCTGCTCATAACACTTATAGCATTCATGATATCATGTCTTTGTACACGGAAAAACGTATATAAGATTCTTAATTGCTGTAGCACTTAGAACCTTATGTGTCCAGTCTCTCTCTCTTTAGCAGTCGTAGGACTCACAGCCCTAGAGAGATAAATGTCATGTCTTAAAAGAGAACAATCATCTTTTAAAACTTGTGTACATGTTAAACACCTTTAACACCCTTTTGGAAAAACCCATTAATCCTTTTGATCTATTGTTATAGATCGATTTTCAAGGATTCAAGCGGATTATCCCAAATTTTACTTGGAGAATTATTTGAATAACTAGACCTACTTGTGTAGTCAATATTCGTCTTCATTCTCAATGAAGTCAATCAAATGTTCTAGATTCTTTAGGCTTGGTTAAGTCCATTAATGGACCCCTTTAGCTTGCACTCTTTGTGACTTATCACTGGACTCAAAACGTATCGACAAATCCATATTAATGTCTTCATTAATGAAGTCATTATGAAATTCCGTTTTGTCATCCATTTACCTCATCTCATAATAGTAGTGTGCAACTATCGCCAATAAATCATAATGAATTTTAACAATTAGTGAAAATATTTCCTCATAATCAACTCCTTGCCTATGACAATAATCTTTTACCATTTGTCCTAAAGGTCTCCACCTTTATTCATTTAAGATCTTATGGCCTCAAGCTACTTAAGCTTATGTCAAACATAACTATTCATAGCTGACAAAAATCATCAACATGATTATTGTCATCTTTCTAATCTGGAAAAACTGTGAAATAATCAGCTGCTCTTGGATTGGGTTTTCTAGAATCAAATCCTAGATTTGACTCAGGTTAACTGGTTGCTTAGTAACTCCTTAATGAGTCATACTTTTATTCCCACACTATCTTCTCAGATGAACTATTCTTCCAATAAGAAGTTGTACTTGCTAACAGACTATCTAGTCAGTAAGGGAATAAAAGTTATATCCCAACAAATCTTTGGGATAACTAATTAATCTTATCCAATCTCATTTCCAATTTATCAATCTAAAGCCTTTGATTGAAAACAGGATAACCCTCATTCTTCACGCCTTAAGACTAGGTATCATGTACTCTCATATCCTATATGAAGTACTTAAGATTAATTTGGAAGTGACCTTATTCAAGAGATGAACTGTTATAAGGAGAATATAGCCTCACAGGCTAAATTATAAATCAGCATAGTTTATCAATTACAGACCATGTCCAACAAGGTCCAACCCATTCTCTTCAACACTTCATCAAGAATTAGAATATTAGAAGGAGTTAATGAAGTAATTATGTTATTTTCTTTTGAGATACTATTAGAAATTGAGGCTAAGAATTCTCAATGATTTCATCATTGAGACTTACTTCTCTTTTTTAGTTTTGATTTACTACTTTAATTTTGAATTCTTTTGAACGCTTCAAACGGTTCAGATATACACTTATGACAATCATAAGTATATGTAAGGTAGCTAAAATCTTTATTGGGCTATTTCGCCAAAATGCCCATATACATCTCTATGTATAAACCCTAAATATTTGTGGTTCTTTGTCCTACAAAGGGCGATTTGATCATTTTTAAGAACACAAGATCCACGTGTTGGGAACGTCCCGGGGCCTCAAAGGCTTACCAGTCCTTCTTTCACCAATTGAGTGATTCTTGTTTCTCCTCTATGACATAATCATAAGTGCCATAATAATTTTAGAGTTATCCATATCTCTTGATCTCTCATATTATTCTTTTATCACGTTTTACATCATCCATATAAAACTTGTTCATTAATTTACCAGTGTCAATTCATTTATTTCCCAAATAAATGAAACACATGAATAACAATTATTCCAAAATTAATGAATACCTAGATGGGTAAACGAGAAGACGAGATGTATTTACAGAGGACATCCATTTCTCTTCGAACTCTTTGAAGTCCTTTGGATTTTCCTCTCCTAGTAGTTCTCATTTTCTTACAGTGGAAATAGTTTCCTTTTACCAATTATGTTCCACTCTTCCAGATCTACCCTTGATACATGACTCTCATGTCCAAAGGTTGTGTCAAATGTATTCACACGGAAAAATCCATTATGAATAACAAGAGAAAACTAAGAATTGATTTTGATGATTAGATTTGTCTGCATATGATAAATCATGAATAAACTCATGGACTCAAGATACTCATCTTGAGAACACATGCTTTCAAATCAATTCCTCTAGTTATTCTTTAGAACAATTTCTAGATATCTCATATCTACCACTAGATATCTCATATCTAGTTGTCCTATCTTGCTTACTTCACAACTCTTGTAAGTAATTAATGATTGATACATTATCCATGCTTTTTTGCTTGACAACTTATTTTGGGCATCTAGAACATGTATGACTTTCTCAGATTTGAGAACAATTCTCAAAACATTGAGCTAGTCATCGAAGTTTGGTCTAGTCAAAAATAGAAGGTTGGGTTCACATCCGATATTATATATAAGCAGTAATTTCCAAGGATGTTAGATAATTATATTATTAACCATTTGATTTGGGTCTTTAAATCAAACAGTAACCCCCACTAAATTTTTCGAATCCCACACTTCCTTAGTGGAAAATGAAAAAACAATAAGGTATTTTACTTAGTAGAATCGGGGGCCCATTCATTTTTAACCCACCTCACATTTTAGATTTTTGGTAAAGTTAAAACAAATAGGTGAATAACCTCTTATCCAATGTATCTCATACAAATTCCAATTATTTTTACCTCCAATCCTTTCGACCTCACATTATAGATTTTTGGTCTCCAAGATTGTTTAAGTTAAACCCATTATCCTGAAAATTTGGATCAATGCAATACCGACACCTCACATGATAGATTTTTTGATTGCCAGTAAGAATCCAAAATTTTCACATCTCATGCTTATATAGACTTAGTTCATATGTTAATACAAATAAATAACCCCTATGTGTCCATAGCCAGCTACTTACTTGTCCAACACACAAACTAATCTACGATAACGGAAGGCAATGATATAATCTTCTCAAGACTACACCATTATTAACTTAATATTTAATTTGGGAATGTTTACTGGTCTTTAATTTAGGTCTCACTTTTCACATGCTTCTAATTTCAATTTATCACATAAATAAAATAGAAATATACATGCATTCATCATATATTTATCGCATAAATAAATAAATAAATGCATAAAATAAAATGGGATGATCATAGACTAGGAGCACTATCAACCCGAGTCACTGGGTTGAATTCTTAAATCAAATAAAGGGCCCATAAGATAGACTCATGGGTTGTTCCTCCTTGGCTTCACAAAACTCCTTTCGCGAACTAAGCTCACCAACTCTTGATGTCTTCATCTTGATCTTTCATTACATTTATGTACATAGATTCCTAATCTAGTGGGGATACATAAATGGGAATAAGGTTTTATATATTTAAAGCAGGGATAAGAGGCATGCAAGCCCCATTTTAAAATATTACATAAAACCCATAATGGGTAAATAAATAAAATAATGATATTCATGCATTCATTCATTCATCCATTATACATACAAGACTAGTTCATGATCACCCACATACATAGAAAATAATAAATAAAAGTAATCCACGAATATAGCACAATTAATTTCCTAATATAATCTCATTATATTATATTTATCCAATTAATAAACACCTTTATTAATTTGGATCCTTAAATATCTCATATTTAAATTAATATAATCTCATTATATTTATAGTAATTAATTAATAAATAAATTATTAATTAACTACAAGTATAGCACAATTAATTCTCTAATATAAACTCTTTTACATTAGATTTTTTAATTTAATAAACTCTTTATTAAATTTAATCTATTTAATAAACTCTTTACTAAATCTATTCCATAAATATCTCATATTTACAAAATACAAATATAATTAAATTATAATTAATTAGTTAATAAACAATTTATTAACTTAAAGTGTCAAAAGTGTATTTGGGCTTGTTTAATTAATTTGTCACACAAACTAATTGAAAACTTAGACTTAAAAACATAATAAGTCCAACTTATTCTACCCAGTTCTAAGTCCAAAAACTAACAGCCCAAATTAGACAATAAAAGGAGTCCAACTAATTTTACTAAAGTCTGAATAAAAATTGGCCCAAAAAGACCCAACTTCGCATATGCCCATTAGCCCAAGAAGATGAAGAACCTTAATATTTCAACTGGAAGCCCAATCCAAACAATAAATAAGTCCATATTTATTTTTATTTAACTTAGAATTTAATATGGCCCAAAAAGAGCCCAACAGCCCAATTAAAACATATAAGAAGATAAATGAAAATATCCCAATGTCCATTGGGATTAGGATCGGGTTCATACCCTATTCGGATCGCATCCGGATCCGGATCTAACTCTAACCCTACAGAAAACACATTTTTTTTCTTATCTTCTTCTTCCCCAAAATAGCGCCGCCCCCACCTCCATGGCTACACTACTGCAGTCATCTTTTTCACCTTCTTCTTCAACGATAAGCTGCCACCATGGCAGCAACTTTCTGATGCGTTAGGTAGCTGCCACCATGGCAGCACCTTTGTCGTGATGGCAGTAGCGCCACCATGGCGCTGCTGCGCCGCGAGGAGCAGCGCCATCATGGCGCTGCTTCGCCGCAAGGTGCAGCGCGCAGCGCCACCATGGCGTTGTTTCGACGCGAGGTGCAGCGCGCAATGAGAAGCAGAAGGTGTGGGCAATTTTTATTTTTATTTTTGAAAAACTGATTTTCCATTTTTCCCTGAACAGATTCAGATATAGAAAATAATCCCAAAACAATTTTGAATAGTTTCTTGGTAAATCAGTTTTTGAAATTTAATAAAACAATTTTATAAAAATAAAAATTTAGTTTCAAAACAATCTTTAATGGAACTGAAAAACAATTTCACAAACTACTTTTATGAAATTGAATAAGGGAAGAACCTTTTGAGCTAAAGTTTAATCCGATTAAAATATGGACATAAAATTAGCAGATTCTCAATCTATTAATTTTGCAATAGTTTCACAAACTATAGTTGACACTTTTAATTGTGCAACAATATAATATGTGCTATAATCCAATAATCACATAAAAGACATGAACGGTGGCTCTGATACCACTGTAGGGAATCGTGCATGGTATTTTAAATATTTTATAATTAAATAAAACACAGCGGAAACAATTAATAATACTTATGCATCCGTTCATGGCTAATTACGCAGATTATAACATGCATAAATAATCAACTATTAATTACGCATAATAAGATTTTAGGATTACATTTCCATGATGACGAATCTGTTATAGAAATTGATCGAATTCAGAGCTCCCCAATTGTGAAGCTTCTGAAAGCATCCACACGAGATCCGAGCCATCAATCAGTAAAACCCCCACTATGAGTTTTAGAGAAAAATATATTTGCTATGAAAGATAGAATTTGTGCTAGCTTTTTTGTCTGTCATAGTGTCCTATTTATAGGAAACACTAGACCTACTAGGGCTAGCTTTTGGGTCAGTCCTAATTACTGAACTTGGACTGATTAAATGATTGGACTAATATTTCAATCTAATCAGTCTTAAGTCCAATTAAATATTAGACTCTTCTAACATTTAATTTATTTTCCTCGCTGATTAATTCTGAATCTATTTTGTGTGTGACCTCTTGGGTTCATAATTAATTGGCAGTGAAATTGTATTAATCCAATTAATATTTAATTAGAACTCTTCTAATTTATTTCTCCCAAGTCGTGAGTGATACCTAGCAGTATATCATGACTACTCAACTAATAATGAAGTCAAATTCTACGAACCCTTTAGTAACAATTATGCAATCAATTCTTTCTGTTTAAATTATCCTGATTGAGGCTGAGTCATGGATAGGGTCGTCAAATTCTATTACTCAATCATATGCCCAAAACTATTTAATCAGTAACTTATGAATAATACGTGAAACGACTTCCACTATTTTACCGTGGCCAAGGATTTCTAGTTACTCGATTAATAGATCGCATATGATCCCTAATTGACAGATTCCATATTTACACGCACCTATCTTCATGCCAGAATAGATCGTAACCACTGAGTACATTACCAATCCTTGATGAGGACTAATTTTAACGCACCAGCAAATCACGTTATCCCTAACACAAGATAACCGTGGTGTCTCAGGTCTAAGGACTTAATTGCACCATTATACTATACAACGAATTATTGACCATTCTATGTAATTCATTGAATTAGCAGTCATGTTCAGTTACTTGTTCTCAACAAACACTTATACATCTACCCTTACAATGTGAGACTAATCGCCTAAATCAATATCTCATATTATTTGGATGGTAGACTATAATCCGATCTTTTCAGATAAATTAACGCCCAATTAATTTATCCTACAATCGGGGACTATTTTAGAATATATTTATGAATATAGATTCTGTCACTCATATCCTTACTCTTAAAGATAAAATATATAAATATTATTTCTAAGAACTCTTATTTAAATAATTAATCGCATTAATTATATTTAAATAAACTGCCCACATTAAATAAATAATATAATTATTATGTCCTAAAATTGGCATTTAGGGCATATAATCCAACACAATTAAGTTGTTAGAACATAGGTTAATGAATAATATTTGTTATACTCATTTGATTAATATAAAATAACTTTTGGCAGGAGTTCAACATCAAAATTTGTGATTTTGGATCAGCAATGAAAGGGAGGGAAAATATCCCAACAGTAAACAAGGGCTATGCAGCCAGCAATAGAGGGTTGCTATGAAGGGTAAAAAAACATTTTATTTAAATACAACATAATCGCAAACTATACAATAAAGTTAATTATACATGACTGATTCTCACAATGATTAAATAACAGAAAATGGAAGTTCAGCCTCAGATGTTTATAGTTTTGGAGTGATCATCCTCGAGCTTTTAACAAGAGCTGAAGATGTCGGGACAATCCCAAAATGCAGAGGAAGAAGGAATTTGATCCAACAAGTACAAGCATATGCGAAAGACAGAAACGCAGAGGACATTCATATATCAGCAAAAGCACAAGTGGATAGCCAAAGCAGAGATTTTGTCAGACACCATGCATTGAGAGATTCTGGATGCACTGATGCCGCAGCCACGAAATTGACGAAGCTAAGGATCAGATGCACGGAAGAAAGATCTGAGATGCGTCAGACAATACATGAAGTCATATCCATTTTGGAACAACTTTGATTAACTCTTACAGAGTTGTTCAATAAAAGTTTAAAAGAATTCTGGTCAAAATGGAGACTTCTCATTGTTTATTTTTTTGTTGTGCTAATGGAATCAATTTGCATCGAAATTCCGTACTATTTTTCAATTGAGGTTTTCCTTTTATTTTGTCAAAAAAATATTTAATTGATCATAACCAAACGAACACTTAACCAATTCCCAAGCACGGATAGTCATCAGCCAAAAGAAATATAAAGATAATCTAAACATTCGCCAAGAAGTCTACCACACGGTTTTTTTTTTTTGTCAAAAGCACTTTCTATTACAACAATAAAATACAATCCCAGTAAGATGAAAGTCCAAGTAAGATAAACGACTTTGATTTAGTTGTTTACACGTAAAAAATAAGAAAGAGAAAAAGGTACTTGGGAAAATGTTCTTAAAAATGCTTAAAATTTAGAATGGCTTATTGAGAGCCTAGAATTTGAAGCTATGGAAGAATTTTTATATTAGAGTACCAAACCATCAAGTTTTTCTGTAATGCTAATTTTTTCATAAGCAAATATTATAAATCCATGGCATCATAATTATTGCAATTGACTAGACTATCAAAAGTAAAATGTTGTTCTTTAAATCTCAAAGTCCTCAAACTAATACTTCGGATCTAATATGACTTAGAGATAACTCTTTCGTACATCGAACATCATGTCTTCTTATATGGGGTGAAGTGTGGGTCCTACACCCTCAACCCGTCTAGAATGTATCGAAAAGTTCTTCATTACCAAGGTCAATTTTAGTCGTCATAGTCTTCAAACTTATTCAGTAGAGAAAATTTTACCGCATAACTTCGACGGGCACCAAGCTTACAGAACATATTGGTCTTGCAAACAAGCCAAGAAAAATGGACACACAAAAATAAAATAAACAAGAAAAGAAACATAGCTGAGGAAAAAATAAACAATTAATGAAAATATCATAGAAATTAATAAGGGGAAAAGATCCATATCAAATATTTTCTTAATTGTGATTAAATGCTACAGATTCAAAGGAATGATTGAAAATCTACGAATCTCAATAACTTAAAAGCAGCAGATCAAATGATAGTAGTAATGTTACCTCTCAACATCCGTTTACCAAAGCCGTGAGATAGAGGACTGAGACAGAAAGTGTGAAAGAGGGTAGAAAATAGTAATATTACCTTTCGACGACACTCGTTTACCGAAGCCATGAATAGCATAGGCGTGGTTGCAGAGCATACCAACATTGACATGGGTTGTAGTAGCTACATAGCAGCATCCGCGTGGTAGTCCATCACCTCCAATTACCCTGTTTGGGTTGTATCAGAAGAAACATAAAGAAAAGCATTAAGGAAATTGCAGAGCAGAGCACGTAACGGCACGTTGTTATCGCCGTGGTTATTAAGAATACAACCAGAAAGAAATTGCAGAACAGCGACCTCGGCATGGTTGGCGTGGTTATCTTTTTAACTTATTTTGGATGATAGATATTGTTCCAGTAGAGACAGAAAGAGAAAAATCCTAGTACGAACAAGAACAAACTAAGCAGGGACGGAACGGGGGGAGGGGGGAGGAGGGAGGGGGCGGGGGTGCCCCAACCTCTAAAAAAAATAAATATTTAATGTATTTTTTTTTTTGAAATATAGATTTGACTCCTCCAATAAATATTATAAAAGTTGTTAAGATTTATAACATATGGTGTAGCTTAGTAGTTTGTCATGAGTGTATTTATATGGACTACGCGAGTTCGATTCCCCATGGCTGCTACATGCGCCTTATTTTTTTCCTTCGCCTACATGCGTAAGTTGGTAAAAGAAATGCACTTTATTTAAGAAAAAGAAAAGAGAGAAGGCTAGGGAAGTGTCATCCTATGCCAATTGCCTTGCTAGGAAACGGAGCTTAAAACTGTACAAACTACAAAATATCTCGAAGTAGTACTAATTAAAAAATACTTTACAAAAAATATTATACATTATTTTATACTAACAAAAATACTGTACAAAAAGAATGATAAAAAAATTTTGATCCTCCCAACATTGATTTTCTGGCTCCGTCCCTGAAACTAAGAAACCTCGACAGCTCGACTACAGTTGAAAGTACCAACAGCTAGAGACTTTAATTTTATGGCATTTATAGTCCACCGGTACTCATTTCTCCTACGTTAGCCCACATAGAGTCCAACACTGTTAAAAAATAAAGATAAAATTCAAAGCAGCTCAACTTCCTCATTTATGACTCATCAATTGCATATTTATATACTTAATCTAAAACATAGGAAATTTTTAATTAGTTGAAAAAGATGTCAGTTTCTATTAATACATATATAAGTTTTACTAATTATGTGAATGACCATCTATTAGTCTGGACTTATACAATTTTTTTTCCTAAATAACTAATAATTTGAGCAATTTTAAAGTGTTGAGAAACGGTTTATTTCAATCACACTAAAATTTTGATATCAAACTATTTTTTTTAATATAGACAAAGTCATCCTTACACATGAATCAATCGATTTAGATTGAATCTTGTATTCCTACTTCGAACAAAGTACAAACAACTTATTTAGTAATTTTACGTTAAAAAAAACACTTTCTATCAAGAAAGCTGCACCAAAAAAAGAGTAATGCTATATACCACTCTACTTTTCACACTTTTATACCACTTATTAATTGGCATGTTGACATGGCATGCCAAGTTGGCAAACTTTTTTTTTTCTCTTCCTTGTTTTTTTTTAAATTTTTTTCTCTCTCTCTTATTAACGTTTCTTGTCAACGTTTATTTGCTATTGTTTTCTCTCTCCCTCAGCAACGTTTTCTTCTTACATACTAACCCTAACCAAAAATCCCCAAATCAATTCAGCCAAAAAAAATTATTTATTCTCTTCTATTGTTACTGTTACATGGTGTGGTAAAAGATGAATGAGATTCTTGATATTGGTACATTATCTTTATTCTTTATGGTTCATCTACATATTCTTCTGCTAAAATCCTCTAATGTTACAAACTGTCCACTTTGTCGAAGAAAGATTTGACCCGATAGTAAAGACTTTTTGTCACTAAACATAAACATTCTGAGACTCCATACCACACAAGTAAAACGTGGCTAATCTCTCATGCCAAGCTACTAGTCTAGAGATTGTTGATTGAGGTTATAAGTAATTTTTCTTCTTTTTCTGTTAGTATAAGTCTAGGGTGTTGAGGATAGGTCTTTAGTAGCCTCTGTAGATAATCTCTTGTAAAGTATTATTTATCTCGTATAATTGAGGTCTTAATTTTAGTAGCACATTCTTCAGTTGTCCTTACTGTGTGAAATATATAATGTATTTTCATTTTTGATGTGTAATCGCAATATTTTGTTCCATGATAATTGGTAGGGACATAAGTATATATCGACTATACCTGGATAAATTTATGCTTCCAATGGTTGGATTGGTCATGTAGTTGTTCGTTATACTGTTGGTACTGTATTCGATTCTTATGATCACAAATATTGTCAGGTTTTTTACTGCAATGGAGTATTTGTTAAGATAAGTTGTTAGATCATAGAATTTGTAATCTTACAATGTATATATAATCGTCTATTGCATGATTGTGTATAGGTTGTTTCAAAAGTAGAACTTTAGTAGAAAACACGTAATCTAAAAAAATCTATGCTTGGTGATTGAAATTATTTTTCTCATTCAAACTCCAAAGATTTATGCTTGGTGGTTAAAATATTTTTATTGTATATCAAATTGAGGTACTCTTATATAGTAAATGAGAAGATAAACAAGAAAAAAGAGAAAAAGGATAAATATGAGTCTTCATTTGAAAATTAAAACATATTGATACTTACAATTGCTTTCCCAAATATTCAACTCCTATAACTTACTCAAATATTCAATTTTAATGCACCATTTTGAAGAATACCCGAAAGCCAAAGCATACATCCTAAAATTCAAAAACCAAAGAAATTACTGCAAAAAACAACACCTACATCTAAAATCTTATCGTGTATGTGGAGGTAAATCTCAATTCAAAATTTCTTATACAATTCCATGGAATTTAGTGGACAAATGGTGGTCATGTCCATGACAATTGTATCGTTGGAGCTTCTCAAAGTTGATCCTTGGTTATCAGTTGGTGCACTTTCTCCACCATTTGGATTGCAAGTCACAAATCCTTCACATTGCTAGCATGTAACATTATAGGGGAAAAAAGAAACATGTTAGACAAAGAGAGCAACAAAAGTGAACTTAAGTGAGAAAAAGAGTAAACCTGTAAGAGCTACATGGAACTAGGACGAATTCGAGAATCATTTGTAAATTGCTGATCATGAATAAAACTATGATTAACTCATTATAGATTAGTCAATAAAGAATACAAAATGAATGATTAATAGAACTATAACGCTTACTTGAATATTCATTAGTGAGTTGATTGAAGTAATACTTTCTTGTGTTCCAAGAGCATTTGAAACTATATTTTCTGCATTTACTGACAAAGCTTCCTCATGTTGAACATCTAAAATATTTCTCCTAACCTATAATAATAAATATAAGCAATAGTCAAGTTCTTATTCAAGTAATTAAGTGAGAAAACAAGAATTTATTTTTCTTCACCTTTTGTCTCTTTCGAGTCGCCATGCTAGATTGGGATTCTTTTTTCTTGTGGTTTCTTTGACAAATCTATACAACAAATCAATTGAAACCAATATAAACCAGTATAATAATAAAAAGAATACCATAAGTAAAAAAGTTGATAACATAAAAAGAGAAAATATAGATAGAATATTATACACACCTTTTTCTTAGCTGCCTTTGTAAATTTTTCTACATATGATTCTTTTCTTTTGAAGTAGGGGCGTCCTTTTCTTGACACTTGTAAAGGGCTTAGAACTTGAATGAGAATTTTGAATAGTATTCCTTTTAACCCCGAGATCTACGCATGGAACATCTTTTATATCATCATTGACAAGTTTTTCTTCCACCTCATTCAAATAAGTCATTGCTTTATTACATTGCCTTTCAGATTTTGCTCCCATTCGTGCAACTCTAATCAAACGTGAGTACAACTTATTATATTGTATGATTTCTTCATTGGATTCAAATTCATCATAAAAGATCTTTATATCTGTATGAGGACGCTTTATATCTTTCCACCAACGAAATAAAATGTATTTATCTGGTATCTTATCCACTTTTTGATCCATGAAAATGCATAATGCATGTCTACAAAGAATCCCTCGGAACTCAAATAGTCGACAAACACATCTCACATCTA
Organism: Ehretia macrophylla; assembly: GCA_037974665.1. Classification (NCBI taxonomy): domain Eukaryota; kingdom Viridiplantae; phylum Streptophyta; class Magnoliopsida; order Boraginales; family Ehretiaceae; genus Ehretia; species Ehretia macrophylla. The sequence continues at coordinate 41,807,580 of CM075772.1, forward strand.
ACTTCTGCATATCAAGCGTGACTTCATAGACAACTTGATCGGAAGATTTTTCACATACATCGAGTCTTTTAAAATTATCTTTAACATCAAATGTCAATAAAGACTCATCTTTTTTCACAAGTGTAACACCACTACAAAACATAAGGTTCTTAATCTCATCTTGAAACATTCTAAATATTCTATTTGTATAAGCTTCCCAACCTTGTTTTTCTATCAAAAGATTTGTGATACAAGGAATTCTTACGTTACATGATCGAAAGTCTTCATCTCTTTCATTCTTTATCTTTCTTAACATAGCCATGTCATATTGTTCAACAAACTGCTTAAGAGTGGTTCGACTATGAACATAGTCATCAAAGAAAGAATTCATGCTCTCACTCCTTTGACTACTTGACAATCCTGCCCAAAAAGTATCCTTTACATAGAGTGGAACCCAACGATCCCGATCTTCATACAAATTTTTTAGCCATTCATTATCCTCCAAATCATATTTCTCAATCATTTTTTTCCAGCCCATTTCAAAATCATTAACTCGTAAGGAGTCATACACAACCATATATAAAATTCTCTTAATTCCTTGATAGCTTGTATATCTTCCTAACTTTTCTGGAACTTTTTTCATTATATGCCATAAGCACAAACGATGATGAGCATTTGGAAATACTTGTGTAATAGCGTTTTGAATTGCTTTACACTGGTCGGTAATTATTGCTTACAGTTCAATTCCTGACATGCATTCTAATCAAACCTTGAATAACCAAACATACGTCTCAGTAGTTTCATTTGAAAGCAATCCACAGCCCAATAATATCGATTGACCGTGATGATTTACTCCAACAAATGGAGCAAAAGACATATCATATTTATTCGTTAAGTACGTTGTATCAAATGTAATGACATCATTGAATGACTCATATGCTGCTCTACACCTTGCATCAGCCCAAAAGACATTCCTCATCAACTTCCATTACGTGAAAAAACTCAGAATTTCTTTTTTGCATTCTTCTAAAATAACTAAGTAAAGCTTCAGCGTCTCCTTCACCAAGCCTTAAATGCCTTTGTTTGGTAATGTAATTTCTACAATCTTTTTATCCAAAGTGAATATTTTCAAAACCCCCTACTTCAATAGCTAAAGAGTTGTAGGTCTTACTAACTTTAATGCCTACTCTATCATTCAATCAAGGAGTCGTTTAGTTGGTGTATCAAGCTTTTTGTTACTTCGATGCATGTATGTATCAAATGGAGTAACATTATGGTTATGTTGCAATTCAACCAGCGCCAAACAATATAAACCATCATTCGTCAACCTTGCCCCGATCCTAGCCATACAATTAGTTTTAGTTGATGGTTTTTTCCGAAAATCATTTGGAGCACTATGCCTAGGCTTACCTGATTTGGAGCATGCAAGGGTGAAAGAATTCATTTGTCCATCATCTCCAAGATTTGTCCTCACTTTAATCGTACCAAATCTGATATTTTTTGCGTATTGATTATAAAAAGCAGAGATATCTTGATAACTCTCAAACAACATTCCTATTTTTGGGACTTCCATATTACCTCCATTCAAAATTTTATTCTGCCTATTTGATTCAAAATTCTTCTCTTGAAGAGAGACATTTGAGTCCTGTGATTTATATCACGTGATCAAAAGAAAAATATCTAAGAAAAAAAACTCTTAATTCACGTCAAAATAATTAACTAAATTTAACAAAAACATCTCATCAATGAAAAACTTGCTTACCTTAAACATTGGTGTGCTTGGTGTATTGACCAAATTCTCAACATATTTTGGTTGAAAAGTTAGATTATCTTTTTCATCTATAAAAGAAAAAACTAAACAATAAGCAAAAGCTCCAAAAGAGTGTTGATGATCATAAAAAAAAAAAAAAAAACCTACTATTTACCATAAACCATAAGTGATGACCTAACTTTGTAGACATTATTACATTCAGTTTAAAATTTTTAACAATAATATAATAATATAATAAAAAGCAAACATGTTAAGGTCATAGTATCTACGACTAAAACGCTGCAATGGTTTGATTTTTGAAATCAACATCGACAATATTCAAGTGATAAAATTAACTTTTTCTTAAAATGAGTGACTAAATTACTAAATCATCACGTTTTGTGAATAATTAAATACCCAGGTCCTGATTTCTAAAGGTTTGGGTATAGGAAGCTTTGCAGGAGATAAATAGTATAATAAAGTTTGAATATTTATAAGGGGTTACAGAGCAGAAGCAAACAAATTTTACACGAATAACAATGCCCAGATCTTGCAAGTATACACGTTAGGTAGTATGAGTTCCAAATGATTTTTCATGGTGATTAATTGGACATATATATGTTTATTCTTGTCAAACAACAACAATATGTTTTGTAAAGTGATATATATATATATCACGTATGTAACAGTAGAGGATTTTAGTAGAAGAATATGTAGATGAACCATAAAGAATAAAAATAATATACCAATATCAAGAATCTCATTCATCTTTTACCACACCATATAACAATAACAATAGAAGAGAATAAATAAATTTTTTTTGGCTGAATTGATTTGGAGATTTTTGGTTAAGGTTAGTACGTAAGAAGAAAACGTTGATGAGAGAGAGAGAAAACAATAGCAAATAAACATTGACAAGAAACGTTAATAAGAGAGAGAGAAAAAAAATTAAAAAAAAAAAACAAGAGAAAAAAAAAAAAAAAAAAGTTTGCCAACTTGGTCCCGTGCTGACCCAAAAAAGCTCCCGTGATTTTATTGCAGCAGACTCTCTCTTTTCTTTCTCTCTCCGTCTTGTAAAGGGCGCATGAAAAGTGATGCAGAAGCACTTCCATAGTTCCAAACATCACTATGGAGAACACGAGTCAACGTGAAGGATATTCGAAAAAGCCAAAATAATATTATTTTTTGTCTTATAAAGAAAATTGTGAACAAAACCTATAATTGGGTAGTTAAAGAGAAATTAAAAAAAAACTTAACTTTAAAATAAATCTTTAATATTCCCTTTAATTGTATCAAATTCTAAATTTAGATTTTCATTCTAGGTGATTGTCAATTTATCGTAATAAAAAATCAACTTGTATCAGTCAATTGAATTTGTTGAATAAATAGTATTAATCATATAAATTCTTCTGTTAGTCATTGTATTTTTCTTATGGTAATGAATTTTCTTTGATTATAAAAAAAAAGGCGCATGAAATGACGTTCAGAGCTCTACTTTTTCCTCTCTCTTTAAATACTTATATATTACACATAAACAAAAATTTAAATGACTTACACTCAATAATTAAATTGAATGGTCTGTTATAATTGAAAATTTTAAGTTTAAATTGTTATTTTAACCTTTATGTTATTAGAAAAACAAAATTAAATGACTGTACAGTAAGAGACACCTATTACTAAGTACTGTATTTTGGATGAAAAGTATCGATTAAATTAATCGAGTCACTTTTTAATATTGTTTTTAGTGATTTAAATGACTTGTGTAACAAGAGACGTGTGTATATATTATTTTGAAAAAAACATATTAATTAAATATTTAAAATTTGAGTAGAATAATTAAATAATAAAATATTATTATTAAAAATTTTAATTTTAAATCATAGTTTGGACCTCTATATAAAAAGCGTAACGTGTCATATATAAATTATAATTGTGAAAAGAGTAACGTGTCACTTTGTGAAAATGAGTCCCTCCTTTAAAATGTGAACAATCAAAATTTCGACTTTCACCCCTTTTAAGTATGGGATTCTGATTTTTCCACGCCAAACAAACTTGATAGAGGCAATACCGTCCATAAAGAAGGCAAAGGGTAAGGTTTAAACCCGAGTACAATTGATATTCAACCGACTATAAATTTATTTATAAAATTGATGGGTATTTATTCGATTTTGGTTTTTATAAGTGGCTAATTACGGATAGTCTGATAGGTCTAGCAATAACAATTAAAAAACTTGAAACTTGAAAACCCAATTACTAATTTAATAAGAAATAAATTTATATACATGCACATAAAATATAATGTTCAGGAAAAAAAAATTATGATATTGCACAATCCTTAAAAGATAATTGTTAACCCTGATAATTTATATTTACTTATTATTCTCTTCATATTTTAACTAATTCAACAAATACAACCGCTTAAGTTATTCAACTTCCCAAGTGTCCAAGTCCCAAACTTTCATCCAAAGATATTAGATGTTTTACTTTGTGAGCAAAGTTGGTTATGAAGTGAGAAGGAAGGCAAAATAGTATTTATCGTATAAAATTACACATTTTTTTTATAAATTCGACGTACATTTACATAGACGCAATTTTCGTAGGTACCAGCATATAATATTTTATGTATTTTTATTTTAGTATATTAAAATTCAAACTAAAATGATAATTCTCGATTCAAACAAGCACTTAGTATGATGTTAGGTTATTTCATATTGTTTGATGGAAGTATGATAACTGCGCAAAAAAATTTCAACGTTTTCGAAATCTCTCTCATACAACCATCTAAGATTGGAATAGTAAATAAAGTCTCAACATGCATTCTAAAATAACTACATTATCCAGTGTTCACTTATCACCATTCGTGCTAAATGCATCCAATGCCAGATTTACAGAAAATATATAAGAATAGGTTCTGATTTAAATAGTATTACAATATTTTAAAAGCCTCTCTCGGGCAAGGGGATAGATGGAGAACAACGAATGGTCAGCACAAAGGTTTTAAGACTTAGACACACATTAACAAAGCTAGGCAACCGCACATCAAATTCCAGTCATTCCCCGCCGCTCCCGCTTCAACGACGAAAATTACGACATAAATAGTCTCAAAGCACTAATTTCCTAAACAGCTACTTCTCTTGGCTCAATATGCATCTAATGCTAGAGTTCCATACCATTATAAAATTAGATAACAAACAGAGCTGAAACACAGTACTAGCCATCAGCACCAGCTTATAGTTCGGAGGCCAACCCCAGAAATTCAGCATGTTTCTTGGTCACTTGCAGTTTCAGCAAAGACTTCACAACTTGTATCATTGTAGGACGTTCATCTGCAATTCTATTTATGTATTTCATTGCTAACTCTGTAATTTCATGTCCATCAATTAAAGAAAAATCAGGGTCTGTAGTTAAACTTTCGTCCACAAGTGAAAGGAAGGACTTTCTGCTGCCATTTTCTGATTCACAAGATTCAAACAGACCCCATGCCCAAGAATAAAGGAGAGGTGCATTGGAGCGCCTTTCTTCTTCTGTATCGACTCTTTTGGTTATTAGGTTTAACAATACAACCCCAAATGCAAAGACATCTGATTTCTTTGACCAATTACCTATCAGAAAATGCCCAAAAGCTATTAGTAAATGATAGGAATATAAATTCAAGACTTACTGCTTCAAAACATAAAAAGCATCTCTCACATCATGAAGAGAAAATCAACAGCATCAGGGAATACTCCCATAACTTCCATAACTTCAGTTATGATGAGTGATACCAAGTGGATACCGCATTTTAGGAATTTTATAACTGCAAGGAAAGGCTAAGATGATAGCAGGAAATGCCTAATTTCACAACTTCAGCACTTTGCTAGGACTACTCCAAAAAAAGCAAGAATCGAAATAGGATAAAAATCCCAATAGAGGCAAAGAATTGGTCCTAAACTAAGGGATGCAAAACAGACAAGCTGTTGGAAAATTGAGGTGGAAGAATAATTGTTGAATTCTTCCATTGATTAGTAGTAGAAATAGTTACAATAGTTGTTGTTGGAGCACCATCTCTCCAACATTAATTTTGGAGATCGTGGCTCTATTGTTATGGCTCATGACCCCTAAATTGAGTAGCTCTTGTTGGGTACCCTTGAAGCTCTCTAGTTTAGGCGAATTTGAGAGCTTGGTTTTACAATATGCTTCTTCACCTATTTATACTACTCTTAAGTCGGTGCATTACCGACTATGTTAAAGTCATGAAGCTTCATGAATTTTCTACTACAAATGAACATCAAATGCATTCTAGAGCATTCCTATTTTTTTATTAATTTCCTCAGAAAAATCTCTAAAGATTTTTCCACTTTGCTCATTCTTGAACACTCTAGAAATGTGCATTAATTTTAACAGCTTCTCAACTACAAATTGAATTATATGAATTCTTCATTTAACTAAGCAATGATGCTTAATTAAATCTTAAATTTTTTTATTTATCTAATAAGTTAAGAGGCTTCATGACTGAGAAAAACTCATGTAAATATCTAACAATATTAGCACAGAAACATTGTAGTCTCCACCATTCTGAAACATGATAAATCAGTTTGATGACATGACTTATAGTCTATGGCATGTGGGTTGAATGAGTAGAGCAACGGTACCGTATGAATTGGAATTGACGATTGTAAACCAGCAGACTTCATCTCGTCTTTCAGTTCCGTAGAGCACCTACGCATTTGTTGCTTCACCCCTGTAGTTCCAATTACAGTCATTAACTATATTATGTAGCAAGGCATTTTGGCAGAATCTGTATCAGGTTGGTCTTTCTGAAACTTTTACTTTGCAAAAGTCGTTTCCCCACTTCAAAACCAGTATCGAGGAGAAAATACAAGTAACAAATCAGACTTCAAATGGTAGTAATTATAATGTTCAGATCACAAGATCAGTCATGCGTATCGTTAGCATAGAAAAATGCTGATGCTACAGTCTACAAAAGTAACTGAATAGACACTTTGAAATTCCAAGAATATAGTTGTTCCAGGTTCCCTCCCATTAGTTTCACTCATGCATATCATTAGCACACAGAGTTGCTGATGCTACAGTCTACTAAAAAGCAGCTGAAATAGATGGCTTTGAAGTTCTAAGAATGTGATTGTTCCACATTCCATGATAGTACAAGTTTCTCCTCTTCTCTTTCCCCCCCTTTAGTAGTGTTCAATTTCCTTCTTGTTCTTCAAAGGGGAGGGGGAAGGGGGACTTTCGCTCAGCCGGGTGCAAAGGGGTGATGTGCTCATCTACGACATGCCGAATCAAAACAACAAAAGTATTACATCTGTTGGCGTTATATTCTTTGAACTGAAATTGAACAATATACAAATTCTTTCTCCGAAACTCATATATTTCTTAGTCCTCCTTTGGAGGTTCTCAAGTTCATTTCCTTCCACACAATTGACAAGAGATATAAAAGCAGCCTCCTACAATATCCACGCCCTTTGTATGTCTTTCCCATAATCTCCAGCTAAACAAAACCTCCCGTATTGCACAAGCCATAAACCATTTTGCTACAAGTTTCACAAATGATCTTCCCATGACACAACATATTGTAAGTGACGGATGTTTCTTCACCTTTGTAGACCCAAATACCATTGGTTTTTTTTTTTTGGTTTTTTCCCCCTTCCCCGCACCCCCATACAAATAGATTAACCCTCCCATCTTAATTACTTTTTTCTTATGGAGAACAGAATAATTTGGGTAATGAAAAGAAACAATGGATACAGGATACATATATTGACTTGGAAATAGCACCTCACTTACAGTTGACAGTTTCACATACCTGAGCATCCAATATTTGGGTCAATGTAGCCATAGCATCCATTACTTTCATACATCAACGTACTGGTGAAAATTCCACCGCTAATCATGCCGAAGCCGTATAATTTGGGATTGTATTCCTGCATCAAAAATTATAAACATTTATATACCACTTCAAGAAACAATGATTTATCCTCCCTTTCAACAAATCAAAGACAATGACAACTTGCAAACCGAAATCACAAAAATAAGGTGCAAATGAGACCTCATCAACCACAATATGAGCTGCAGCAATATTGCGAACCAAGAATGGTTTATATGTAGGACCTCCAGCATGCAAAAATTTGAGAAGGCGAGCAATTCCAAGGGCAACCTTGATCCTTTGGAGCCAAGTAAAGCTATCTATGGGTAAAGCACAACTTAGCATCAGTAATAAATTCAACATGATATTCAAATACTTTTTTTTTTAACTAAAATACTATTTCAAAAAAAATGCATAAAGGAGTTTCAACATTTTTATGAATCTGAGGACTCAAGAAAACAGCACTCAAACGTGAAATCCAGCAAGAATCTACCCAGAACATTCCAAAGAAGACATTTACAGAAGATAATCCATCACCCCAAGGTACCTTTAAACCCCCACGAAGCTCTTGTAAGGGAATTGTATAAGATGATTTCCTTTGCCCTCATACATCTTCTTTTCTCCATTTCATTCCTGTTTAATTAAATATGATGTTACAAAAGCATTCTAATCACTCTATCTTGACTGATTGCTGGAGCATTATTTCTAAGCAGTTCCATAGTTCTTTCAAGTTTCACCCTCTTACCCATAATATAAAATCCAGGTATTCTACCACTACCTCCTTTTCTCGAGACAAACTACTGTAATCACAGCCAGGTCATTTAAGTAATTGTAGAATCAATATGAAGCCAATACAAATTAAATCGGTATATATCCTAAGCGAGTCATCTGAATTCTTGACATAGCAGGGATAAGATTCGAATCATGTTCCAATGGTAGAGGCAGGGCAAAGTAAGGTTAAGAACAAACAAAATTTCTGCCCATGTATTATGAATCCTGTCAATTTAATGAAGGTGCAGCCTTCTGCCTACATTTTTATTTTATGTCAGTACTTAGTTAAAGCATGTTTCTGTTGGGAGGAAACCTGAAATCAAAACACAAACAACAAATGCACAGCGGAAATAACACCCTCCCACCTTGTATAAACCTGTTAGGAAGCAACAAATAGAGCCAACAACAATATGCACAAATCTGAAAATTCCAGAAAATAGAGCAATACCAAAATTTTAACGTAGAAAACCTCCCCAACGTGGAGAGTAAAAACTACGGGACCGTAGTCCACCCAAAAACTTCTACTATCAACAAATAATGGGTACAAGAGAGTCTTATCTAGTTGCAACTAGAGGCATATACAATGCATTCACCAAGAATAACATATTCTTGCAAATATAACAACACAAGAGATATTAAACCAAGAATAGGAGAGAAATCACAAAAAACGCTGCTACTGTTCACGCAGCAAAAACGGCACTTTGAGAGTTCCGATCTGAAATCTGACCGTACAGATTGAAGACCTACGAGTTGTGAACGTGCACACAAAATTTCAGCTCGATCGGACCACAAATGGCCCTCCGATTGTCGATTTGATGAAGATGGCGCAGACTGAAATTTTTGCTCTCTTTCTCACTGTTTTTCTCTCTCCGTTTCTTTCTCTCTCTCTCTCGTTTTTTTTTTTTTTCACTCTCACACACACCACATGACAGATTGACTGATCTGTCTTCACCCTTTTTTTTTTTTTGTTTATTGTTTTTCTCTTTTTTTTGTTTTGTTTCTTTTGGTCAAAAAGCAAAAGCAAAAGCAAAATAATTACCAACCCACATGGGTTGGTCTATACAACAAACTCCCTCACCAACTCATGTGGGTGGGTCAATCAACCCGGCAACCAAACGACATATCTCAAGCTTCTCTCTTGGCAACGCCTTCGTCAACATATCGGAGCCATTATCATCTGTGTGAACTTTTTCAAGTTTCAACAACTTTGAATTCAAAACATCCCTAATCCAATGGTACCTCACATCAATATGTTTCGATCTTGAATGAAATGAAGAATTCTTACCAAGATGTATTGCACTCTGATTGTCGCAATACAAGACATAATCATCTTGCTCAAACCCAAGTTCTTCCAGAAACTTTTTCATCCATAGCAACTCCTTGCATGCTTCAGTTGCTGCGATGAACTCTGCTTCAGTAGTGGAAAGGGCAACACACTTTTGCAATCTCGATTGCCATGCCACAGCTCCCCCTGCAAAGGTAATCAAGTAACTCGAAGTAGACTTACGAGTATCAACATCTCCAGCCATATCAGTATCTGTGTAACCCACAAGTATAGGCTTCTCACATCCAAAGCAAAGTCTTAGTTTGGATGTGCCTCGAATATATCTCATAATCCACTTCACTGCATTCCAGTGTTCTCTCCCAAGATTTGAGAGAAAACGACTCACCGTACCAACTGCATGTGCTATGTCTGGCCGTGTACACACCATAGCATACATCAAACTTCCCACTGCTGAAGAATATAGAACATTCTGCATATCTTTCTTTTCTTCATCTGTAGAAGGACACTGTTGAGCACTTAGCTTAAAGTGAGTAGCAAGAGGAGCACTAACCACTTTAGCTTTATCCATGTTGAACTTTTGAAGTACTTTCTCGATGTACTTCTCCTGTGACAAATACACCTTTTTGCCATTTCTGTTTCGATTGATTCTCATGCCAAGAATTTGCTTTGTCGGTCCTAAGTCTTTCATAGCAAAAGACTTATTCAATTTTTTCTTCAACCTGTCAATTCTTGAAGAATTCATGCCAATAATCAACATATCATCAACGTATAGCAACAAGATAATAAAATCATCATCATAAATTTTTTGAGAAAAGACACAATGATCCGAAAAAGTTTTCCTGTAGCCTTGCTCCCCCATAACAGATTCAAACTTCTTATACCATTGTCGAGGTGCTTGTTTCAAGCCATAAAGACTTTTCTTCAGTTTACACACATAATCCTCTTTTCCTTTTTCTTTCAACCCCTCCGGTTGCTCCATATAAATTTCTTCCTCCAAATCACCGTGAAGAAAAGCAGTTTTTACATACATCTGCTCAATCTCCAAATCAAGGCTAGCAGCCAAACCCAGAACAACTCGAATGGATGACATTTTCACAACTGGAGAGAAAATCTCATCAAAGTCAACACCTTTTCTCTTACTGAACCCTTTCACAACCAGTCTTGCTTTGTATCGTGGTTGTGAAGTATTTTCTTGTTGCTTTAACCTGTAAACCCATCTGTTTTTCAAAGCTCTTTTGCCTTTAGGCAACTTCACCAACTCAAATGTGCAATTTTCATGCAAAGATTTCATCTCATCTTGCATAGCTTCCATCCACTCATTTTTATGTTTATCATCCATAACTTCTTCAAAGCTTTTAGGCTCACCTCCATCTGTCAATAAAACATACTCATCAGAAGAGTATCTTGTGGAATGCTGTCTATCTCTAACGGACCTCCTAAGTGGAACTGTTGGTGGAGTCTCAAGCTGACTATCATCATCACCTACCTCAACCTGTGTAGGACTTTCTGCTTGATCATCATTAGGGAAGTTACCTTGATCATCATCTTCAACCTGCTCTGTTGCTGGTGGCGTTGAAGGCACTATATCAAGATCAGCCAATTCATCTAACTGTGGGGGTAACTCTTTCTCTGCTTTGCCAATGTCCTGAATTGTTTGATCCTCCACAAATACAACATCTCTGCTCTTGATAATTTTCTTCTCAACTGGATCATATAGCCTGTAACCAAATTCATCAAGGCCATAACCGACAAATATACATTGTCGTGTCTTCACATCAAGTTTGGATCTTTCATCCTTTGGAATATGTACAAACGCCTTGCATCCAAAGACTCGCAAATGATCATAAGAAACATCTTTCCCTGTCCAAACTCTATTAGGAACATCAAGCTTTAATGGAATACATGGTGAGAGATTCAACAAATGAACAACTGTATTCAAAGCCTCACCCCAGAATGAATGTGGTAGATTTGCATGTGAAAGCAAACATCTTACCTTTTCAATCAAAGTTCTATTCATTCTCTCAGCAACACCATTCAACTGTGGTGTCTTTGGCGGTGTCTTTTGATGCCTGATACCTTGCTCTTTGCAATACTTGTCAAATGGACCACAATATTCACCTCCATTATCTGTACGGATGCATTTCAATTTTCTTCCTGTTTCTCTTTCAACGGATGCTTGAAACTGCTTGAATACATCCAACACTTGATCTTTAGACTTCAAGGTATAAGCCCAAGTCTTCCTGGAGTGGTCATCAATAAACGTCACAAAGTAAAGAGAACCACCAGGTGTTTTAATTTTCATCGGACCACACACATCCAAATGTACCAGCTCAAGTACATTTTCCTTCTTGGAAGGTGGATGACTCTGGAAAGAAACCCTGTTCTGCTTTCCTGCAAAGCAATGATCACATTTTCTCATATGTGGATCTGTTAGTCCCGATAAAATTTTCTTCTTGGATAAAACTGAAATTCCGTTCTCACTCATGTGACCCAGTCTCTTGTGCCACAACTCTGTTGCATCTTCATTTTTCACTGCATTGACAATGCTCCTGGAAACCTTTGAATTCATCGAATACAAAGTTGAGCATTTCTTACCTTTTGCTACAACCATAGAGCCCCTTGTAAGTTTCCATTGACCATTACTGAATGTATTAAGAAAACCTTCATCATCAAGTCTACCTGCAGAGATCAAATTCAATCTAATGTCAGGAACATGCTTCACATCTTTAAGAATTAATTTGCTGCCATTTTCAGTCTCCAAGCAAACATCTCCTGTACCGACAACTTTGGCGACACCATCATTGCCCATTTTCACAACCCCAAAATTATTAGCTGTATAAGACATAAAAAAGTCATTTCGAGAAGTAGCATGAATAGAAGCACCACTGTCAATCACCCAACATGTATCATGACATGCAAGATTAATAACATCACTGTCATATACAATGAAAAACTACTGTGTAGTGGTAGCAACTCGATCTTTACCACTATCATCATCTTTCTTCTTATCATTATCTTTGTTTTTATTTTCATTTTGCAATATTCTGCAAAATCTTTTGATATGACCCATTTTTCCACAGTGATGACATTTGACATTACTATACTTCCCTCTTGACTTACTTCTACTACTTCCTCTATTTTTCGAACCCTTTTGCTTATTCCCCCCCCCCCCCCCCCCCCCCCCCCCCCTAGATTCAGTAACCAGAGCATCTGACTCTGAAGAGGAATTTTGTGACTTTTTTCTAGCTTTTTCATTTAAAAGTCTACTTTTAGCTAGATTCAAAGTGATTTCACCATCTGGAGTTGAGTTACACAATGACATTCTAAATGTCTCCCATGAGTCTGGTAAAGTACCAAGAAGCAATAATCCCTTAAGTTCATCATCTAATTTAATTCCAGTGGCAGCTAACTGATTTATAATCCCAAGATATTCATTTACATGATCAGTTATAGGGGTTTTATCTCGATATCTTAAACCTATCAATTGTTTTATCAAAAACAACTTGTTGCTCCCACACTTTTGTGCATACAATTCTTCAAGTTTGTTCCATAATGTGCGTGCATGTGTTTCTTCACTAATGTGGTTCATTACATTATCATCTACCCATGTCCTGATATACCCACACACTTGTTTGTGAAATAACTCCCATTCTTCATCAGTTTTACTCACGGGTTTTTCAGTAGTAAACACCGGTAGATAATAATCTTTCACATACAACAAGTCTTCCATTTTTCTTTTCCACATGGCATAATTCAAACCATTCAAAAATATCATTCTACTTGTATTAACTTCCATTATTTATACAAAACAACAATTCAACAACCAAGCTTTGAGGTCACTTTGTTGGGAGTAAACTCGAAATCAAAGCACAAACAACAAATGCACAGCGGAAATAACACCCTCCCACCTTGTATAAACCTGTTAGGAAGCAACAAATAGAGCCAACAACAATATGCACAAATCTGAAAATTCCAGAAAATAGAGTAACACCAAGATTTTAACGTGGAAAACCTCCCCAACGTGGAGAGTAAAAACCACGGGACCGTAGTCAACCAAAAAACTTCCACTATCAACAAATAATGGGTACAAGAGAGTCTTATCTAGTTACAACTAGAGGCATACACAATTCATTCACCAAGAATAACATATTCTTGCAAATATAACAACACAAGAGAGATTAAACCAAGAATAGGAGAGAAATCACAAAAAACGCGGTTACTGTTCACGCAGCAAAAACGGCACTTTGAGAGTTCCGATCTAAAATCTGACCGTACAGATTGAAGACCTACGAGTTGTGAACGTGCACACAAAATTTCAGCTCGATCGGACCACAAATGACCCTCCGATTGTCGATTTGATAAAGATGGCGCATACTGAAATTTTTGCTCTCTTTCTCACTGTTTTCTCTCTCTGTTTTTTTTTTTCTCTCTCTCTCGTTTTTTTTTTTTTCACTCTCACACACACCACATGACAGATTGACTGATCTGTCTTCACCTTTTTTATTTTATTTTATTGTTTTTCTCTTTTTTTTATTTTGTTTTCTTTTAGTCAAAAAGTAAAAGTAAAAGCAAAATAATTACCAACCCACATGAGTTGGTCTACACAACAGTTTCATCATGTCACCTAATGAATGAAGTGATTTCACCACTAAATAAAAATCCAATCTCTATAGCATAAGACTAGATTTTTGTTGAGTATTTGCAATTTAGTTAGACTAGCACATTAACTTGGATCAGAAGTCAACATGAATAATCACAGTGGCAGTAACTGTAGATAAGATTTGGCTGATATAGGGCATAGAATAATGCATACCGTTAGGGACAAGGTTGTGAACAGTATCCAGCGGGAAAAAATTGTAGACAGCACAAAGATGTTCACCGTCCCAGCAATATCTATAAAACTCTATCATCCCTGGGTGCTTTAACAGTCTTTCATGTCGAAGCAAAATATATTCATGCTGAAAGAAGACAAAAGACGCATCACTAGTATAATATTGACAATCCAGAAGAGACACCTAGTAACTAGAGAGTCAAGAATTTTAATTATTCAAATAAGGAACCATCACTCTTGCTAAATTAACTCCCTGGGAACTCTCATCTGAAGCTTCCCATATCTTCACCATTGAAGGTTGTTTTACCATGCCTAAACCGCGGAAATCTTCCTTTGTACACTTTACCAAATTGGAAAGTACCAACATAGTTTTCTTCACGAAGATTCTTAGTGAACTTCAGCACTTCCTTATATTTTATCCTTGCAGCATTCCCAAAGTCCATCTTTTTGTCTACTGTTCCAATAAAAATAGATAGAAATAAGACTGGAGGTGAAGAAACTAAAAATCAGTAAAGAGTAGAAGAAATGGAAACTACATTATTCTACAAATTCATCATCAATTTAGATAAGAAGTAGATGCCTCAAGCAATGACAACATACATGTAAGTATGTAACTACAAGTAAGTATGCATTACAAAGACTAGGAACTATGCAGCTAGAGAAGATATCCCTATATGAGGATGGGCAGAGAAGGGTGCGTTCTGCATTATATACTAAAATTGCATAATCGGGACTCCATTACCTTGACACCCATCCATTACTTTCTAACCTATATCATCCAAATTCACCTTCACACTCTTCTGTCCCATAAAAGGAGCAAATGTGTAGCAGAAACCAGTAGCCCAGCTCACGATATCTTATCACAAATTTAAATGAACCTCAAGGTATTGAAACAGAATATTTAATTAGGCTTATGGAGACAAATCAATTATGCATGCCAACATTGTAGAGACTACATGCCAACATTTGTAGAGACTACAAGTTTTAAGTATTTCCATCACTAAGAACACGCTCCAATCTCGAATTCGGTCACAGGGATCATATAAATAAGCCTGGGAGTCAACACCCTGATGACAAAAATAAGTTTTAACTCGTCTGAAATGAAAAAAGTATCACCTTGATACACAATAAGTTACTGTTCCTATAGAAAGCATGCTTACAATTGCATAAACTCCTTTAATTAAGGTTCAGAAACCTAAGGGCAAAAGCACTCTTTTTTCAAAATTTCAAAGCTTTTATACCTACAAGAGCTACTGAAGCGCCTAAATTCAACATCTTTATATATAAAAGGGCTAAATTTCTTAATTTTCACATGCTAAAAAAAAACCATCTTTATAATTATGCATGAAAAATACATAAACATACTGAATTGCTAAAAAGGCCAACAGAATTTTCACATGCTAAAAAAAATTCAAAACAAATAAAAATAAGAATAAAACAATCACCATTGTGCACAAGCACATGCATATCTACACATAATTTGAGAAAAAAAGGAAGAAAAATATAAAGGGTTCAGCTACGAACTTAGCAAGTTTACAGATAAAAGGCTAAATATTTCTAATTTTCACACGCTTGAAAAAAAAAACAAAAAGAGAAAAGAAAAATAAGCCAAAAAAAGATATACAACCATGCATGAAAAATAATTTTTTTTTCAAAAGAAAAAAGATAAAGAGCTTTTGAAGTTGATGATGAGATCACATACGGTCTTTGGGGTCTCCATAATGACCGGAGAAGCTTTGAAGCCCGGGGGGAGGGGGGGGGGGGGAGGGGGGGGGGGGGGGGGGAACACGACAAAGCAGCTTCTTTTTTTCTTTTTTTTTTTGTCAAAGACAAAGCAGCTTCCAAAGTGTGTTTTTTATATTACGTATTCACAACTTCGATCACTGTTGTAACAAACGAATAAAAAAAAGGGTTTTTCCAATCTATCACCACATGGGGAATTTATATGACATACTAATGATACGCACGTGTCGACGTCCAGCCCAACCCATTATTTACGGGTCCGACTCCAATTCGATCTCAATAGTGTTTCACCGCTCATAATGGCATTATTTATGGCATATTTCACTTAAGACGACAAGAGAGAAAAAAAAAAAAAACATACACTGGTTGAATCATACCATGTTATCCTAGTTTTTAGAAAAAAATGGTGAAATTTTCTAATTTTATTTTCTTTTTCAAGGGAAGGTCTAAATAAATCTTAAATTACTATAAAAAAATATTGGACATTTTGAGAATTCATCTAGGGACCAATTCCCTCAAATTTTGATTTTTCAAAATGTGCATTTGCTAAATGCAAAATTCAATGGGTTCTAATTGAAAATTTTGTTGATCTTTTCACGCCAAACTTTTCAACCCTTCTAGTTAATAGTTTATGGTAAATTATACGTTTGTAGGACAATCAAAGATTAAAAAAATTTGACTACTCACAAATGCCAAAAAATCATTAAATAGGCTAGTGGTAGGTTACCTCCTTAGCAATTGAAGACTAGGGTTCGAATCTCATAGCGGTGGGGGCAGATGGGGTTTAGGAGTTAAAAAATAAAAAATAAATTCTTGGACACCCCTAATAAAAGAACATCATTAAGCTTTTTTCCCTCAGGTGATAAATTATAACACATCTATTGACGATTGAACTCCATTTTGCTAAGCTCTATATTAAACCAAATAATTGAATTTCAATGAACATTTGAGGAAAATAAAACTTAGACAACGTGATGGTAGGAGTAAAAGAATTGATCAAACTTATATTAAGTTTGATAAGAATTGGAGAAAAATCCCAAAATTAAAAATCATTGATTGAAAGTCTACAAACCTATTAATTGATCTCAATTTATTAATTGAAATTTATGCATTAGAATTCTATAAATTCATTGTTTGAATTTCACGAAAATTGCAATAATTTTAGAAATTAATTTAATGGATATTATCTAATTATCAAAACTTTCTCAATTTATTCCTAGGAATACGTTGGATCGATAGTTGATAGTTTGATCGAAATTGTAGAAATAAGTTAATATGTTGCTAGTTTTAGGAGTTCTAAGAATACAAGAAATTCGAGAATTTAATTAATAGAAGTTATAGGAATTCGAGAAATTCTAGGAATATGAAAATTCTCGTTGCTAAATTAGATGATACGTATGGATTTGATAGCGTAGTAGAATGACATTGCATGTCATTAAAGTAAAAAAATTCATTCCAAAATAAATGATACCAATTAAAATTTACTAACCACAACAATATCCACTAACATTACATGATTATCCAACACGCACCATGCACAATCATTAATTTAAAATAATAAAGTAAAATCTAAACTCCGAGATTACCACATTAATTTAAATTACGACATTAATAACAATACTAAATAGCATTTTGAAACTACAACACACAAAATATCATATTAATGAGACAATAACCAGAATATGAATAATAAAACTAAAAAACATAGAATCTAATAACTAAAAAAAAAAAAGAACATATTATAAATACAAAATAAAAACAAATTATATTAACAAAAAGGAATAGTTTATAATTAATTAAATAACAAAAAACATAAAATAATTATTAAAAAAGACAATATGATAACTAAAAAACTTTAATTATGTATTATAACAAAAAATTTAACTATAGAAAATAATAACAAAAAAGAAAACATGAGTTTGTCAGCAATGTGTATGTGTGTTTATGTGAAAGTGGGGTCTTTGTGTGTATCAAAATCATATATGTCTATGTGTGTGTATGTGTAAAAATCATATATGGATGAGAGGGAAATAAAGCGGGGAGTGTCTAAGTTTTGTATGTCCAGTTATTGAGTGTTGAATAACTTTGGTTCCTATTACAGACATGAGCTTTAAGCAAATGTCAACCAAAATCACCTCCAAAACATAGAGGAAGATTAAAGTGGAAATGCACTAGTTTAATCAATATTTTTTTCATGAAAGCCAAAGTTTGTGTAGAATTTATCAAACCTCTCTATAATAAGAGCTTAAGCTTAGAAAGTTTTTTTACTATAGTTTCTTTTTGATAATTTTACAATATCTAGACTTAAATAAATAAATAAAAATCAAGAGTTTGAATTTTAACACCTAAGAGTTAACATTTTAGGGCCTATTTGGAAGTATCTTGGTTTTTTTTTTTTGTAAAATAGTTTTCTAGAACAATTTTCGAAAATAATTTTTAAGATTAAAAAAACAGAAAATTTGTTTAAGTATAATTGCTTTTAGAACAAGTTTTTAAAATGAAGATATACTTAAAATTATATGAATAATTTTTTTTCTTTTATTGAACTACAAATTATTTTATTAAATTAATTAATTAAGTTATTAATTATAATTAAATAAATAAAATGATTAACTAATAAATTAATAATTTTAAATAATTTATAACCAATTAATTAAATCAATAATTAATAAAGTAAATTAGTAATGAATATTTTTAAAACAATAAAGATAAAGGACCCGCAAGATAATTAATCCAAATAAATTTCACCCTTTTATCTAAAAATTAAGTATTCACACAGGTTTGATTGAATTGGTGCGCAAGTACAAAATGCCAATATGTGCAGTGATTGGTGAAACACACTATTAAGGCCAACTCCAATAGATTTCCTATTTTTTCTCCATATGTAGAGAATTTGAATCATTTCTCTACATCTAGGAATTCTCTATTTCAGTTTCACTCCAACAGCTTCTCTACATCTTATTTCAGAGAATCTCTATTTCAATTTCACTCCAACAACTTCCTTACCTATTATTTTAGAGTATCTCTATTTCAGTTTCACTCCAATATCTTCTTATAAATCTATATTTTTTGTATTTTTAACACATTAAATCATATACAATTGCATTATAATTCTGAGCTAAATTGTATATATTACACAATTTTAGTGCAATAAAGGTTTTGGAGAAAAAATGACAAAAATGGCCACAAATACTAACATTTGGAATAATTTTTGGAGCAATACTGAAAGAGAATGGTAGAACGGCTTTGAAACCAGCAAATTGAAATTGAATTTTGCCAAAGCGAGTGTGAAAACGAATTCAAAACGCTGAAAAATCTTGAAATAGGCTTGGTCAACTTTTTGTTCAATGGTCGACAGTCAAAGTCAACCAAGCCGGTCAAAGTCAAAGTTCAGAGTCGAAGTTCATCTATAGTGCCCATTTTCGAAAAAGGCAGACACGTGGTCCACAATGCGTGCAAAAAGCAAAAATAAAAAATTCTTAGTGTTGAAGCGCGCTCGAGCGCTCCAAATCCGCGCTCGAGTGCACTATTCATTAGCGAGCTATAAATAGTACCTACAATGCTGATTTCGATAAAACGGAAGTGAGTTTTCGCCATTTGCTTTGTATATAATCAGTTTTATTCATTTTTAGCTTAAGAATAGGTTAGTTTAGTTTAGTTCAATCCTAAAATAAGGGCCGGACTTATGGACTAATGCCATAACTTCGGAGAAATCGAGCCAGCCAAATCAAGACATGCCTAAACTCGGTAACTTTTATTCTTGATTTCGATTTTCGTTTTGTAATTCAAAACATGACACTTTAGACCCGTTATTTCTGGAATGATAAATAAATGAGGATATTTTTGTATATATTTATATTTAGATTAATTAAAGTCTCGTATTCTTTAATTACTTAGTATTATCAATTAATTATACGTATATTTGTAGTTAAGATATAATTAATCAATAATACATATACGCTCAGTTTTGTAAACCAATGGCAATATAAAACTACCTTGGATGGATTACAGTCCGGTTATACCGATACGTCCAGGTTACGTAAATGAAAGATTAATTGTGAGATTGGATACAATTCAGTTGTACCAACACCTCCAGTCTTGATAATCAATTAATCTTGTCACTTACGTATTCGAGGCCAACTTCAAAAATGGGAGCTTGTAACCCTATTTTTGAATGATTTATTCTTTTAATTTAAATCTATAATATTATACTTAAATATTCCGATCGAATTTACCATTCCAATCATGAATCCGCTAAATTAAATTAACCACTCTTAGACTAAATTATTTTATTTTCTTTTATTTACCGCAACTTTTGAATACATTCATGGACTCTTGGACTTAATTAAATTCATCCATAACGGGAAAGTCAAACAAATCATAAACTAAATTATTAACTTGAAACTGTTAACTCCAGTCTCCGTTGATCGATCCTATACTCACTGCAACTAGAGGTAATTTGAGATAAACACTATTTTTAATTATTTAACCCATTAGTTTTTATCGTAAAATGACACGATCAACTTCCCTATTTTAGGGATTCCATATTTTTATTTTATTCTAAAATCTCTCATTATTTTAATTTAAAACTTTTTTATTAAACTTTTTTATTTATATTTTTTAATTGTTTATGATATTTTTTTTTATTTTTTATAATTAAAAATATGACTATCGGAGATTGTTATTTTTTGTTTAAAAAAGTGGAAGTTAGGTTTAAGATAGTTATAGGGAATTTTTTAGCATATTTACATGTGGAGATATTCAAAGTTGAATGTAGAAATCTCTACATGTAGAGATGGTGGTAGGAATGATATTATATCAATTCTAACACTTTCTCTATTTTTTTTTCACTACATGTAGAGAATTTGAATAATTTATTTACATCTAGAGATTCTTTATTTCAGTTTCCCTCAAACAGTTTCCCTACATCTTATTTCAGAGAATCCTTATTTCAGTTTTACTTCAACAACTTTCCTATTTTAGGAATTTTTTATTTTTGGTTTACTCCAAAACTTCTCTTTATTTTAATTAAACATATTATTTTAATTTTAAAACTTTATTATTAAACTTTTTTATTTATATTTGTTAGAAATATTGAAAGATAAATATAGAGATAATTGTAAGGATACTATTAAAGATAAATATCTCTAATAATATATTTACATAAAATAAATATCTCCAATAATATTTCTACATATAAAATAAATAAATATGTAAAGAATGGGTTAGAGTTGATTTATCGGACTAGATTCGAAATTGGTTTTGTTTGGACTTAAATAATGGGTTGAGGTATCCGACAAAAATAACATAATGATAATGAGTTGAGGTTGTGTCGGGCCCGAGCTCGTGCGTCATGTAAACCCCATCATGTAGTGATAGAAATACGCTTTTAAAGTTAAAATCTCGTTATCTCTTTAGTATGCGTTAAACGCTGTTACCCTTCAATGAAAAAAAAAAGAAGAAAAAAACACACACACTTTAAAGCTGCTTTGTTGTGGTGTACCTCCTTCAGAGCTTCTCCTGTCCTTTTGCAGATATAGGTCCTCAAGTGCAACCAAACTAGTATGTGATCTCGTCTTCTACTTCCTTTTTCTTTATTATTTTTCCATATCAATATGTTTTTCGGTTTAATTTTCTTTTTTGGTTTTTGTTTCTTCTTTTCTTCCTCCTCTTTTTTTTTTTTTTTAAGCATGTGAAAATTAGACTTTTTAGCCTTTTATATGTCACTTGTTAACTTCGTGGCTAAACACCCCGCTCTGTTTACCATTCTGTACGTTCATGTATGTGCAGGAAGGTGAGTCTTTATTTTTTATTTTTTTCTTTTCTTTTAGCTTGTAAAATTTCTTTTAGCCTTTTATGTACGAAGTTGTTAGCTTTTGGGCCCTTGTGGCGCAACTTTTTTTTTTTATAAAGGAATTATGCATGTTTAATTTATATTTTATGCACAAAGATTTTTTTTCTTTTCTTTTTTGTACTTTCGTTTTCTTTTCTTTTAGCATGTGAAAGTTAAGAATTTTAGTTCTTTTATAAATAAAGATATTGACTTTAGGCGCTTCAGTAGCTTTTGTATGTATAAAGGCTTTGAAATTGTGAAAAAGAGTGCTTATGCACATAGGTTATGCAATTGTAAGCATGCTTTATATAGGAAAAAATGACTTATTGTGTACCAAGGTGCTAACTTTTTCACTTCAGACAAGTTAAAACTTATTTTTGTCATCAGGGTGTTGACTGCCAGGCTTATTACATGATCCCTGTGATTGATTTTGAGATTGGAGTGTGTTATTAGTGATGGAAATACTTAAAACTTATAGTCTCTCTGTCATCATCAGAGTGTTGGCATGCATAATCGGTTTGTCTCCATAAGCTTATTAAATATTCTGTTTCAATACCTTAAGGTGCTTTTAAGTTTGTGATGATTCTATTACGTGCGTGATGTCGCGAGTGACTACTGGTTTCTGCTACACATTTGATGGAAGATTGTAAAAGTGATTGGGGATGATATAGGTTAAAGAGGAGTGGATGGGTGTCCAGGTAATGGAATCCCCTCGACGCAATTTTAGGATACAAGACACCCATTCTTTGCCGATCCTTATATAAGGATATTGTAAGGCCTCGATCCCTCACGAGATCAGGATTCTTATTTATTATGCTATTCTCAACCCAATTCCAAACTCTGGGTATGAAATTTAGGAAAAAACGAACGGAGTTTTCCATATATATAGGTCTATCTAGAAACCAGCCAACAATCACATACAAATCCTGAATCACAATCAACCATTCATACAATATAGCTTTCAAGATTTATAAAGCCAACCTGCTCCTCAAGGCCATCCGAGCTTTGGAACCCAACAACATATCACACAAGCATGCAAAATTAAATCCATTGAAGTTTTATCTTTTTAAACCACTTATCATACTACTCTATATTATCAATCAAGCTTTCTTATAATTTATGTCCAACCAACTAACTAGTTTTCATCGTTCACACAAGCATGCACTACTAAGTAATAAAGTAAAGCAAATAGAAGATATTACAAGTCCACTAGTACCTAATCATCAAACAAAACTAAAACTTTAATATTACATTCCTTGATATAACATAAATACATACATGGGCACAAAGTCTCAAATACAATACAAGCATATCATGATCACATTCTTCCATGTTTTATATACTCATAGAGCAAGCAGGTCACACAAGAGGCAATCCATCCTGAAATATGTTGAAAAGAGGAATAAGTAACCAAGTTACTCAGTGAGAGAGGTGATGCAACATACCGGGCTTGTATTATGATATGCAGATACAAGAAATCACATATATAACATAAACAACAAGATTAAAGATTAAATAGCAAGTAGTTAACCACATTAAAAAGGATACAGTTCCACTTCAAGTCTTCAAACTCAAACCACGAGCCATGAACTTCACGCAAGTGCCAGCAAACCCTTATTCCAACAAGTTGGGATACTCCGGATGAATCCCGATCCTACGAACCTTTCTCCTGAGGTAGCACCATATGCCTAGCAGGTGAACTATGCCTCTGGGGTAGTGGAATATACTCAGCGAGAAAGGGAATAGGCACCATGGTAGTCGAGGGAGCACGACAAGCCCGACGCCGCCCGTGTTTCTCAACACTACCATGTCCTAAAAGGTTGCGCAACCCGACACGAATTCAAGAATTCACGAGATAATATCAAACAACCATGAGTAACCAAGAGGTAACAAATAAATGATACATGTAAACTTTATCAATTAGCTAACTCATAAAATCTAAAAACAATGAAATAAACTAAGATGCACAAAAGGGTTAAAGACTCCCTCACCTTGGATCCGACTAAATATGCAAGAAAATAGCTCCGATTAGCTCAACCTCCTCGAACTAGCTTGGACATGTACCCTAGCGTGTTCATATAAGTTTAGCACTTTAGCAATTATCTATATTAATTTCTAACTTAACTTAACTTTTGCTTAACTCAATCCACAACAATAGAAGTTATATATAATTACATTTATATCATATTGGCACATTGCCCAAGAAATCACACAAATGACTCTAAAGCATTTCCTTAGTCTTGCAAGGGCATTAGCTACGTTACCATCTAACAAGTTAAACTCCCTAACTAACTTAACTTCGTTTATACCACAAGGAATATCAAGTTAAACTTCTAATCAAGACAACTACTTTAACACTTAAACATAATTCAACTATAACATGTTCTAAGAGTCATTATCATGCTTATTTACTCAATACAACATATACAACTCAATTACAAATCAAATATAGCAATTAAGTAGTCCAAATAACTAACTAAGCAACAAGTTCAACCAATTCATATAAATTCTAACAAAACCCTTTTCCAATTGCTTACGAATTAGGTCCTAAACTTCACATACGATATGGAACTTCAAATCTGACTTTACCAATCTCATTTAGGCACATTATGATACACCTAAATACCATGAAACCACATTTCTAAACATGATTATACAAAAATACCAAAAAGCTCCTTAAGTAATTTGACCTACAGTTACCTAATTTGATTAACTAAACCACGTCATAAATACATTTTAGAGGCTTTCTAACACGTCTAAAGTTATCTAGCTATTCAAACATGACAAATTCAAACCTTCATTCCAAAGTCCTCTTTTTCAACTAGGCAATTCTACTTCCATACGAAATTCAAAACTCCAATTCTATAAACCAATCATATTACATCCCTAAGGATATCAAATGACACATATTAAAGCCATGAAAACCCGCTTTGGAGGCAAAAGCTCAGAAAAGCCCCAAGTGGGTTTTAACTACGACTACCCTATCCGGACCCCAATTCCAAGCAACGAAAGCACCATAAGTGCTTCCATACCCGAAGAATACCTAATCTAAAGCTCAAACGTGCCCGGATTGCATTATGTGAAAAATCTCCTTTTTAAAGTTAACAAATCTTGCATTTTAACTCATTTTCGGGCAATTCAACCTCACGTGAGCCTTTGTCTAGTTTCACTAATATCTAAAGCACCTAAAGGAAGCCCCAATTCAATCTAATTAGCAAATTATATCAAAACCCCAAATTTTCGGATTTCACTTTTCACTGCACTATTCATCATCTTCCTCAAGTGAAATCTTGTTAAAAACTTAGTTTCAAGCTATACCAATGCATATACAAGGTCTCTACCATGTAATAATACTATATAGAACAAGAATCAAACATGTTATGGCACATTAATGGCAAAATCCGAAAATTGCAAAATTGAACATAAACTTTAAAACTCCATAAAAATGTAAAAATTCCTCACAATGATGTTGTAGATGCAAGGAACAAGCTTAAGCTAGGTTGAAATCCCTTGTAGAAGCTTAGTTGACATCCAAGATCAAGATTTGAAGATGAAGAAATCCCTCTTTTGTTTGCATAGGGCTGTCGGTTTTAAGGGAAATTTTTGTTTTAGTTTTATGAGTATTTTGTTTATATGAGTAGTGTATTGTATATATGTATGAGTAGGTTATGATTTATTAAGTCAAATGCCACAATTACTTGATCAAATGAGCTTAAAACTCTAATTAAATGCTAACTAATTCAAACTAAGGTTGTTATGTACGTAACACTATTCAAATGATGCGGAAAACATTTTCTAATTGTATGCTCCCGAGCTCAAAAGTCCAAAATAAAAATTTTTCGATTCCTATTATGTATCATATGACCTAGGAAAAATATTAAATCGCATATCCGAGATAGTAAATTTTCTTATGAATAGTGCCTCGGAAATAAACAATTAAAGAAGACAAGAAATGCACGTAAAATGCACAAGTAGTTTATGCAACATTTATTTAAAATATGTGTGATAAAATTCTCGGGCGTCACAGATATCTTCTCTATTGACATTAGTTCCTAGGCATTGCAATGCATACTTATTCGTAGTTACATATATGTTGTTATTTGTTTTCTGAATTGGTGAATTGGTACGCTAATGTTGTAATACCCCAGACCTAGCATGTAGTGAATAGTGTCTATTTGCATATATTTATGTGTTAATTTAATTGATTGGTTGAATTTAAGTGTTTATTCTAACTTTATATATATATATATATTTAGTAACTTTACTTTTAGTATATCTTTAAGTGTGTAATTAGCACTTAATTAAATTATATAAAATTATTAATCTCTTATTTTGTTATTTGTAAAATGTGATATTACTTTCTTATATCTAATAAATTAGTTTGCTTCATTTTAAAATGAGCCGCGAGTCCGGGGTGATTTAGTCCGGGGTGATTTTTGAAGTACGTTATTTTTTTAAATTTTAAATTTTATTTTTACTATATGTTTATTTTTATGCATACGTTCATAATTTTTATGTGCATGGTGTTTCAGGAAGGTTGGTTGAAAATTGATTAGTATAACAAAGGAATAGTATTCGGGGTGTAAAATTTGACTATTTTATTTTTCAAAATTTATATTTTTCCTTTATTACTTACCTTATTAGACGTATTTCGTCCATTGGAATTATGTGCATAACATGTCGAGAACGTGAGATATAAAAATATTAGTGTCCTGAATGAATAGTATTATGAAAGAATAGTAACTTTTTGTAGAATTTTTATTTGGACTTCTAGTGAATTAGCTAGACTTTGGACTTTTATTAGACCCTTAAATATGTTTAATTAGATCCAATTTACTAACCCAACTCATTATTTTCTTAGTCTATTATCTATATAACATAATAAGAGCAAAAAAAAAAAAAAAAGTGCAAAAGCTTAAAACACTGTAGTAGGGCCGAAAATCAGCATAGAAGGAGGATAATAGATTTTTGCTCAACAAATCCTCATTCCAAGCCAAGCCAAGCTAGGTGCAAGTGGTTTAGGGTGTTTATTAGCCTCCTAAGAACTCCTACGCGCAATAGGTGAGGGATTTCATGCTTGTTTGTGCATTTTAAAAATGTTGTTCATTTCTTGAATTCTTAGATTTGTTATCAAATGTCTATGCAATGCTCAAATATGCTTATGTATGTTGTATATAGGTAGTAGAGACCTTATTTATGCTATTGTTTCGTAGTTTAAACGGTTGAATTCGTTTGTTGATCGTATGGCATGAATAATGACGTTTTTCTAGGGTTTTATGGAATTGTGTGATATGAATTGATTCATTGCTTCTAGTAGGTGCCTTAGATGTTAATAAAGATAGTTTGATAGCCACATGACGTTGAATTGCTCAAAAATTAGCTAACACATGAAATAGGCGACTTTTAAAAAGGGGTTTTGGGGTTAATGCAAATCCGGGTTAATTTGGCCATTACATCTAGTGTTCTTAGGCTATATAGGTGCTATATATGCTTTGCTAAACCTCGGTTGAGTCCCGATTAGGGTACTTGTAGTACAAACTTACAAAGGAAAAATTGGGACTTTTGTGCTAAACGCGGGTAATTGGGTAGTTTATAGGATCCTAGGGGTGCCATAAGGGATAATTAAAAGTATGGAATAGCCCACTCACTTAACTAGAACGTTAACTTGTGTTTGGAAGAAAAATGGCTTGTGTTACAAAGGGGTTTTGGGTCAAACATAAATCCGGGTGAATTTGGTTGATATATTTGGTGTTCTTAAGGTAAGTAGGGACTAAATGTGCTTTTCTAACTCTTAGTTGAGCTTTGGTTAAGATAATTGTAGTACAAGCGCACAAAGGGGTAATCGGGGCTTTTGTGGCTAATTCGGGTTAATGAATGATTTCAAGGGTTCTAAATGTGCCATAATGTGTAACTAAAAGATTAGAATAGTTAGTTGGTGAATCTTGAGCCTTAGCCTTCGGTTTGGAGTTAAATGACTTAGGATAACAAAAGGGAAACTCGAGGTTTTCATGCTTAACCTTTGAATTAGCTTTGGTGCTTGTATATCTTGCCTTTACATGTTATTATATGGCATATGTGAGCATTTCGTGAAGTTTCGTGATCATCGGTCATTGACCCCTTTGTGTTGGTATAGTTATTTTTATATTTAATGCTTATATCTTGTTATAATGTTTATATTACTTGTACTTTGTTAAGATCAAACTCTAATAAATATTGTATGCTAAGTGAGTAGAACTATAAGGATAACTCATCTAGTTATATGATTATTGATTATTGTAATTAAAAGTAATTGAAATTTATAACTTATGATCTTAACTTAATGGTATTTGATGCTTCTAATATATCTTATGTTGTCTAATGATATGACAAGGTGAACATTGTAGCTTAATTGTGTGTGGGTTATGAACTTATGTGAATAAGTGATTATAAATCTAGCTTCTAATGTTGTAGGGTTGAGTTAAGTAAGAGTTGAGTTGGAATTGATATAGTTAATTGCTAAACTTATATGAACACCCTAGGGTTGCATTTTTGACCTAATTCGGGGAGTTGAAGTAAATATGAGCTATTCTTTTAGCGTGCTTGGTTTAATTCCAAGTGAGGGAGACTTCATATTTATGTGCATAATAGTTTCGTTACTAGTACTTAGATTATGTGCACTTATTGTCCATATATTATATGTGAGGGCAACCTACTTTGTTTTCCCTCAATCATGTGTTTATTGATTAATTCTATTGTTATCATTTTGAGTGCATTGCATCGTGGTTGCACAATCATTTGGGCATGGTAGTGTCGTGGAAACCGGGTGGCATCGGGCTTGTTGGTCTACCTCGGCTACCATGGTTGCCCAGTCCCTCTCTCGCATGGGATGCCGCCTAGGGAGAGTGGGGTCGTAGGATTTCGGGGTACATCTGGAGTACACCCACTGGAGTGATTGGGGATTTGATGGCATATTGATAGTGGTTCGTAATTGAAGAACCAAGTGAATCGTATCATTTTTGATGTGTGGTAACTTGTTGTTTCAATTGTTCTTTCGTTGTAAAATGCTTTATTTGTATTAGCTGCTGCATTGCACGCCCCGGTAGACTTTATCCCTTATTGAGCAATTGTGATTGCTTATACCTCACTAAACATGTTTCAGGTGGCGCAGTTGGAGGAATGGCCTTGGTTGTTGTGTACTATTGCTTGAGATTAGAGTGTTTGCCTGCAAAATTGTGGAAGATTTTGTTTGTATTATGTCTTGTTCTATTTTATGCCTATAGGTTTGTATATATTTGGAGTTGTTGAAGAATTGTAATAGCTAGGTTAATGTATGGCTTGAATGGTAGATTGTAATAGTTTATCCTTACTTTCCTTTATGCTACTCGCTTGTGTGTTAATGAAAGTTAACAGTTGTTTGGCTTTAGTTCATAAGAAAGTCTAATGGTTAATATAGAGTGGTATGATAAGCGGATTAAAAGAGACAAGGTTTTAAGGATTGTTAAATGCATGCTTGGGTGTATTTTCTATGTCTTGCTTAAGGCCCGGTCGACCTTGAAGTTGGGATAGTTAGAGCTGGAGTTGTTGGAGTTAGAATTTAGTTGTATTGTGGCTTATATTATGTTTACAGGTTTCCAGAATGTCCACGGTACATGGGAGATTCTGTTCGTTTTTCCTAAAATCTGTGCTCGGGTTTGGGATTGGGTTGAGAATAGCATGGTTATTAGAGCCCCCGGTCTCGTGAGGGAACGAGGCGTTACAAATGTAGTTTTCATTTCTTGAACTCTTTTCTATCTATTTTGATTAGAACAGTGGCCAGTAAGATGGAACCTAATTGTGTTAGAAAGGTGAAATATGAGCTAAAATATGACGATTTGGTGAAGTACACTGACAACTTTAGTGAAGAAAACTTTCTTGGTACTTTTCAATGTGGCAAAGTGTACCGTGGAAAAATTGAGCAGTTTACACATGAAATACAACATGTAATGGTGAAGATATGGGAAGTTCCAGAAATATATGTATATTACAAGGGAGATAATGAAGCCAGACTGATGGTTTGTTGTTTGAATAGTTAAAATTCTACTCTCTAATTAGTATCTTTCCAGATCATCAGTAGCATACTTGTAATGCTCTTTTTCTGTATTGTTTCAACATGAAGTCACGTTGCTTCGACATGAAAAACTGATAAGCCACCCAAGGATGATAGAGTTGTATGGATATTGCTGGGATGGTAAACACCTTGGTGCCGTCTACAATTTTAAGCCATTAGATATTGTTCATAACCTAGTCCCTAAGGGTAAGTATCTTTATATTCTCCTGTATCGCCTGAATCGGATTTACAATTACCATCGCTGTTATTAGTGATGTTGACTTTTGGTAACAGTACATAATGTACAAGTCTAATGGAATTGTAGATAGTTCACAAAAATGTAATTTTATACTAGAGGGTTTGGATTTTTTCTCAGTGGTGAAATCACTTCCACATTGAGTAACATGGCCAAACATGCTTTAACAGAGTACTGGGATAAATAGAAAAGTTTAGGCAAAAGGCTTCACCTGTTTTAAGTTAATTGGATTCGTGGTACATTAGCAAGAAATTTGTTGTTCTTTACTTAGTAGTCTGCTGCTTGATCCCTGGGAACATGGTTTGAATCCTATCACTTGCTATGTCACGAATTCAATTGATTGCCCTAGGATTTATATTGATTTAATTTGAATAGACTTCATTTTGGTTCTGCATTTGCAATTACTGGTTTAAGTGACCTGGCTATGATGGTTGTAGTTTATCAAGTGAAAAGGAGGTTGTGGTAGAATGCCTGGATGTTATTTTATGGTTTTAAGTAGGATAGAGCTGCGAAACTGCTTAGTAATATTGCTCCAGATATAGAGATCATCAACACGCTGTTGTAACGTGATAGTTAATAAAAGAGGTTTGAAATGGAGACTCGAGTAGATATGAGAAGGGAAGAAATCAACTAAGTTTTATATTTTTTCTTATATTGTCAAGAGCTTATTTAGAGTGATATGTTGTCTTTAATTAATGTGTTCATGGGTATGTATCAGGTAGATTCTTGCTGGATTTCATGTTTGAGTTCTGTTTCTTTAAGTGCTTACACTCCTAATAATGCAGAGATTCCTATGACACATTTATCATCATAGTATTTTAGTCAAATAATGAAGTATTTGAATATCATGTTGACTTGATTATTGATGCTTAGTTATGCTCATCTATAGATAGCTTTACTTGGCTCCAAATAATCAAGGTTGCTGTTGGATTTGCTCGCCTTCTTAAATTTTTGCATACTGGAGATCCACAAAATAAGCCATTCCTAGTTCGCAATATTGCTGCAGCTCATATTGTGGTTGACGAGGTTTGGATTATCTTGATTACCTTTTGCTAGTACAAGTTCACTGTTAGTTTAAGTAGTTGATACAATTATTTTTTTTGTTCAAGAATACAATCCTAAATTATACGACTTTGGGTTGATCAGTGGTGGAATTTTTCCTGATAGAACGATATATAAATGTTATTACTTGCTTGGAGTCTATGGCTACATTGACCAATATGTTCGGACAGGTATGTGAGATTGTCAACTGTAAGGCTCTATTACCATGTCATTAGGGGGGTGTTTGGTTTGCGGAATAGAAAATGATTATTGGAAATGAAGAGTTATGAATGTAATATTCTCATGTTTGGTTCGCGTAATAAAAAAATATTTCCGGGAATGTCACATTCCTGGGAAAGCATTATTCCCACAATTTACTCAATTTTTATTCCCATGTGAGGGGGTAAGAATATGACATTCCTGGATGGTGGGAATATTTTAGTAAACATAAAAAGACAAAAACACCCCTAGCTAATATATTATTTTTCTATCTTCTCTGAAACGTTTTCTTCTTCTCCACTATCGTTGTTTGACCTAGTGCACTTCCAACGTCTTGGTTTTCTCCCAATCAGGTATGTGCTATAAAACTGCTTTTTCTTCATCATAACATCGTCATCTTTTTCAATGTAAACGGATTCTATAATTTTTCAAGGACATATATACTTTAATTTACCCAATATAGTTCTTTGAAATTAATATATAATAGTTCAATAAAGGACAATAGAGCCATAAGCACTTGATTTTCTTGGGTTTTTGATTTGTAAATTGTAGCACTTCTTTTTTTTTTTTCTTTGATTTCAGTTCATCGTCATCGTTAATACATAGCCCTATGTATGCAGTAGTGTTAATGTATTGATGAGGTCTATGGCTACGTAAATGTTTAAAAGTTATTTGATCCTTGAAATAGTATGCCACATTATTTTTCAACTTTATGTGCAATAGTAGTTGAGCCTTGAGATTCTTATATGTTATATCTCTCTGCTATCATGTGTATCTTTTAGTCCTTGAGTTTTGATTTCATCGTAGATCAACTTTGGCAGTTTCCACGTAGTTGGATTAGTAGAAAGAACTGAGGGCGCTTTTCCCTACTAGTGCTCAACGATTCCTTGTTCTAGCACGAATATATGTATGATGAATATACAATACATAGACATCAATAGTTAGACTACATTTGTTTCAAGCCTTCTGAGTTATTAGACAACTATGCATATTCAAGAATTATAGGTGTGATAACCCAAACCCGGCATACATTTAATAGCATTTGACTGCATTTAATTAAATGCTTAATTAGTTAAATCAACCATTTTGCACTATTTTGATATTTCTTTTGGAAGCATTTAATAATCTTTATATTGATTAATTAAAAGATTATCACCTATTTTTATTATTTATAGAAATCGGATTTACTTTATTGTATTTAATTAAGTGTCATCTTAAATGTTAGTGTTTAATTGCATTTGATTACGTGTTTATATTAACTTGCTTGTTTGTATCTTAACACTAACTTCATAATTTTTTAAAATATTCTAGAAATAGTTAAAATTAGTTATTTTTAAATGAATATTGATTATTTCGATTGTTTTGATTATTTTAATAATCGATTTTAATTGTCTTGCATTAAAATCACTCGGTTTTCAAATAAATGAGAAAAGTAACTCCGAGCCGGAGTGAATTTTAAACTATTTTACTATTCTACTTTTCAAAAAAAAATAAAGTTTTCTATTATTGCTCATCACTTTATTAGCGATCATTTATTGACCGTTTGATCATAGTATTTTGAAAATGAGAGTTAGAGAAATATTCCTTGGACTAAATAAAAAATGTTTTTAGCTTAATTTAGCTAGTTTTAATTGGTTTTCATTAAAATTGCATTGTTTTAACTTGAATTAGATTAAATGGCATCAAAATAAGCTTATTTGACCAATTTTCACTTAAGCTTGACCTTGCAAATGACCAAAATGCCCTTGTCACCCTTTTAAATAATAAAACAAGGCAAAAATAAAAAAAAAACAAATTGCAAAATGTCCATTTTGTCCTTGCTATGACCGAAACTCTCCAAGAGGAAAAAGAAAGATTTTGCTTCCATTTTTTCTTGTGCAATCATGCGTGGAATCGAGCAAGGATCGTGGCTAAGGTTCTCGCGGGTCTTGGTCTTCAATCTCTGTGAGGGTTTTCATGCTTTTGTGCATTTAAATTCGAATTTGAATTTTGTGTCAAAATTTTAGATTTGATATATAATGTGTTATAATGCCTGTAATTGCTTGATATAGCTTCCTTTGAGTTCGTAGAGCATTGTTTGATAGTTTTATAGCAATTTTTACGGTTGAAATTGCGTATTTAAAATTGGAGAAGAACAATGAATAGTGATTTTGAATAGTAAAACCCTAGAATTTTGGATTTTGATCCAAATTGCGATTGCTCGATTTGGATAGGTGCCATTAATGATAGAAAGATAAAATGTGCAATAAAAACGGATCGGCATTTGTTAAAATTAGAAATTAGACAAAGAAACGTAAAGGGGCCGTTTGACCAAAAGTTGACCGTGCTCGAATTGAGTTAGGGGTTTTGCTATAGAGGGCATAGAAGCACTTTTGGCGCTGTTGTGGCGTTGATTGAATGACTGGTTAGCATAGCTGTAGTTCAAACGCAGTAGGTGGACTTTCGGGCCTCGAGTGAGAAAGTGAAGTTTAGTGACATAGAAACGTGCCTTGTAGTGCCTAAGTGAATGTAGTGAAATCGGTTTCCTAATCCCGTAGCTCGTTTGCTCGTAATTGCCTTTGGAAGTTAGAGATTGAATAGTGATATTTGTCGTTTTCGTGTTTGAACTGCTGCTACTTGTTTAATTGGTGTTCTTGTTGCTATTAAAGATAGTTATGCTTGAAAAGATAATTGAATGCTAGTATTGATTGTAAATGCTTGATATCTCATTTATCGCCACTAATCTGTATTGTTGTGCTATCGCTCGTTTATTGCTTGTATCATGTATTGCATTGCATAGTGTCAGGCGCGTGATGGGCCTCTCTGGGTAGTCTCGGGCTGCCAGTGTTGGTTGCTCTAGCTCCGTGTCCTATTCCTATTCTCGCTTGGGTTGCCTCCCAGGGAGATTTGGGTCGTAGAATTGATTGGATACTTCTGGGGTATTCCAAATTGAAGTTATAAGGTGGTTGCGCGCTTATTGTCATCGTTGTCAACATCAAGCTCGAGATTGATATATTGCTCGTATTAGTGAACCATAGCCTTCAGAGTGTGGTATAGCTTTGAATGGTTGTGTTAATGCTTTTATTAATTGCTTATTGTATTGATTGTTTATATCGAATGCTTACTTGTCAGTTCTATTGCTCAACTGCCTTATTTGCATTGCACGACTTTCTTTCTCTCCACCTCGATAACTGTCTCGCCCTCACTGAGTATACGTGTTGTGTATACTCACTCCTCACCACCACATTTCAGGAAATGCCATGTTAGCTGGAAAGTTTGTGATTACGTGAAAGTTCGTGCTTGAGGAGTTATCTTGCGTGCTATGTGGCTTGAGTTGTCAAAGATGCAAAGATGTATGTTTCATATGTTGTTTGTATTTAGTGTTAAAAAAGAATGTAATTTAAGTTTTATTGAAGTGATTTGAAAAGCTAGTCTATGTATTCAGTTAGTATAGTTTAATTTCATTGCATGTATGTAATTGTCTAAAGGAAAAGAGTTAGAATAGTTTAGGTACATGGAAATATGTATATTGTTGTGTTTAATTGTTGAGAACCAGGGCTCGGATGGCCTTGAGGTGTTTGTATGGTTGGGCACGGTGCTGGTCCACTTATATGCTATTACAGGTTTTACAGTTTACCTAGAAACAGGGGAGACTCCGTCCGTCTTTCCCTAAAATTTTATGCCCGGGTTTGGAATTGGGTTGCGATTAGATTGATTGATAGAACTCCCGGTCTCGAGAGGGATCGGGGTATTACACGTGGTATCAGAGCTTGTCTAGCTCATAAGCCGGGACAGGGTCCTCGGTCTGGTGGGTAGTGATCCTTAAATGTGTGCTTGTTAAGTGTGTCTTGAAAGTGTATGGTTGTATGTGAGATTGTGTGTCTTGACCTGAATGTATGCACCTATGTGATATAGTTATGTGTTATGTGTTTAATGTTTCTCAAGTGAAGTGAAGTGTCTAGTTGTGCATTGAATTGACCTATTGAATTGGCATCGTGAATCGAATCGACCTCGTGAAATGCTATTTACTTGAAGTATTGCTTGTAATGTGTGTATTGGATTGTCTTGAATTGGTTGTGTCGTGATTTGAATTGATTATGTTGTGCTTGAATTGATTGTCGTGCTTGAGTGGCTTTGTTGAATAAATTGATTTACAAACATGCTTGCATAATAGATTAAGGCATATATGTATAAATGTGATATCTTGGCAGTCATACATTTCCCGTGGAAATGGTAAGTAAGTCCTCTTTTTCCTCTGAAGAAAGTGGTTCACAGCTGGCCTTTCAAAGTGTATGGATTGGCAGGAAATGAATGGCATTTAATTAGCCTTTATTTGGGAGTTGGTGTTTGCCTTTGGAGCTCGGTTATTGGCGAATCTCTAGGGTCCTTCTCTGTGCTTAACAGTTGTGAAAGAATAGTTTTCTTTTGAGGTTCTATTTGGCTGTTCTTTGGAGCATTCTTTGGTTTTCTTATTGGGTATTCTTTGAAATTTCTGTTGGCACTTCTTGGTAGACTTTGCTATTGGGGTTTCAATCGGACTTACTGCATGGTATTATCTATGGCATATGTGTCTCGGTCTTTATTGGTGTGTTACTGGCATTCCTTATTGGAAATTCTTCGATGGCATTCTCTAGAATTCTCAGTGGTCATTTATCTAGTACTTACCTATTGGGCAATCCTTGCTACTTTCTTACTAGAATATTGTTCGGTTATTTTATTTGGCATCCCTCAGTTGGTTGGTAATTGGAATTCCTATCGGACTTATTGTGTAATATTACTTACGGTATTCTTTGGAATTCTTATTGGGCATTCTACTAGTATTTTCCTTATTAGCACTTATTGGAAGTCTTACACTTGGAATCCTGTTCGGACTTGTTATCTCACATTGTTTACGGTTAGCTGTGGAATACTTTGGGTTTTCTTGGTGGTAAGGTTGTATAAAGTTTCACCCTGTAAGTGGTGATGAAGCCTCGGAGTTTGATCTTGTTCATGCTGTATTTTCTCGGGCTTCTCCTTCGGCCTTTCCACACAGGGGAATCTGTACTTGCTGTTTTACTAAGATGTTGCGGTAGGGACTCAGTGATTGAAGGATTTCATTTAGAGATTGGCCTTTGGTATTCTTCTCTATATTCTTTTACAGAACTTTCAGTTAGGTCTACTTACGGTAATCAGCACTGCATGAGGTGCATATACTCTGGCTATCTTTTAACTTTCTTATTTGGTACTTGTTAGACTTCTATTGGAGATTCGTGAATAGGGTATTCCTTCGGTATTTTTCTTGCCATTAATATGTGGTATTGATATCATCTACAGTATCTCTGCTTTAGTCTTTAGTTGGTATTTTCTTGGCATTCTTGGTTGGGATTTCTATTCGGGTTTCCCTACGAGCATCCTTATTCACTATCTTGCTCAACAATCGATGAAGATTAGTCAGAGTTGGATTTCAGATGATGCTGAGTTCTATTGGAAGAAGAATTGCGAGGACACAATTGTTTTAAGGGGGGAAGGATGTGATAACCCGAACCCGGCATGCATTTAATGGCATTTGACTGCATTTAATTAAATGCTTAATTAGTTAAATCAACCATTTTGCACTATTTTGATATTTCTTTTGGAAGCATTTAATAATCTTTATATTGATTAATTAAAAGATTATCACCTATTTTTATTATTTATAGAAATCGGATTTACTTTCTTGTATTTAATTAAGTGTCATCTGAAATGTTAGTGTTTAATTGCATTTGATTACGTGTTTATATTAACTTTCTTGTTTGTATCTTAACACTAACTTCATAATTCTTTAAAATATTCTAGAAATAGTTAAAAATTAGTTATTTTTAAATGAACATTGATTATTTCGATTGTTTTGATTATTTTAATAATCGATTTTAATTGTCTTGCATTAAAATCACTCGATTTTCAAATAAATGAGAAAAGTAACTCCGAGCCAGAGTGAATTTTAAACTATTCTATTATTCTACTTTTAAAAAAAAAATTAAAGTTTTCTATTATTGCTCATCACTTTATTAGCGATCATTTATTGACCGTTTGATCGTAGTATTTTGAAAATGAGAGTTAGAGAAATATTCCTTGGACTTAGTGAAAAATGTTTTTAGCTTAATTTAGCTAGTTTTAATTGGTTTTCATTAAAATTGTATTGTTTTAACTTGAATTAGATTAAATGGCATCAAAATAAGCTTATTTGACCAATTTTCACTTAAGCTTGACCTTGCAAATGACCAAAATGCCCTTGTCACCCTTTTAAATAATAAAACAAGGCAAAAATTAAAAAAAAAAATTGCAAAATGCCCATTTTGTCCTTGCCATGGCCGAAACTTTCCAAGAGGAAAAAGAAAGATTTTGCTTCCATTTTTTCTTGTGCAATCATGCTTGGAATTGAGCAAGGATCGTGGCTGAGGTTCTCGCGGGTCTTGGTCTTCAATCTTTGTGAGTGTTTTCACACTTTTGTGCATTAAATTCGAATTTGAATTTTGTGTCAAATTTTTAGATTTGATATATAATGTGTTATAATGCCTGTAATTGCTTGATATAGCTTCCTTTGAGTTCGTAGAGCATTGTTTGATAGTTATTTAGCAATTTTTACAGTTGAAATTGCG
This sequence comes from Ehretia macrophylla, assembly GCA_037974665.1. Classification (NCBI taxonomy): domain Eukaryota; kingdom Viridiplantae; phylum Streptophyta; class Magnoliopsida; order Boraginales; family Ehretiaceae; genus Ehretia; species Ehretia macrophylla. The sequence continues at coordinate 41,845,812 of CM075772.1, forward strand.
TATTTGAAATTGGGGAAGAATAATGAATAGTGATTTTGAATAGTAAAATCCTAGAATTTCGGATTTTGATCCGAATTCCGATTGCTCGATTTGGATAGGTGCCATTAATGATAGAAAGATAAAATGTGCAATAAAAACGGATCGGCCTTTGTTAAAATTGGAAATTAGACAAAGAAACGTAAAAGGGCCGTTTGACCAAAAGTTGATCGTGCTCGAATTGAGTTGGGGGTTTTGCTATTGAGGGCATGGAAGCACTTTTGGCATTATTGTGGCATTGATTGAATGACCGGTTAGCATAACTGTAATTTAAACGCAGTAGGTGGACTTTCGGGCCTCGGGTGAGAAAGTGAAGTTTAGTGACATAGAAACGTGCCTTGTAGTGCCTAAGTGAATGTAGTGAAATCGGTTTCCTAATCCCGTAGCTCGTTTGCTCGTAATTGCCTTTGGAAGTTAGAGATTGAATAGTGATATTTGTCGTTTTCGTGTTTGAACTGCTGCTACTTGTTTAATTGGTGTTCTTGTTGCTATTAAAGATAGTTATGCTTGAAAAGATAATTGAATGCTAGTATTGATTGTAAATGCTTGATATCTCATTTATCGCCACTAATCTGTATTGTTGTGCTATCGCTCGTTTATTGCTTGTATCATGTATTGCATTGCATAGTGTCAGGCGCGTGATGGGCCTCTCTGGGTAGTCTCGGGCTGCCAGTGTTGGTTGCTCTAGCTCCGTGTCCTATTCCCATTCTCGCTTGGGTTGCCTCCCAGGGAGATTTGGGTCGTAGAATTGATTGGATACTTCCGGGGTATTCCAAACTGAAGTTATAAGGTGGTTGCGCACTTATTGTCATCGTTGTCAACATCAAGCTCGAGATTGATGTATTGCTCGTATGAGTGAACCATAGCCTTCAGAGTGTGGTATAGCTTTGAATGGTTGTGTTAATGCTTTTATTAATTGCTTATTGTATTGATTGTTTATATTGAATGCTTACTTGTCAGTTCTATTGCTCAACTGCCTTATTTGCATTGCACGACTTTCTTTCTCTCCACCTCGATAACTGTCTCGTCCTCACTAAGTATACGTGTTGTGTATACTCACTCCTCACCACCACATTTCAGGAAATGCCATGTTAGCTGGAAAGTTCGTGCTTGAGGAGTTATCTTGCGTGCTATGTGGCTTTAGTTGTCAAAGATGCAAAGATGTATGTTTTATGTGTTGTTTGTATTTAGTGTTAAAAAAGAATGTAATTTAAGTTTTATTCGGTTATTGAAGTGATTTGAAAAGCTAGTCTATGTATTCAGTTAGTATAGTTTAATTTCATTGCATGTATGTAATTGTCTAAAGGAAAAGAGTTAGAATAGTTTGGGTACTTGGAAATATGTATATTGTTGTGTTTAATTGTTGAGAACCAGGGCTCGGATGGCCTTGAGGTGTTTGTATGGTTGGACACGGTGCTGGTCCACTTATATGTTATTACAGGTTTTACATTTTGCCTAGAAAAAGGGGAGACTCCGTCCGTCTTTCCCTAAAATTTTATGCCCGGGTTTGGAATTGGGTTGCGATTAGATTGATTGATAGAACTCCCGGTCTCTAGATGGATCGGGGTATTACAATAGGAATATAATAGTAGTTTCATGTTGGGTTTTTCTTTCTTTTGTTTTTTTGTTAAAAAGTCAATTATGTTGTTGATTTAAGTGAGATGACTTTATACAGTAGTAGTTTTATTCTTAGAATGAGTAGGTTTAAATTTATTCTTAAGATGAGTTTATAAAGTAGTTGCTTTTTCTAATCGGAATATGAATTTGGCTTAAATTTATGTACTTTTCTTGTTTATTTACAGAATGGACATCATAATGCAAGTAAAGAAGAATAGGATTGTGGCTATGTTAATTATGTTTTTGGAGATGTTGAATGATTTTACTTTGATGATTATTATGATTTGTAGTATAACGTTAACTGAAAGACCTAAAAAGTGGAGAATAACATATGATTTATGTGATAGACATTTAGTGAGGGATCTTAATTTTAATGGGATTGTGTTTTTATCAGATTTAGCATGTATTGAAAATTGTAGAATTGACAGACCTACTTTCCATAGTTTGTGTGAGTTGGTATAGAGGGTTGGTGGGTTAGAGCCAAGTAGGAACATGTGTGTCAAAGAGATGGTGGCTATGTTTTTGCATATATTGGCACATGATGTGAAAAATAAAGTAATAAAAAGACAATTTATGAGGTCTGGTGAGACAATAAGTAGGCAGTTTAATAATGTCTTACATTCTGTCTTAAGATGTCATAAAGAATTGCTTAAAAAACCAGAGCCAATTCCTCAGGATAGCACAGATGAAAGATGAAAGTGGTTTAAGGTAACTAATTCATGATACTCAAAGCTATTTATATTCTTTCTTTCTTTCTTTCTAAGTCAACTAAATGATTAGCTTTCCTTTGTTTTTAGAATTGCTTAGGAGCTCTAGATGGTACATATGTCAAGGTAAAGGTGCTTGAGGACGATAAATCTAGATACAGGACCAGAAAGAGTGAGATAACTACCAATGTCTTAGGCGTTTGTGCTCCAGACTTACAATTTATATATGTTTTGCCGGGATGGGAAGGTTCAACTGCTGATTCTAGGGTTTTACGAGATGCAATTTCTCGTACAAATGGTTTAAAAGTTCCATGAGGTATATATTGTACGTTGGATTAATTAATCAATTTAGTTAATTTATATTGTATACTAATTAAAAATTACATATTTATGATAGCTTGTTATTATTTATGTGATGTTGGATACATAATTGTGAAGGATTTCTTACTCCTTACAGAGGAGAAAGATACCATCTAAGTGAATGGGGAAATGGACCCCAACCTGCCACACCCCGAGAGTATTTGAATATGAAACATTCATCAGCTAGGAACGTGATAGAAAGATCATTTGGATTGCTCAAAGGTCGTTGGGCAATTCTAAGAGAGAAGTCATTTTATCCTGTAAAAACACAGTGTAGGATTATAACAACATGTTGCCTTCTACACAACCACATTCGAAGAGAAATGGATGTTGACCCCCAAGAACAATTTGACTTTAAGGACGATAATAATCCTACTTCTGAAGTTGGATTGATTGCACATGTGGAATCAAGTGATGCTTGGAGTCAGTGGAGGGACCAACTTGCACAAGATATGTTTAATCAATGGAGAGGAGAGAATAATTAACGTTTTTATTGTATTGTACTAGCATTATAATGACTATTTATCTTAATGTGTTGCACAATATATTATATTCTACTAACTAATTTATTACATTTCACAAGATATTGAATGTTTACTTTTCTTGTTTAGTTGTTTTTTTCCTATATTAATTGTCTAATTTTCTAGCTTATGATTGAGAATTGAATCGATGTCAACTTGCCTTCCCTGTGCTTTATAACTGTATAAAGGATAATGGAGGTTACACAAACAAAAGGCAAAGCTACAAAACGTCAGTGGACAGCTCAAGAGGATGCCAAACTTGTGGAGTGTTTGATGGATTTAGCTAGCAATAACCACTGAAAGGTGACAATTGTACATTCAGATCTGGGTATACTAAGCAATTAGAGAAATGGCTGCATGAGAAGATACCTAGTTGTGAATTGAGGGCTCAACCACATGTTGAGTCTAGGGTGAAACAACTAAAGAAACAATACTTTGCAATTATGGAGATGTTAGGACCAAAGGGGAGTGACTTTGGATGGAATGATAAAGAAAATATGATTGTTGTAGAGAAAGATATCTTTAAAGAATGGGTAAAGGTAAATTAAATATTCAACTACCAAATTTTAAATGCTAAGCGATTACATTTACTAATGCATTCTTGTTATTTTTATGTAGTCACATCTTAATGCTGCTGGTCTTTATAACAAGCCCTTTCCTTATCTGGTTGAATTGAGCCAAGTTTTTGGCAAGGATAGAGCAAACGGCGAAAATGCTGAAGATCCATCAGATGCAGTTGCAGCCATGGACAAGGAGGCTAATGAAGCTGAGCAAGAAGGAGTGCAACCCATGGACACACCACTGGAAGGTGCTCACATTAATTTAGAGGATGAATCAATTGCAGAGACTCAACCGCCAAAAACTCAAAGACAAGGAGATATTGGGAAAAGCAGTGCGAAGAAAAATAGGAAGAGAGGAAGAGACACGAATGACGTAACGAAGAAGATGATATATACAATAGAAAAATTGGGAAACTTCTATGAGCAAACCAAAGACAACATATATGAGCTTGCTTCTTGTTTTAAGCACGAAAAAGAAGTAGCTGAGAGGAGGATGAAGGTATACGATGACTTGAAATTAGTTGAAGGGCTAACTGATGTTGAGAGGATAAGGGCAGGTGTTATCATTACGAAATACAACAATCTCACTGACTATTTCTTCACCGTGAAGCCACATTTGAGGAAGGACTTCGTCTATCAAATTCTGTAGATTATGGCCTATACTTATTAATTGGTTATTTAAGCTACTTCTATTAATTGGTGTGAAATAATTTTTAATGTTGCAGGTTATGTCATTTATTCTACTCGTATAAATACAATGGACATATATTACTTGCGTATTGGCAAATATATGAAGTACATCGCGCTTATGGCAGCATTATATTTAAGTTTGTATTTTTTTCCACGATATTTTTGTCTTTTTGAATTATGGGCGCTTTTACTTTATTTGAATTAATAAGAGATTACAAAGTTTATATTTTTTTATATTATTAGTGCAGAATTAACTTGTTCAAATTGGTACTTGGCCTTTTATTGTATGATGAATAATTTGTTAAAGTCTAAAGTTTTTAATCTCTTATGTTAATATGGTGTACTTCCACTTCTTTTATTTAATTTATTGTTAGTATATATATATATATATATATATATATTAGTAATAACCATTTGTAACAGCATAATAAGTTGATTAAGTGGACACAAATAAAAAAAAATGCCTTGAATGTGATATGTGGGCTTTGTTTTTAGTTATGGGTATTTTTTGAAAATTGTTCAAAATTCCCAGGAATGTTAAGTGCAAACCAAACAAAATAATATAATATTCCCAGGAATTTGAGAAAATATTCCTAGGAATATTTTTGGTGTACCAAACAGCTTTTCTTACATTCCTGGGAATGACATTCTTCAGAATCACTTTCCCAGGAATGTTATTCCCAGGAATGAAAAATTAATCCATGAACCAAACGCCCCCTAGGTGTATGCTGGTAACAATTGCTGCTTCTCGTGCTAAGTCTTTCTGTATATCAGTTCTTTCTTCCATCACCCATTTATCGCCCCTATGCCTAGTTAGCATGTGAACTAATCAACATGTTAATTGGGCTGGGTTTATCGGGTTGTAACCCAGCCTAAGTCGATACCCAATTCAGCCCAACCCAACTGCTAAAATACTGGGTTGGGTTATAACCTATGTGATACAGCGAGTTGAACTGGATTCAAGTTTAAAAATTATAAACCCAACCCAGCTAAGCCCAGATAAAACTCCAGCTTAGCTCGATTTGATAACCCAACCCAGCTTGATTTGATAATCTAGTCCATCTCAATTCAGTAAACTAGCCCAATTCGATTCGGTAAACTAGTCCAATTCAATTTAGTTCTTTTTATAAGAAAATCTTTTTTTTTTTTGTGAAGTGAAGTCAGATCGTGCATGACCATATTTTCTTTTATAGTGAAGTTAGATAGTAGTCATGACCATAATTTTTTTTTATTATATATATAGTGAAGTCAGATCGTAGAGTCATGACCACAATGGAAGTCATATCCTGCATGAGTCCTAAGTCATCTCAAAGATCAATTGTAGAAAGAACAAAGTTAGTTTAAGAAAGAAAGAAATTAAAACATTAATTTGTAATAGTTTTATTTGTTTGACAACTTAAAATAATTAATTTGAACATGATTTTTTTTATTTTGATTTTTGTATTATTTTCTCATATCAATTTTTTAATTTTGTAAGTTCAAATGTTTTAATTTAGTAACATTTTGAGTTATTTTTAAAATTTATATTGCCTCAGAATTTAATAATTCATTGATATATATTATTTATTTTTTTGCTTAAAAAAATGGGTTGGCCCGAACCCAACCCAATTAACCCATTTAACTCGTGTAAAATTAATAGATCGAGTTGGGTTTGTCTTTTTTGAATTTCAACCCAACCCAAATAATAACGGTTTGGGCTAACTCATTCTATTTATTAAACAGATTAAATGAATTCACGGGTTGGACTGACCCAGCTCGACTCCAATAACATGTTCGCCAATTAGACAAACTTTTTTTTAATTCTCTTTCTTAATTAGTTTCCTCTCTCACGAAATCTCCCTGTCATTAGGTGTATGCCTAGTTTCATATGTCGTTTTATACATTGATTGCCTTTAATATGTGATTTGGAGCAAGACACCTTGGCTATCATTTGTTAGTTGCTTTATCTGCTTGATCTCGCCTTTCTTCATAACTCAAGATGATGAAAGTGTTATCTTGGAATCTCTCTTGCGCTGAATCTGAAAGAGTAGTCAATACATACAACAAATCTTGTTGTATTCATTTTGTGGAAATGCAACAATGGTCCTCATTGTTTACTCAAAAGTTAATATAGTCCTCATTGTTTCAAAATGCTCAAAGAGGTCCTAATGTTTGCAAACATGCTCATTGTGGTCCCCACCGTTAGAAGTTTAGTTAGTTGTAATAGGTATAAACAGTGTTTCAAGGGTAGAATTGGAAATTTACTAAAAAACACACAATCTCATACAAACATACCAAAAAACACACACTAACATACCCAAAAATACATACACATGAACACACACCCAAAAACACATACACATGAACACACACGAACACACACGAATGCACACCCACTAATATTATACACACATGAACACACACAAAGCCAAAAAAACACATATACAAACTCGCGAGGGTGGGGGTAGGGTTTGCAGTGGGGTCACGTGGACGTGGGTGTGGGTGTGAGTGTGGGTTTGGGTGGGGTGGAGTGGAGTGGGGTGGGGAAGGGGGTTCCGGGGGGTTCGCAGGTAGTGGGTTGGTGGTGGTGCTCCCGTGGCTGGTGGTGGTGCTCTCGTGGGTTTGGTGGTGTTGGATGGCTGTGGTGGTGACTGGCGGTGTGGGTGAGGGTGGTGGCTTGCGATGGACTTGCATGGGTGAGGGTGGTGGCTCCTGGTGGGCTAGCATGGGTGGGGGTGGAGCTCACAGGGGTTGCGTCGGTGGTGGGTGGTGGATGGTGGGTGATGGATGGTGGATGGTGGGTGGTGGCTAGTGGTGGTGTTGACCAGTAGTGGTGGAGTTAGGTGGGGTAGAAGAGGAAGAAGAAGGAAAGGATAAGTTTGTAATTTTCTAATTTAACGAGGGTTAGTTTAGTCATTTTATGCATTTTTTGTTAGATTTTTAACAGTGGGGACTACAATGAGCATGTTTACAAACATTGGAGACCTTTTTGAGCATTTTGAAACAATGAGAATTATATTAACTTTTGAGTAAACAATGGAGATCATTGCTGCATTTCTCCCTTTGTAAAACATAGGTCATGATCTATAGAACTGTCCTTCACTAATTGATTTCGAGCATCTTTTGACAGGTAAATGGTCTACGAAGACAGATGTGTTCGCATTTGGTGTTATATTGCTAAATCTGATCACCAAAAGAGTCTTAACAGAAGAAGAGAAATGGTCATTGGATGTAAATGATCTCCTTGATTTTTGGGCCTGGGATCATTACAAATGTAACGGATTGGACACTAGCATTGAAGAGCCACTCTTCTATTCATTTGTTGATCAAAGTTTGACAACAGATCCTGATTTTTCTTACGCCGATGGACATAAAATTACAAAGTTAGTGATGAAATGCATAAGTGGGTTTCCAGATCAACGTCCTTCAATGAAGCAAGTGATGAAGCATTTACTGAAACCGAAAATCGTCAAGAAACATGCCGAATTTTTGGGCCTAAGCCCAAAACTGCCTACTGGTGTTGATGGTTAATAATCTACTCGTGTTGGCATGGAAGTCAGCGCGGTAAACTTATTCCATTCTGCTATATATTTAGCACTATTTGGTATTAATTTAATGTGTTGACCGTCTCTGGTTGTATCTATTCAAGTTAATAACATAATATTAGTTTCAATGTCAATGTCTGAGGTTTAATTTACACAATTTCACCAACATTAGTATCGAATAATGATGGGAATGGGTCAAGTAAGCTTCCCTAATGCCTGAAAATGGACAAAGCAAGATTGATATTGATAAGGCTCCGTTTGTTTGCCGTAAAATAATTTGTTTGTGAAAAATATTTTTAGAGGAAAATATTTTCATAGAAAATAGTGTTTGGGTTCCGTTTGTTTGCCATAACTGAAAAATATAATATTTTATAGTGTTTGGAAAATGTAAAATGTTAATACCGGAAAATTGAAAAACTATAGCCATTATTTTTTAGTAGAAAATATTTTTCAATTGATTAATTTCGAAAAATAAGAAAAATATTTTACGGCAAACAAACGTAGCCTAACTGTATGGAAAAGGCTCAAAGATGTTTTGTAACCAATTGTGAAAAATCGATTGAATATTCTAGACTGGAAACATGATTTATTAGTTCTTGAAAGTTTTTACTCTTTTTATTAAGTATAATTTTGTAATTGTTGGACTGTAAGCTAGAAAATTCTCGTGGAAAAAGTCTAGATATTTTTAAAATTGATTTATTTATTTATTCACTTATATTCAGCACTCAGCACTCAGCACATGCACTCTTTTAAAATCGTATTATTGAATATCACCCTTTTATCTCAAAATTAGGTATAGCACGTGTTAGAAATTAGGCATAATACAGGATTGATTGGATTAGAGTGCAAGTGTAAAATGCCAATACGAGGGGTGAAACACTATAGTGGAATTTTTTTAAATTAATACTCAATCTAATAATCTCTTTTAAATAATAAAATAATTAGGTCTCGACTTGAGACCAATATAAAAAAATTAATAATCTTGATGAAATTATAAGATAATATATTTAAAATATTTTCTTTGTATTTTATAAACCTAAATATTTTATAAATTAATTATTAGTTAAAAAGTAAATAATAAATTGATTATGAGATTTTCTCAAAATATGAATTAACATTAGCTTGTCATTTGTTGAACTTCAAATCTAATTGAATCTCATCTTTAATTGTACATTGTTGGGTGTATTATTGATATATTATTTCAACACCTTTTCACTTAAATTTTGTTAGTTCTTGAGTAATTTATGAGCAATTTGATTGGTTTTGTGTTTGATTTGCGACTAGGTGATTTCCATGAAAAAATCTAAGTTTTGAAGAGAAATTGAAGAGAAATAGCAAAGGATTAGCTTTCATGCAACTTGTGGAACAATTGAAGGGAAATCAGAAGTAGCGCAGTCATAGCACAGCTGCGCAGCGTTGTTGGAAAATTAAGGACAATTTGGTAAATTGGAGCGAAAAGAAGAAAACCCTATGATAAAAAAGAAGAAAACACAAGTTAGAAAGGATCTTTTTGGCGGCTGGTTTTTGCAGCAGAAGAAACATTCCAGAGGGGAGAGAAACTTCAGGATTTGCGAGTTGAAGATGGAGGAACGATCCGGAGACGGACTTCTGCCCTAATTCTTCTCCAAATCCTAGTTTTATGTATCTCTCTTATCATGATTTACATTACAATTGGGATTTTGTTTAATTTCTTTATGATGTTCTAAATTAATTTTCTAGGGCTACGATGTAGCCAGATTATGAATATTTGAATCTTTTGATTTTAATTGATTGATGAACTATTTCATATATGCATTGAGTATTTCATGCTAAGTTTAATGCTTGTGATTGTCTGATCAACAATTGCATGATTTGTGGTTTGGTTTGAGATTGAGAAGTGATAACTAAATTAGACCACGTGTAAAATACCATTAAATCGTCATAAGCTAGAGATAGTGATGAGATCTAGTGCAACGCATGAATTTCTAGGGCTTAATGAGTTCCCTAAGCTCACAGTTATCCCAGAGATAGAAGTAGGTCGCTTAGCGGAATATGTTATTAATACTTGAGAAATGTTAATAATCACATTAGAGAAATTGCTGGCAACGTAGGGAATGAGTATCAATTGATTTAAATTAATAGTTTCAAGCAGGACTAATCTTGGTGAAATCGAAATCCCTATAGCCTTTTAATTATTGAATTACCATATTTAGTTAATTTCGTAATTGTTTTAGTTGCTATTTTTATAAGTTCTATAATTTTTTTAGTCGTTAGTTACAAACTCTCAATTCGTGATTGTCCAAATAAAGTTAAAGCTACACTAATTTTGGTACTTAATAATCACAGTCCTCGTGGAAACGATCTTTACTTATCACTTTATTACTTGTTGCGATACGTGCACTTGCGTTAGAAATTACACAACATAGATAGTGTGTTAAAAGTCCTGAATTACTTTTTCATATTACAACAAAAAGTTTTAGAGTATTATTGATTTTTTGAGTGCTCCTTCATAACACCGGTTTTAAAAGATGTGTATCATAATCAATTTCAACTTTAGCTTTATCTTGAGAACGACCTATTATATTGTCAATAATCTCATCTACGATCAAAACCTCTGTATTTGTATCATTTTCAACAAAGAAATTCAAGAGGTAATTGATATATATTTTTTAACAATATCCAACTCATTGATTTTCCTTCAATTCATTAATAGTGTGTTTATATTTATAAATTAATTTATCAATAAATTAATATCTTTTCAAATTAATAATTTTTAGGAGATCACAATATTATTAATTTAACAAGATTATACTATATTATGATCAGGTTGGAGTTGGACTCCAAACTGGTTTGGGACGCGTAAATAATGGGTTGAGGTTGGCGTTGGGGTTGGGCCACATACAGACACAACCACGTGCGTAATACTATATCTTATATAAACCCCCTCATGCAGTGATTAGAAAAACACTTTTGAGGGCTGCTTTGTTGTGTGGTTGTCCGTACATCGTTCAAAGATTCTCCTGTTCTTTTGGAGAGAGGGGCCCTAAAGAGCAACCAAACTAGTATGTGACCTCGTCTTCAACTTCAAAACCTCTTTTATCTCTTTTTTTTAATTTTCTTTTTCGTATAAATATGTTTTTTTCTTTTTATTTTTTTTTTTCTTTTTCTTTTTCTTCTTCTTTTTTTTCTTGTCTTTTTATGCATGTGAAAATTTGAAATTTTTGGCCTTTATTCTGTAAACTTGTTGACTTCTAGCTAAACCCTTTTTGTTTTTGTTTTTATTTTTTAATTTAGGTGTATATATATATATATATGTGCTTGTTCACGAATGTGGGTTTTTTTTTTGCATTTATTTTAGCTTGTGGAAACCCCGTTAGCCTTTTATAAAGTTGTTAGCTTTTAGGAACTTATTACTCAAGTATGTTTAGGTATTTATTATACAAAAATATGATTTCTTTATTTATTTTTCTTTTCCATTATCATGTGAACATTAAAAATTTTAGCCCTTTGCTTCATAATTAAAAAGAATAACTTTATGCAATTGTAAGCATGGTTTTGTACAAAAAAAAATGACATACTTGTGTATGAAGGTGTTATTTTTGTCGTTTTAGATGAGTTATAACATATGTTTGTTATCGGGGTGTTCTTATTCATTGGCTGCATACTTACTGGTAGTTATATATATATTGTGATTACTTGCTGCATCTGCTTTGATCTGAATTGATGATTCGGTATGCTAATGTGGTTTTCATTTCTTGTACTCTTTTTCGATTTCTTATTTCTTCACCTTCAACATTATTTCCATCTGCTTTGATTGGAACAGTGGAGGGAATGATGGACCATGGTTTCGCTGAAAGGCTGAAATTTAAGGATCTGGCGATGTTTACTGACAATTTTAGTGAAGAAAACTTTGTTGGTACTTTCCAATTTGGCAAAGTGTACCGCGCAAAATTTCAGCGGTTTCTGCCTCAAATAGATGATGTGATGGTGAAGATATGGGAACTTCCAAAGCATAATAAGTATTTCCAGGGAGTTAATTTAGCCGGACTGATGGTTCGTTGTTTGAATAATTAAAAAATTCTTGAGTTTCTAATTAGTAGGCATCCTTTATGGATCCTCAGTATCATACTAGTGAGTGCTTCTTTTGTTTATTCTTTTCAAAGTGAATTTATTTTACTTAAACATGAAAGACTGACAAAACATCCAGGGATGATAGAGCTTCATGGATTTTGATAGGACGGTGAACATCTTGGCGCCTTTTATAATTTTAACCCAATGGATACCGTTCATAACCTGATCCCTGTAAGAATTTTTAGTGTTTTGTGAATGGAAATTATTAATTAAAGAATAGTGGAACAGCTTTGTTGGACATGCTTGCATCTATTTCCATGAATTTGGATGATTAGTGAATAGAAATTATTAAATAAAGAATAGTGGATGTGATAACAGATTTATTGAGCATGCTTGCATCTATTTCTGTGCAAAGATTCTTTGTTCACTAAAACCATGTGCGAAGATGCCATATTGCTAAACATTTGTGCCTTGAGATTGTTATAATATTTTTTTACTCTGATCTAAACATTCTTGCAATGATTATTTCCATTATCTTTGGCTATATATAAGTGTGTGTAGTCTGCTTAGAAAAGCAGAAGAACGAAAAATTGAGCAAGCAGAATAAATATTTTTCATTTGTCATTGTGTCCAATAGAGAGAGTTTGTTATATTCAGTTCGATAGTTTCGTAGTTTGGTGTGCTCCTACTACGAAGAAAATATCGTTGTATCCTGGGAGGCTTGCGTCAATCAACCGAAAGCACCGTAGCGGGACGTTAAAGTCTTAAGGACATCGAGTCTAACTCGAGCCTCGATATTATCTGTATTTGGCTTATTTCTACATCCTTGAATTTTAATGTTGTTAATTTTACATTCTGTCATTTTAATCTTTATTGTATATCTTGTATTTTTATTTACAACAATTCTCTCATTTTAATTTGTCCTACAATATTAAGTCCAACAATCTTAAGACTTTAAATTACGTTATAATTCTGTGAAGTACAACAAACTGGAAAATAAATTACATTTTCATATACCTCATAATTTTCTGAAGTTAATGGTGAAAATTTCATTAAATTTGGACTTAAAATGAGAAAGATATGATTTTTTTTAAGGATCTAATCTTATACTGTATGTTCTAATTTTGGATCAGTAAGTACCGATTGCACAATTGACATTTGCTAAAAGAGAAACTTTGCATTATAATATATATATATATTATATTAGCGGCAGTAACTTTACATTATTATATATATTATTATATTAGTTGTACATTAACTAATATATATTATTATATTAATTGTATATTATATTAAGTTATTGCTGAAAGAAAAACTTTGCATTATAATATATATATATATATATATATATATATATATATATATATATATATATTAATATATTATATTAGTTGCAGTAGCATTATAATATATTGTTCATTTGAGAAGCAGAAAATTTAATTGTTCTTGCTGCTACATAGGTTTGTTCCCAGGACCTCAAGGTTACTAATGAGAAGAGTCTACCATTGAACCAAATGTTACTTCTTGGTTCTTAAGTGACAAAATAATTATTAGTAGAGTGTTCTCTAACTGAATCGGGGAAAAAAAAAAACAATTTTGAGTAATTGTTTTACTTAATTTGTTTTAACTACTTACTTGACTGTCTAATATAAATATATATACATATAGTAGACTGTGTGATTTTAATATTTCTTTCAAAAGTATTATTTCCTTAGTCGTTACTTTAAAATGAATTTTGGTGTTAAATTATTTTGAGACTAACTTGGTTTTTGTGTAGTGCAGCGTGTATAAACAGGTATTTGGACTTACTATAAATAATATTAATCATGAATACCGAAACTGAAAATTTGAATTATGGACAATCATTTGGACCTAATAACCCAAACGTGCCCTTGACTAGAAGTGGATCAACCGGTGGATCTGCAGGAAATGAGAACGTACATTTGGTTAGGCCATCGGTGACTGTTGCTTCGGCTGTGCCATTTGTGGCGTCAACTCCTATTGGACATGGCGAAAGGCCAGAAAAGTTCAACGGGAGAGATTTTAAGAGGTGGCAACAGAAAATGTTGTTTTACTTGACCACCTTGAATCTTGCTCGATTTTTGAAAGATGATGTACCACAATTGGGTGACGATCCTGATATACAGACTGTTGCTGCTGTTGATGCTGTTGATGCTTGGAAGCATGCAGACTTCCTTTGCAAAAACTATATCATCAACGGGTTAGACAATGCGTTGTATAACATCTACAACCCAATGACAACTGCTAAGGCACTGTGGGAATCTTTAGAGAAAAAATATAAAACGGAGGATGCGGGCACAAAGAAATTCGTTGTGGCCAGATTCCTTGACTTCAAAATGGTAGATTCCAAGCCTTTGATACCGCAAGTAGATGAGTATCAGGTACTAATTCATGAGTGTCATGCAGAAGGTATAAATATGGGAGAACGTTTTGAATCTGGTGCACTTATTGAGAAGTTGCCTCCCAACTGGAAGGACTTCAAGAGTTATTTAAGGCATAAGCGAAAAGAGATGACTCTTGAAGATCTAGTTTTGAGATTGAGGATTGAAGCAGACAACTGCAAATCTGAGAAAAGAGTTGGTTTTCCGCCTTTGGAATCAAAGGTTAATGTGATTGAGCATGGATTGAGCAATAAAAAGAGAAAGTTCTCCAACCAAAGTAAAAAAGGAGAAGAACAGAAGAAGCAGCAGTTCGGTGGGAATTGTTTTGTCTGTGACAAGCCGGGGCACAAGGCAAGAGACAGCAGGCACTGCAAGAACCAAGGCAATCCGAAAAAGAGGAAAGCTCAGGCAAATGCTGTAGAAGACCTGGGCAATGATCTCTTGGACATCAATCTATCAGCTGTCGTGTCATAAGTCAATCTGGTGGGAAATCCAAAACAATGGTGGGTGGACACTAGGGCCATTAAGCATGTTTGCTCTGATAGGAGAATGTTCACTACTTATCAAAATGTTTCTGAAACCCTTTACATGGGTAACTCCGCCACTTCGAAGGTGGAAGGAACTGGAAATGTAATCTTGAAGTTTACCTCTGGAAAGGAGATGACACTCAACAATGTGCTACATGTCCTAGACATCCGGAAGAATTTAGTTTCTGGATCCTTGTTGAGTAAGAACGGATTCAAATTGGTGTTTGAGTCTGGTCAATTTGTGTTAACCAAATTTGGAATGTTTGTAGGCAAAGACTATGAGTGTGATGACTTATTTAAGCTCAATGTAATGACTATTGCCCCAACTGTTGTAAAGGCTGATGAGCCTACTAAATTTGGTATGAATAAGAATAAGTCTGTTGCTTATGTCTTGGATTCTCCTAATTTATGGCATGATAGATTAGGACATGCGAATTTTGATTCTTTGCATAAATTGATCAATTTAGGTCTAATACCTAAAGCTGATTGGAACATAAATAAAAAATGTGAAGTATGCGTAAAATCAAAATTAACGAGAACTTCCTTTAAATCAGGAGAAAAGAGTTCAAAACCTTTGGATTTAATTCACAGTGATATTTGTGATTTAAAATTTGTGCAAACTAGAGGTGGGAAAAAGTATTTTATTACTTTTATTGATGATTGCACAAGATATTGTTATGTTTATCTACTCAGAGGCAAAGATGAGGCTTTGGAAGTATTTAAACTATACAAAAATGAGGTAGAAAATCAACTCGGTAAAAGGATTAAGATGTTGAGAAGTGATAGAAGAGGAGAATATGTATATCCCTTTGAGGAATATTGTGCTGAACATGGAATTGTTCATCAAATGACAGCTCCTTACTCTGCTCAACAGAATGGTATTGCTGAACGCAAAAATCGAACAAAATGGTATTGCTGAACGCAAAAACCGAACTCTTAAAGAGATTATGAATGCCTTGTTGATCAATTCGGGTTTACCTCAGAACTTGTAGGGAGAGGCAGTTTTAACTGCGAATCATATTCTTAATAAGGTACCCCACAAGAAATTAAGCAAGACACCTTATGAGTTGTGGAAAGGTCGACCACCTTCCTACAATTACTTAAGGGTGTGGGGGTGTCTAGCTAAGGTAGGAGTTCCAGCTCCTAAAATGGTCAAAATAGGACCAAAGACCGTGGATTGTATTTTCATTGGATATGCACACAATAGTGCTGCATACAGGTTTCTTGTGTATAAGTCAGAAATAATTGATATACATGTGAATACAGTTATTGAATCAAGGAATGTAGATTTTTTCGAAGAAAAATTTCCTTGTAAAAATACGCAAGAATCAAGTTCTACGAAAAGAACATATGACGAAAGTCAAGAATTAGATATAGATGATAAGACTATATCTAAAGATATTGAAGATAAACTAAGACGTAGCAAAAGGGCTAGAACATCTAAGTCTTTTGGTTTAGATTTTCTAACGTATTTGTTAGAAAATTAGCCTCACACTTTTAATGAGGCAATGTCTACTCCTGAAGCTCCTTTATGGAGAGAGGCGGTAAACAGTGAAATTGAATCCATCATGCAAAATCATACATGGGAACTGGTGGATCTTCCTCCTGAAAATAAACCTTTTGGGTGTAAATGGATTTTTAAGAGGAAGTTGAAAGCTGATGGATCAATCGACAAATACAAGGCCAGACTTGTCATTAAGGGATATAGGCAAAATGAAGGTCTTGATTATTTCGATACATATTCACCAGTCACGAGAATTACATCCATTCGGATGTTGATAGTTATTGCAGCTATCAATAATTTTAAAATACATCAAATGGATGTAAAAATAACATTCTTAAATGGAGATCTAGATGAAGAGATCTACATGGAACAACCTGAGGGGTTTGTAGTTCCTGAGAAAGAGAAAAAGGTTTGTAAGC
The DNA here is from genome assembly GCA_037974665.1 of Ehretia macrophylla. NCBI lineage: Eukaryota > Viridiplantae > Streptophyta > Magnoliopsida > Boraginales > Ehretiaceae > Ehretia > Ehretia macrophylla. Next base: position 41,862,729 of record CM075772.1, read on the forward strand.
TTGTAAAATCCATTTACGGACTAAAACAGGCGCCTAAACAATGGCATGAGAAATTTGATAAAGTCATGTTGTCAAATGGCTTTAGGATTAATGAATGTGACAAGTGTGTCTATGTGAAAGACACGGGTCAAGAATATGCCATTGTTTGTCTTTATGTAGACGATATGCTTATTATTGGGAGTAATGATAGTGTCATTAAGTCTACCAAGAAGATGTTATCCAGTAACTTCGATATGAAGGATATGGGTATGGCAGATGTGATTCTGGGTATTAAAATTACCAGAACATCTAACGGACTAATCTTGTCTCAATCCCATTATATAGAGAAAGTACTAGATAAGTTTAATAAAAATGATGCTAGTCTCGCGAAGACACCAATAGATGCAAATGTCCATCTAACCAAAAATACTGGTGAATGAATATCTCAATTAGAGTATTCAAGGATTATTGGTAGTTTGATGTATATTATGAATTGCACAAGGCCCGATATAGCATTAACTGTAAGCAAATTGAGTAGGTATATGAGCAATCCAGGGAAAGACTACTGGGTAGCTATAATAAGAGTTCTAAGGTATCTGAGATACACATTGAACTTTGGGCTGCACTATACCCGATATCCAGCTGTACTAGAAGGATACAGTGATGCCAACTGGATATCGGATACTAATGACTCCAAATCCACGAGTGGATACATTTTTACTTTGGGAGGGACAGCCGTCTCTTGGAAATCCATTAAGCAAACATGTATAGCCAGATCCACGATGGAATATGAGTTTATAGCTTTGGATAAAGCAGCAGAGGAAGCCGAATGGCTTCGACAGTTCTTAGAGGATATTCCAAACTGGCCCAAACCTATGTCAGCTATCTGTATACACTGCGATAGTCAATCTGCTATTGGAAGGGCACAGAGTAACATGTACAACGGTAAGTCTAGACATATACATCGTAGACATAATACCGTCAAACAATTGCTCTCTAATGGGGTTATCTCAATTGACTACGTAAAGTCAAAAGATAACATTGCGGATCCGCTTACTAAAGGTTTGAACAGAGATCAAGTTTACAAATTGTCGAGGGGAATGGGTCTCAAGCCTATGACTAAAGAGTCATCATAGTGGAAAACCCTACCTACGTGACAGGAGATCCCTGGATGTAGGTTCAAAGGGAAAAACTGAGCTATGAATGATTCATCGGAAGCACTGTGGGGGTAATACTCCTACCTATTCCTATGACGAGCAGACAGTGCTGCCTGCATGTGGTTGAGGATAAGTTATGCTTTTAATGATACTTATATCTTGAAAAAACCAAGTGGGGGTATTGCAGGGTTACTCTTAATAAGTGATCACCTATGTGAGTAGGGAGTGGGCCGCTCCTACGAGAATCTCCAAGGCTGAATTCTCTATAGTACTCATGAAACTAGGAGTTGTTCAGGGCCAAAATGAACACAACTGTGAGAACTGAAGTATGGTTAAGAGGATGCTGTGTGAGTTCTATTGTCTTGGTTTACACAAAAGCTGAACAGTTCAAGACATCGCGTTCACTGGTTAGCAAGTAAATCCAATAGTTCTCACTACGGAAGGTTCAAGGCTAAAAGCTACCTATCCGGAAGCAGTATCAATCTTTTAAACTCTCTCTAGTGTCTATTTTTTATCGCTTCATTATGTATTGTTAATTTCCATTCATGTAGGGGATTGTAAGAATTTTTAGTGTTTTGTGAATGGAAATTATTAATTAAAGAATAGTGGAACAACTTTGTTGGGCATGCTTGCATCTATTTTCATGAATTTGGATGATTAGTGAATGAAAATTATTAAATAAAGAATAGTGGATGTGATAACAGCTTTATTGGGCATGCTTGCATCTATTTCCGTGCAAAGATTCTTTGTTCACTAAAACCATGTGCGAAGATGCCATATTGCTAAACATTTGTGCCTTGAGATTGTTATAATATTTTTTTTACTTTGATCTAAACATTCTGGCAATGATTATTTCCATTATCTTTGGCTATATATATGTGTGTGTAGTCTGCTTAGAAAAGCAGAAGAACGAAAAATTGAGCAAGCAGAACAAATATTTTTCATTTGTCATTGTGTCCAATAGAGAGAGTTTGTCATATTCAGTTCGATAGTTTCGTAGTTTGGTGTGCTTCTACTACGAAGAAAATATCGTTGTATCCTGGAAGGCTTGCGTCAATCAACCAAAAGCACCGTAGCGGGACGTTAAAGTCTTAAGGACATCGAGTCTAACTCGAGCCTCGATATCATCTGTATTTGGTTTATTTCTACATCCTTGAATTTTAATGTTGTTAATTTTACATTCTGTCATTTAAATCTTTATTGTATATCTTGTATTTTTATTTACAACAATTCTCTCATTTTAATTTGTCATACAATATTAAGTCCAACAATCCCTAAGGGTATGCATAATTATGTGCCCTGTTTTATCTAATCCGATCATATACAATTACTTGCAAATACTCAATGATCTAGTAGTATCTGAATATCATGTCGAATTGATTATTGATGCTAAGTTGTGTTTTACTTATAGATAGCTTTACTTCGCTCCAAAGAATCAAGGTTGCGCTTGGATTTGCTCGCCTTCTTAAATTTTTGCATGCTGGAAATTCTGCGTATAATCCATTCCTGGTTCGCAATATTTTTACTGCTCATATTTTGGTCGATGAGGTTTGATTTGCGCCTTATCTCATGATTTCTTTATGTAATTTGTCATTTTCTTTCATTTGTCAGACTAGAGGAATGAAAGCTCATTGGTCCTCAAAGCAATGTACAATCCCAAATTACATGACTTTGGCATGATTACTGGTAGAATTCTCCCTGATAGAGTGATGTATGAATGTAATGGATACTATGGCTACGTTGACCCAAATATTGGCTACTCAGGTATGTGAAATTATCAACGATAAGAAGATAGGAGGGTTAAATATGTTTATAAGTCCACCTATTAAATTACAAGTTTGGTCTTCAATGTCAAAGTTCAACATATATTGATCGTCTATGGTCTATGAGGAGTTATTTTGTGGTTGGTGCTTAAAGAACAATTTTGTTGTCCTGTTGTTTCTATGAAGTTATAGAGAGGTTAGCAGGATTAAGATGTATAAAATTCCCCTCTTAATTGAGGTGCATTTTTTCCTTGGTAGATTGATATGCATGATTGATCTGTAGGTCTGAACATTATAATTGCTAGCAATTTAAGTCTGCTCTGTTACTTGTATTTCCTTCTTGATACTGTTTTTTAGGTGGGAAATAACTTTTGCAAAAATTGGCAGCCCCGAACTCCTTCTGGGGCTAGATGAGTTCCCTTATCCGAATAATATCTTGTATGCTCTGTCCACCTTGCAGTTCTCATAAATCCGGGGTAGACTATTAGTGGGCCTGTTATCAGCCCCGTGGGCTGACATTACCCAGGGCTACAACTCCGGTCTTTTATTCCTGATGGGGCTTAATGGTCAGGGCTGGCATGTCTGGCCTGCTCCTCATCCTTGTCTTAGGGGTTTACCCCCTCCTGCTAGGTACTATGCTAGGTTCCTGCTTATTACCATGTCAGCGAAGGTCGCATCAGATTTGTGCATCAGGACCCGTTTTCCTGGAACTCCGAGGTCCGACCTTCTATCCCTGGTCGGTGCTCAATGGCTTGGGTTGACCTGTTTGGCGGGGTTGAATGAGCCCCGTCAGCTTATGCTGTACGGACTGTAGGGCCTGGAATCTAATGTTTGAGGCTCCATCAATTTATTTCCTGCAAAAACAAGGACCCATGGGGGGCACCCAGGGGTCCCCTCCATCGCTCAAATCAGTTATGGGAGCAAGATGATTAATAGCATTAAATTATTGTGTGAGAGCAAAGTGGTTGCTTAGGAGCAATAAGAGAGAACTTGTAAGTGTTAGAACGAGATACCTGTACTTTTAATGTCTACCTGTATATATAGTTGCTGAAATATGGAGTTGTAAGATATGATAAACATAAATCCCACGATATTAGGCTTAAGGAGATAATATCAAAGGAGATAAGACAAATCCCTGATCTTTAGGCTCAAGGGGATAATATCCATATCCCTTATCTTTAGGAATCCAACAAAATCATTGTGTACTTATCCTTATCTCAAAACTCCCTTGTTATTCGTCTACTGCCCAGCACTCCCCGTGAGCCCAGGTTAGGGCGTTGATGGGGCTACCCCTTGTGAGCCCAGGTCAGGACATTGACGGGGCTACCCCTTGTGAGCCCAGGTCAGGACGCTGGTAGGGCTACCCCTTGTGAGCCTAGGGCAGGACGCTGGTAGGGCTACCTCTTATGAGCCCAAGTCAGGACGTTGGTAGGGCTCCCAACTCCATGGGCTGGATCTTTCTGTCTACTACCTAGAGCTCCTTGTGAGCCCAGGTCCGAACAGTGGCACGGCTACCCCAACTCCGTAGGCCGGATCTTTTTGGGGCTAGAGATCTACCCCTATCAATTGCCCCCCCAATCTCCTAAGCTCCGCATGAGATCAGGAGATTATCATGTGGGTACAGCTCTTTTGTTCCCTCGTTAGTTTAGCTATTGTAATTGCCACTTTGCAAAACTAGATATACCACCATCTCAGCTGGTCTACGTACCTTGAGATTCATGCCTCCTACTTCACGTCGTCAAAAAGATCTCCTTCATGACATGGTTTTTGTATGAGTCGGGCTAATGACCTTATTTTTGAATTCAGCTCATGGCTTTCTTTTTGTGGTCTGGTCGGTGAGCCCTCAGACCCTCATATCAGTGAATTCAATTTTGAAGTTGCTCTTACTGATATTTTGGTGGAGCTTTGGTATGCCCCCCCAAGTCTTCTTTAGAGAGGTTGGAGAACTTGTTACGATTATTAAGGTTGGACATAGAGGCGCAGTGAGATCGAGAAGAGAAGTCGACCAATGGAACAATTCGAGGCACATGCCTCTTCAATGGGAGCGCGCATTGCGAGCCTGTAAGTATAAGCATATGATGTTAGGGCTAACTTTTAAGCTTGATTTAGCCCTCATCCCATGTTTATCTTGGGCTCTTATGGTCCCACCTCTGGTATTTTATTACTCTTGCAATGCTCGAGTGTTTGGCTCGAAATGACATTCGACATGTAATTTCTTTTTTAGCTAAGGGTAGTTCAACTTTGCCATTTTCGGCTCAACCCTGGCTTTTTGGCCTCCGGCAAATGTTCGACCTAAGAATGGCACTTCCACTTCTCCCTTGGCTCTTCTTATGTTTGACATGGCTCTTGGCCTTGCCTTGTGCTTGAGTTTGGGCTCGACTTTCATGAGCTATCCCTAGGTTCTACTTATACTTGAGCTTTTTGAAACTCTTTTGAGTTGGTCTTTCTTGATTAGAGGGGAACATTGAACACTTTGCTCTACTTAACTTGATTTTGGTCGTTCAGCCCTGGCTCTTTTGGAGCTCACCACCGGGCTCTATCTTCAACTAAATTTTCTTAGCGTTTGAGACTTGTGGAAGCCCTTTCGATGGTCTTTTCCGAACTTACCTTTGATTTCAAAGGTCTAAAGGACTTTTGGGGTCCCTTCTCCGACCCTTGGCCTAGGCTCATTTTGGTCTTTCTTGGATCTTGACATGTTCTTCTTAGCCCTCAAGATATGTCGGGATTTGGCCTTGGCCATGTATGGATTGGCTTGGTCATTGTGCTTAGCCTTGATCTATCGCGAGTTGGTTTCTAACTCAGCTCGCTTTAGTTAGCCTTGTGTCGACTTTATTTCAGTTCATTCCGAGCTCAAAGAGGTTTAGGCGTCTCATAGAGGCCCTTCCTCGATCTCTTTCTAAGTTCTTCTTCAGGTTTTAGGGAATTTAAAGGTTTGTTCCAACTTTCTTGTTAGCTTTATTAAGGCCTAGGGATTTGCATGGAGCCCTTCTTCGGCCTTAAGTGAGCTTTTCCGAGGTCCAAGGACTTATAGGGGGCCCTTTTTATGATCTTGAGCTCATTATATTTTTGTTGCAGAATTCATCTTTTTGGCGAAAGGCCTTTGTGCCGTGGTTCAGCTCATTTCAGCTTAGGCTTCGACTCTTTCTCTTATCTCTTTATTTAGATCTCAATTGCCCCTAGACCGTATTGGCTGAGATCCTTTATGTAATTCTAGCTTTGGTAGTTCCAACCTCTTCGAGAATGTGCTAAAGTTCAGCCCCTATTTGGTTTGAGGCTTGAGGAGCATTTTGACATGTCCAATGGTCTTTTGGGTAAGATACATCTCTATGGGCCTCACGTTAGGCCCAATTTCTCTTGATGACCTTTAAATTGATGCCAACCTCTTTAAGTCTTAGTGCCTTTGACTCAAGTAGCCTTAAGCTCTTACGACCTCAGGGGTTGACTTGATAGTTGGGGTTGTCGACCTTGAGCTCTTATGACCTCGGAGGCTGGCTCGAAAGTTAGCACTATTCAGCATTTTGGACCATTATATAATCTTTTGCTTGTGAAATAGGCCTCCCTGATTTTGGACCAACAATTCGTAGGTCCTTGAGTGAGGAAACTGATGATCCTTTGATTTTGGACCTGGTCCTTGAGCATAGACTTTCAGTTATTTAGGAATTCCTTAGTTAGCTTCCCGCATACTTGCTAAGGATGCTTTAGGCCTTAGTGGAGGTCCTTTCTTACTGGTAAGACCTACGAGGCTGTGGTGCTTATCAAATGTTGCAACTTAAGTGGGCTGAAGCCAAGTTCCACTCGGTGCTCAATTGTTCCAGGCTATGCTTGACTTTTGGAGCAAAGAGCTCAATAAGCATCGTGACCTAAATGGGCTATGTCGAGCTTCATCTAGTGTTTGGATGCTTCTAGCTATACCCTCTATTGTTTGGTCCTTTGTCGGCCTCGATGTATGGCCTGAGGGATGATAACCCGAATAGTTGCTGGGAAGACCCTAAAGGGTTCTTGTCTAAGCCTGGGGAATAATGACCCCGGTAATGGTAGTGAGAACTCGGAGGGTTCTTGTTTTAGCTTGGGGAGTAATATTCCCTGTGATGGCTGATAGGACCCCGAAGAGATATTGTCTTGACTTGGGGAGTAATGTCCCATATGGTGCCTGATGAGACCCCAAAGGGATCTCGTCTTTGCCTGGGGAATAATATCCCCGGTAGTGGCCGGTGAGACCCCAGAGGGTTCTCGTCTTGGATTAGGGAGTAATGTCCCATATGGTGGCTGATGAGACCCCGAAATGTTCTCGTCTCTGCTTGGGGAGCAATGTCCCTGGTAGTGGCTGGTGAGACCCCAGGGTTATCGTCTTGGCCTAGGGAGTAGTGTCCCATATGGTGGCTGATGAGACCCCGAAGGGTTCTCATATCTGCTTAGGGAGTAATGTCCCCGATAGTGGCTGGTGAGACCCCGGAGGGTTCTCTTCTTGGCCTAGGGAATAATGTCCCGTATGGTGGCTGATGAGACCCCGAAGGGTTCTCGTCTTTGCTTGGGGAGTAACGTTCCCGGTAGTGATTGGTGAGACCCTAGAAGGTTCTCGTCTTGGCCTAAGGAGTAATGTCCCATATGGTGGCTGGTGAAACCCCGAAGGGCTCTCGTTTTTGCCTAGGGAATATTTCTCATGTGGTGGCTGGAGACCCTGGAGAGTTCTCGTCTTAACCTTCAGGGTGCTGCAACCCTTGATAGTGTTGAGCTCTTATGGCTCATAGGCCAACTCTCGTAGCCTGGAGGAGCTTGGGAGACTTATGTTGTGACTAGGCTGAGTTGGTCACCCATTTTTTATGTCAGATGAGCTCTACTGAAGTTGGGGGAACTCTACTGAGTTTAGGAGAGTTGTTGCTTCTTGAGCTAAGGAGAGCTCTGATAATCTTGGGAGAGTTCCACTGAGCTTAAGAGAGCTCCTACTTTTCATGCTAAGGAAAGCTTTGCAGGTCTTGGAAGAGCTCCACTGAGTTTAGGAGAGCTCATTCTTTCTTAGCTAAAGAAAGTTCTACTGATATTGGGAGAGCTCCGTCGCTTCGTTGGGCTTAGGCAAACTCCTATTTTTTGAGCTAAGGGGAGCTTCATTGATCTTACGAGAGTTTCAATACTCTGCTGGTCTGAGGAGAGCTCCTGCCTTTTGAGGTACGAAAAGCTCTGATGCTCAGCTGGGCTAAGAAGAGCTCCGCTGATTTTAGGAGAGCTCCGATACTCTGCTGGACTGAGGAGAACTCATGCCCTTTGAGGTAAGAAGAGCTCCGTCAGTTTTAGGAGAGCTCCGATACTCTGCTGGGCTGAGTAGAGCTCCGCTGATTTTGGGAAAGCTCCGATACTTTGCTGGGCTGAGTAGAGCTCTTGCCCTTTGAGGTAAGAAGAGCTCCGATAATCTTGGGCTGAGGAGAGCTCCTGCCCTTTGAGGTAAGAAGAGCTCCGCTGATTTTAGGAGAGCTCTAATACTCTACTGGGCTGAGGAGAGTTCCATTGATTTTGGGTTGATTTGATTACCTCATTGTGGGTTGGCGTACGCCTCAACAAATTATCTCATCACTGTTGGACTTACACCTGGATATCACAATGACATTTACACGAGCTATTCTTTTGCTCTCTCTTTTAATGACAAGTCAATTGAGAAAAAGTGTTAGGAGATGCATCTTGAGCATTTTAAACCTAATTTTCAGATATTTAAATGTACCTCTAGCTCGCCTTGGCTGAAGTAAATCCAAATCAGAGTTAAAACAAGGCAAAAATGAAACAAAATGTTGCTGAAACTTCAGGTTCATCATTTCTAGACAGCTCAAACACATCTTGCAAAAATGGTCATAACTTTCTCTAGGAAGCTCCAATTCATGAACTGTTTGAAGCGTTAGAACCTAGACTCGTAGGGCTTTCTGTCCATGTATAAATCACCAGCCAATTGTTTCTCAATTGTAGTAGTTTTTTACTCAAAGTCAGCCCAAAGAAATCTTATTTGTAACCTTGCTATATCTCAGGCTTCTTTCATAGTATAATTTTTTGCCTCTTACACTACCTCAAAATGCAATCATATGACCAACTAGGTTGTCATTATGCATGTCAAATGTATGCACAGCAGGTTGAACCATAATTATAGGCATCATAAATTAGCTCAGACATATTATTCCTTAAAGCACTTATTTTCTTCAGGTGTTTTATCAAACACCTTGAGTGCACATCATAACAGGCATGCATTTATATAAGTTTTCTCATGTAAATTACAAATTGACATTTTATCAAACATCTTCGACACATAACATAAGAGATATATAATTTGTGTCCAAGTTTCCTGATGCCAAGTTCACCTTGGCATTCTATCGAACACCTTAAGTGTTTTGCTAAGAACACATACTGATAGGTGTCTGCCAAACTAATGTTATTTCTAGATAACATCACATATTAGAATCAAAATACAAGGATAATGATGAACATGCTGTAAGTGATGTTCTGGACATTATTATGCACATATATATGTCTTCTTTTAAGCTATGATACAAGCATGTTATGGTATGAAAAAATAGTAGCATGGACTCGCCTAATCACTTTGTGTAACACGACAATCATTAGATATCTTGTCGAAACAACAAGGTTGAGAATTGTGAGTGAATCATGCACTTTAATTAGGCAGTAGCTCGCATAACATGAACATGCTGATTGATAAAGACAATATCAGTGTCTTATCATTGAACTTTAATGAAACATATAGTTAACATGAATGTATAGTATGTAAATGCTTAGCAAACTGGGTGATCAACTTAATGTAATAAGCAATCAATAGATGGTAGCTAGCACAGGGCAAGTATTATCGTTACTTATCTTGCACAAATGTGGTTTCTCAGTGGTATAATCCTTCGTTTTCCATAGACGGCGCCAAACTGTTAAGGCAAAAATTGGCAGCCCCGAACTCCTTCTGGGGCTGGACGAGTTTCCTTATCCGAATAATATCTTGTATGCTCTGTCCACCTTGCAGTTCTCGTAAATCCGGGGCAGACTATTAGCGGGGCTGTTATCAGCCCCGTGGGCTGACATTACCCAAGGCTACAGCTCTAGTCTTTCATTCCTGATGGGGCTTAATGGTCAGGGCTGGCATGTCTGGCCTGCTCCTCATCCTTGTCTTAGGGGTTTACCCCCTCCTGCTAGGTGCTATGCTAGGTTCTCGCTCATTACCATGTCAGCGAGGGCCGCATTAGATTTATGCATCAGGACCCGTTGTCCTGGAGCTCCGAGGTCCGACCTTCTATCCCTAGTTGGTGCTCGATGGCTTGGGCTGACTTGTTTGGCGGGGCTGAATGAGCCCCGTCAGCCTATGCTGTACGGACTGAGGAGTTGGAATCTACTGCTTGGGGCTCCATCAACTTATTTCCTACAAAACAATGACCCCTGGAGGGGTACCCGGGGGCCCCCTCCGACGCTTAAGTCAGTTATGGGAGCAAGAAATTGTTTAACAGCATTAAAGTATTGCGTGAGAGCAAAGTGGTTGCCTAGGAGCAATTAAGAGAGAACAAATGAGATACCTGTACTTTTAATGTCTACCTATATATATAGTTGCTGAAATATGGAGTTGTAAGATAGGATAAACATAAATTCAATGATATTAGGCTTAAGGAGATAATATCAAAGGAGATAAGACAAATCCCTTATCTTTAGACTCAAGGGGATAATATCCATATCCCTTATCTTCAGGAATCCAGCAAAATCATTGTGTACTTATCCTTATCTCAAAACTCCCTTGTTATTCGTCTACTGCCCAACATTCCCCGTGAGCCCAGGTCAGGACGTTGACGGGGCTGCCCCTTGTGAGCCCAGGTTAGGACGTTGACGGGGCTATCCCTTGTGAGCCCAGGTCAGGACGCTAGTGGGGCTACCTCTTGTGAGCCCAGGTTAGGATGCTGGTAGGGCTCCCAACTCCATGGGCTGGATTTTTATGTCTGCTACCTAGAGCTCCTTGTAAGCCCAAGTCCAAACAGTGGCACGGCTACCCCAGCTCCGTAGGCCGGATCTTTGTGGGGCTCGAGATCTACCCCTATCAGTAACATTTACCAACATATTGAGGGTGTGAGTTCAAGTCATCATAATTACATTTTTTTTTGCAAGTTTTTTGCTAGTGTATGTCTCTATTACTACTTGTTTTGATTTTATTTTTCTATTAGATAGATAAATATAATTTTGAGGTACTTAGTGCTATACTTGTTTTGATCTTTTTTTTTAACTTAAAAATTGAGTCTCTTTTCTATTTTTTTAAACTGTAAAAATTAGTCTCTTTTCTACTAACAAAAAAAATACCATGCAAAAAAAACTATACAAAAAAAAATTTCAACTTCTCCAACATTAAATTTTTGGCTCCGCCCTAAGAGGTTATTGAAACTATTTTGATAGTGTAATGATCATTTTCAACCAAAATAATTTGATGGTACGAGACTACAAAATAGTTTAATGGGCCCTTAAAAATTTGAAACTTTTTTTTAAAAATATTATACGTCATTCTCTCATCTAATCTCATGTTTTGAAAATGATTATTAGAAAATTTTACTTTTAAAAAAAAATAAGGTGCATCATAGGTTTTAATGCATCTACAGCCTGAATGCTACGTCAATTTTTTGGGGCCAAACAAATTATTGTGTCGCTAACCAGGGACATATTCAAAATTTTTTGTCAATGGGTGTTAACCATTCAATTTTTTTTTCTAATAAGGACTAATTAGTTTTTTTTAAGCTAAAAATACATAGATATATGAATTTATTTTTTACAAAAATGAATAAATTTTTAACATTTTTTGGAGGCAGTAAGGGTTGCAGCTCCTACTTTTTCCGACATGCATCTGTCCCTGTCACTAACTAACACATGTATAAGTGGGTATTTTGCCTTATATCCCCAAAACTTTTGGTAAATGTAAACTCCAGGTTTTTTGAAATATAGAGTTATGAAGATCCATATGATTTTTCATCAAAAATAAGAGTAGTGGCTAATTACAAAATGGTAAAAATGAAAGATCGTTAATTAGTTGATAATTTTGATTTAGACACCCTAACACTTTTAGTAAACCATAGGCCCTGTACAATTTAAGGAATATAAGTTATATAACCCATTCTGTTAAGGATTTGCCTTTTTTCCATAAAAAAGGTGAGGAGAAAATTTTAAAATATCAGTGATAAAGAAACACATGTAACAAAAATGTCTACAACCTTATTTACCTTTTGGCAAAAAAAAAAGTAAATAAATAAAACCTTTTTCTACCTTATTATGTTTCATTTTTCTTTTTTTTTCCTTTCCTATTTTTTCTTTCACGTTCTTCTTAGTATCCTTTTCTCCGTATATCTCGTTGTCATGTATAATTAAAATATTGGTAATTTATATTGCATTAGATTTTCACCATTGTAAAAATTTTGTGTAAATTTTTTTTGTACAACTCATAATTAGTTCTAAATAATGAAAGGATTCTTTCAGTTACCTTATTAAAAGCTATCTTATTAAGATAAGACTCTGAAAATTAAAGATGAATTTAGAGAATTGAATAAACTAAGCATGTTGATTTCAAGACAAGTTAAAAAACAATTAACTTTAGTTTTTCGTATATTCTAAATACTTCTACTTCATCTTGATTAGGCATCCTAGTCTAGTACAGTCTCATCATATACATTTTCTCTCCTCACCAATATTATTTTATATGAGAATAAAATTAAAAGAGTAATCTCCACAACTGAAAAAGTCCCAACTATTTAAAAATTCTATATATTCCTATTTCTAAAAATTAATTTTTATTGTTGATGTCACGGCCTGAGTCCAGACCCCCGAGCCGGTAGGCGTGACTAGTGTTCTAGGCATAAGAAACACGTACTTGGGCCTCTTTCCTACTGACCCAAAATGGTTAACCCAAGTTATTCCTTATACCCACAACAAACACTTATAAACCACACAATCACACTATCTCCCACTGATGTGGGATGTTACATACACCTCCTGTTAAGGACCTGACGTCCTCATCAGCAACACACATACCCGGGACTAATCAGGCGGTGAAGGATTCTAGAGGTGTCTCCCACCAACCTTCTAAGTGTAGCACTTTGCCCCGCATAACACTTAGCTTCCACACCGGCTAGTGACCTGCTCTAATACCATTCTGTCACGCTCTGAGCCCAGAACTTGGGACCCACAGGCGCGACTAGTGTTGTAGGCATAAGAAACAACTACTTGAGCCTCTTTTCTACTGCCCAAAATGGTTAACCCAAGTTGTCCCTTATACCCATAACATCCATTTATAAACTACACAATCACACTATCTTCCACTGATGTGGGATGCCACATACACCCCCTGTTAAGGACTTGACGTCCTCGTTAGAGGCACACAAACCCAGGACCAACCAGGCGGTGTAGGATTTTAGAGGTGACTCATACGGGTTCAAGAGGTGGCTCTCACCAACCTTTTAGGTATAGCACTTTGCCCCGCATAGCACTTAACTCCCCCACCAGTTAGTGACCAGTTTTGATACAATTCTGTCACGCTCTGAGCCCAGACTCTCAGGCCCGCAAGCGAGATTGGTGTTGTGAACATAAAAAACAACTACTTGGGCCTCTTTTCTACTGACCCAAATTGGTTAACCCAAGATATTCCTTATACCCACAACACCCACTTATGTCATAGCACTTTGTTCCACATAGCACTTAGCTCCCGCACCGGTTAGTAACCTGCTCTGATACCATTCTATCATGCCCCAAGTCCAGACCCCCAGACTCGCAGGCGAGACTAGTGTTCTAGTATAAGGAACAACTACTTAGGCCTTCTTTTCTACTAGTCCAAAATGGCTAACCTAAGTTATTCCTTATACCCATAACATAAATCACACAATCATACTATCTCCCACCAATGTGGGATGTCACATACACCCCTGTTAAGAACCTGATGTTCTCGTCAGGGACACACATACCCAGGACCAACCAGGCAGTGAAGGATTCTAGAGGTGGCTCTTACGGGGTCAAAATGTGGCTCCCACCACCCGTTTAGGTCGAGCACTTTGCCCTGCATAACACTTAGTTTCCACACCGGCTAGTGACTTGCTCTGATACCATTCTGTTACGCTCCGAGTCCGGACCCCCGAGCTCGCAGGCGTGACTAGTGTTTTAGACATAAAAAATAACTACTTGGGCCTCTTTCCTACTGGCCCCAAAATGATTAACCCAAGTTGTCTCTTATACTCACAACACCCACTTATAAATCATATAATCACATTATATCCCATCGATATAGGATGTCATAGTTGATCCATTGAAGACATTCTTCGTAAAAATTACAAAAAATAATGATACAAATTAAAATTTAAAATAGAAAATAAAAAAGTTTCTATTCTTGTCCCTTTTTCTTTTCCGTTTTCCTTTTTTTCTTGCATTAGTTCTTCTTCTTTTTTCTTTTTTTTTTTAATTCTCTTTTGGCCATGCTTCTTCCTTGAAGGGCTTAGAAATTAAATTTCATTTAGTACTATTTATTACTTAATTTATAAAAGAATTCCTTGCTCTTTTCACAAAGGGTTCACATTGGATAAGAATTTGGGTAAACGCTCGTGGCATTGAAACTTCCAGAATAGCTTAGTGGGGTTTTCAACAAAAATCATTTCTCGTATAACTTATGCTCCCAACATAACATAGTTGATCTGATTTCCAACTATACTTTGATGTCACGAATTTCCAATTTTTAACCAAATTACCTTTTTTTTTTGTTAATTCACAAGAAAGTCCTAATCTATACAAACATATCAAATGATGTTACTTATTAGTATTGATCTCATAATTGTATAATAGTGGGTTAACTATCTCGCGTTAACAAAGACTACAATAAAAATGAATAGTATACCATAATTGTAAGATTAATTTTCATAGTGTATTTTTCGTTTAACATTATTTATGCACCATACAGAAGTGTACGGGCACTTTCTACTTAGCATTGCTATATTTCTATCAATTACATTAAATTGTATAGTAGCATCATATTATATTATAATTTTTTTAGATTTTTTCTTAGGTTTAATTTAATTTACGAACATTAGCATCGAATGATGATGGAAATGGGTCAAGTAAGCTTCCCTAATGCCTGAAAATGGACAATGCAAGATTGACTAAATTGTGTGGAAAGGGCTCAAAGACGTGTTGTAACCAACTGTGAAAAATCGACTGAATATTCTAGACTGAAAACATGAATTATTAGTCCTTGAAAGTTTTTACTCTTTTTATTAAGTATAATTCTACAAAAAGTATGATTCACCTTAATTGTCGGACTGTAAAATCTATAAATTTCACGTCGAAAAAGTCTAGATTTTTTTAATTGATTTATTATTTATTCAATTATATCTAGTTTATTCAGCATTCAGCACATGCACTCTTTTAAAATCGAAATATCACACTTTTATCTGAAAATTATGTTTAACATGTAGAAATTGGGTATAATATGGGTTTGATTTCATGACTTGGAACTAATATAAAAAATTAATCTCAATAAAATTATAAGATAATATATTTAAAATATGATTTTTTTTTTTTTAGAGGCCCAAAGATTTTATGAATTAATAATTAGTTAAATTCTAAATAATAAATTAATTATGAAATTTTCTTAAAACATAAATCAATATTAATGAAAACACGCGCTATTGTAGGTTTTACAAGATGTATCCAAGACGTTCTACGTCTAGGACGTATTGTAGAATTTTCAAAACTGGTTTGGGACTCTAAATAATGGGTTGAGGTTGGGGTTGGGCCACATATGGACATGGCCACGTGCGCAATACTAGTATCTTATATATAAAACCCCCTCGTGTAGTGATTAGAAAAACACTTTGAGGGCTGCTTTGTCGTGTGGTTGCCGGTATCTCCTTCGAAGCTTCTTCTGTCCTTTTCGTGTCCTTTTGGAGAGACACGACCAAAGAGCACCAAACTAGTATTTCAACTTCGAAACCTCTTTTATCTTTTCTTTTTCTTTCAATTTTCTTTTTTATATGAATATGTTTCATTGGATTAATTTTCTTTTCTCTCTTTCTTTTCCTTTTGTATCTCGAATGTTTCGTTTTCTCTTTTCTTTTTATGCATCTGAAAATTTGAATTTTTTTGCCTTTATTCTGTAAACTTGTTGACTTCGAGTAAACACTTTTTATTTTTGTTTTTGTTTTTTAATTTAGGTATATATATATATATATATATATATATATATATATATATATATATATATATATATATATTCACGAATGTGGATTTTTTTTTTCTACATTTATTTTAGCCTGTGGAAATCCCGTTAGCCTTTTTATAAAGTTGTTAGCTTTTGGACCTGAGTTGCTCAATTCTTTTGCTTCTTAGGAACTCAGTATGTTTATGTACTTATCATGCACAAATATGATTTTTTATTTATTTTTCTTTTCAATGAGCTTGTATAAAAATTAAAAATTTTAGCCCTTTTCTTTATATAAAAGCTTTGAGATTGTGAAAAGGAGTGCTCATGCGCCTAGGCGTCTGAACTTTATTATAAAAAAATAATTAAAGAATGTAAGTTTATACAATTGTAAGCATGGTTTTGTATAGAAAAAATGACATACTTCTGTATCAAGTTGTTATTTTTGTTATCCGGGTGTTGACTGCCAGGATTATACACATGATCCCTGTGATCAAATTGAGATTCAAATTTGTTATCAATGATGTAAACTGCTTAAAACCTCTTTGAAGTGTTGACATGCATAATTGATTTGTCACCCTATGCCTTTTAAAATGTGAGTTTGATTTAAGTTTGTAATAATTTTATGTTGTGCGTGATACTGTGAGTGACTACTAGTTTCTGCTACACATTTGCTTCTGTAATGGGATGGAAAATTGTAAAGGTGAAAGGGATGGTATTGGTAAAGATCAGTGTTTGAAAAGGCGCACCTTAGAGGCGAGGCGCACCCTCATCGCTTAAAAGGCCTAAGGCAAGGCGATTTTATCTAGGTGCACCAAGGCGCACGAGGTGACCGCCTTGGTCGCCTTTTGTAAAATAGCTATATTTTGTCAATATTTATCTTTTGTTTTGGTAGTATGTGCTCAAATTACAAAAATACCCTTGACCTTCTGATGAATATATATATATGTGTGTGTGTCTGTGTGTGCAAGATGTTTTTGAGTCAAAAATTATTTAATTAAAGCTTCTATTTTAGTATTCTTTAATTTCGTAACTTATTTTCATAAATATAAGAAATGTACCTTACTTGGCTCAGGCACGTGCCTTCGCATTGCACCTTGCACCTAGACACTAGGACCCCCTATCGTTTTAGTGCCTTTTTATGCACTGGTAAAGAGGAATGCAATTTTCTTTGTTTGATTATGAGGAAATGGTGGGCGTGAACTCAGATGGCCGTCCTTGCATTACCATAGTGGTTGCAGTATTAGGATACAATGTACCCTTCTTTGCGCATCCTTATATAAAGGACAATGTTCTCTAGCTGCACGTGTTTCTATTCATTTTATGCATACTTACCAGTAGTTACATATATATTGTTATTACTTGCCAAATGTGGTTTAATCTGAATCGATGAATTGGTATGCTAATGTAGAATAGTATATAACTAACAAACAATGATTCTTTCTAGTTTTCATGTCTCGTAATCTTTTCTGATTTTTTATTTCTTCACCTCTGACATTATTTCCATCTGCTTTAATTGGAACAGTGGAGGGAATGATGGATCATGGTTTTGCTAGAAGGTTGAAATATAAGGAACTAGCGATGTTTACTGACAATTTTAGTGAAGAAAACTTTGTTGGTATTTTCCAATTTGGCAAAGTGTACCGTGCAAAATTTCAGCGGGTTCTGCCTCAAACAGATGATGTGATGGTGAAGATATGGGAAGTTCCAAAGCGTAATGAGTATTTCCAGGGAGTTAATTTAGCTGGAGTGATGGTTCGTTATTTGAATAACTAAAATCCTTGTGCTTCTAATTAGTAGGTATCCTTTATGGATCCTCAGTATCATACTAGTGATTGCTTATTTTGTGTATCCTTTTCAGTATGAATTTGTTCTACTTAAACATGAGAGACTGACAACACACCCAGGGATGATAGATCTTCTTGGATTTTGCTGGGATGGTGAACATCTTGGTGCCCTTTATAATTTTAACCCACTGGATACCGTTCATAACCTGATTCCTAAGGGTACGCATAATTCTGTGCCCTGTTTTATCCAATATGATGTACAATTACTTGTAAATACTTAATGATCTAGTAGTATCTGAAAATCATGTCGAATTGATTATTGATGCTAAGTTGTGTTTACTTATAGATAGCTTTACTTGGCTCCAAAGAATCAAGGTTGCCCTTGGATTTTCTCGCCTTCTTAAGTTTTTGCATGCTGGAAATTCTGCATATAATCCATTCCTGGTTCACAATATTGCTGCTGCTCATATTTTGGTCGATGAGGTTTGATTTGCGCCTTATCTCATGATTTCTTTTTGTAAGTTGTCATTTTGTTTCATTTATCGGAAGAGAGGAATGAAAGCTCATTGTTTCTCAAAGCAATATATAAACTTCAGTTATTTTTCATGCAGGAATACAATCCCAAATTACATGACTTTGGCATGATTACTGGTGGATTTTTCCCTGATAGAGTGATGTATGAATGTAATGGATGCTATGGCTACGTTGACCCAAATATTGGCTACTCAGGTATGTGAAATTGTCAACGGTAAGAAGTAGGTTTATGCTAGTATCCACGGTTTCCTTTCATTCCCATAATTCTTTTTTCTGTAAAAAAAAAAAAGTATAGAACATAGGAGGGTTAAATATGTTTGTAAGTCCACCTATTAAATTACAAGTTTGGTCTGCAATGTCAAAGTTCAACATATATTGACCGTCTATGGTCTATGAGGAGTTATTTTGTGGTTGGTGCTTAAAGCACAATTTTGTTGTCCTGTTGTTTATGTGAAACTACAGAGAGGTTAGCAGGATTAAGATGTATGAAATTCCCCTCCCAATTGAGGTGTATTTTTTTCTCGGAAGAGCCGAAGGCAACATCCTGGTGGGAGATTATTTGAGAAAAAGGACAGTGCTTTATGTGAACTACTGTTTTTGGGTTAGAAAGATGAAATATCTAGTCACTTAAAAATTACGTAGTGTTATGCTAAGATCATTTTTGGGAAACTTGTCACTTTGTGTATTTGGACTAAAATGGGTTATGGCTAGAGCAATAAGGGAGATTTTATTTAGCTTGAGATATGTATAAGACTTAGAAGGAGGGGGAGATTGTAGGAGGCTGCTCTATTATGCCTCGTGCCAATTGTGTGGAAGGTGATAAACTTGAGAACCTGCAAATGAGGGCAAAGAAATATATTAGTCAGAGAGAGAACCCCAAAAGATGTAATACTTTTGTTGTAACTCAGCATTTAGCAAATGATAATCAGGCTCTTTCTACCCACTTGATGAAAGCCCACCACCTTCCGCACCCCACCCCCCCCTTTGATTCCCTTCTAAGACAATGAAGGAACTTGAACTAAACTAAGGGATGGAAAGAATAGAGGAGAAAAACTTGTAAAATTATGGATAGTGGAAGAATTAACTTCTTAGAATTTCCAAGCCGACTGTTTCAGGCTTTTTTCTAGGCTGTGGCATCAGCAACTTTCTGTGCTAATGATATGCATGACTGATCTGTAGGTCTAGACATTATAATTGCTAGCATTTTAAGTCTGCCCTGTTACTTGTATTTCCTTCTTGATGCTGTTTTGAAGTGGGAAATAACTTTTGCAATGTAGAAGTTTCAGAAAGCTAACCTGGATACAGAGTGTGGCAAAATGCCTCGTTACAGGATATGTCAAATGACTGTAATTGGATCTTACATGGGTGAAGCAATGTTAAATGTGTTAGGTGCTATACTGAACTGTAAGACGAGATGAAGTCTGTTGATTTACATTTGTCAATTCCAATTCATACCATACTACTGCTCTACTCATCCAACCCACTTAGCTTGGACTATAAGCCATGTCATGAAGCCTGTTACTTATTGGTTAAATATCGGATTTCTATTCTTTTCTGTTTTCTGGGCAGGGAGTGGGGCGTGGGGGTGGTTGTAGTGCGTTGCAAAGATGTTTTGTAGGTATCTCTTTTGGAGTAATCCCTGGCAAATTGCTGAAGTTGTGGAATCAGGCACTTTTTGGCTATTATGTTAGCCTTGCCTTGCAGTTCTAAAGTTCATGAAAATGCCGTATTCACTAGGTATATCACTCATTATAACTGAAGTGATGGAAGTATCATCAGGGACAATAACTGTTGGTGTCCCTGATCCAATTGATTTTCTCTTCATGATATGAGAGATGCTTCTTATGTTTTGAAGCAATAAGTCTTGAAATTATATCCTTATCATTTCCTAATAGCTTTTTGGCATCTTTCTGACAGATAATTGGTCAGAGAAGTCGGATGTTTTTGCATTCGGGGTTATATTGTTAAACCTAATAACCAAAAGAGTTGATACAGAAGAAGAAGATAGGCGCTCCAATGCACCTCTCCTTTATTCTTGGGCCTGGGGTCTATTCGAATCTTGTGAATCAGAAAACTTTAACGGAAAGTTAACCCTTTCACTTGTGGACCAAAATTTAACATTGGATCCTGATTTTTCTTTAACGGATGGACATGAAATTACAGATTTAGCAATGAAATGCATAAATAGAATTGCAGATGAACGTCCTACTATGAAGCAAGTTGTGAAGTCTTTGCTGAAACTGCAAGTGATCAAGAAACATGCTGACTTTCTGGGATTGGCCTCCAAATTGTAAGCTGGTGTTGATGGTTAGTACCATGTTTCAGCTCTGTTTGTTATTTAATCTTTACCTTTTAGCTATGAAGTTCTAAAGGTTCAGCTACGATATTACCGGAACTTTAGCTGGTATATGTGCAGTCTTTCATAATGTGAGAAGTCTTCAAAATGTCCTGGATGTTTAACGTCTAGGACACAGCCCATGGGGCCCACATTGACATGTGTTTTCATGCGTTAAAAAGAAAATGTGGGCCCCATAAACGTTTTGAAAACTCTCTCTTCATAATGTTATGGAACTCTAGAATTAGAAGCATATTGAACCAAGAGTAGTCGTGCTTTGAGACTTTATTTATGTCATCATTTTAAAATATTGTAATACTATTTAAATTTCAGTAAAAATTCTTATTTATTTTCTGTAAATCTGGCATTGGATGTATTTAACACTAATGGTGTTAAGTGGACATTGGATGATTTAGATATTTTATAAGGTCTTTTGGGACTTTATTTACTATTCCAATTTTATGAAAAAGATTCAATCGGAAAGGAAACAATCTAACCTAGCAAATTTGGCAACATAATTAGAAGAATAATTTGTTTTTATCTTTTTTTTTTTCTAAGTAAGCAAGTATTTTTATTAAGTTCAACAATTCAATACACAGACTTATAACAATTCAATACAAGTATTTGGCAACATAATTAGAAGAATAATTTCTCATCTGCAATCCTGTCATAGTCGTTCTTTTGCAATTTAGTTCCTGTAGTTGTCTTGATGATCACGCCAGAAGTCGTCGTTTCTGCAATTTTTCGTCAGTCGTCGTCTTCCTTCTTAATAACCACTACGATGACGGACTGCAACTTTTGTTGCCCCTTTTCTTAATAACTATGTACGACGATGAACAACGATGGGGATGGGGATGCTATCTAGCTCCAACGATGTTGCCCTGTTCCACTCTCTCTCATGGCTGTGGAAAGGTAATATTACTATTTTAAGTTATTCATCAGATTTCCTAAACTATCTATTCTTTGAATATATATATAGTATTTAATAATAAATAAAAAAACTAAAAGCAAAAAAATCGATATGAGTTTTTTCCTCTTATTAATTTCAATCATATTTCCATTGATTGTTATTTTTCCTAAGCTAAGTTTCTTTCTTGTTTATGTTTCTTCTTCCTCTTCTTTTTTTTCTTTTCTCCAACTCTCCTTTTTCTAGTCGTAATCTCTTAGTGAACTCCAACCTGTCTTCCCTCACAGATCCAACTCTCCTTTTTCCAGTCATAATCTCTTTTTTGTAAAAACAATTAAGGCAAAGTTTATCAACAATGATAAGCGAAGTTTGATAGTTTGCAGTGAGGCTGTCTAAACTGTCATGCCAATTAGTTCGTGAAATTTCCTTACAATTGTTTATATTGTTAATACTACTAATATGACATGTGGGTAAAGATGAATTTCAAACTTGTATACCCCATATAAGTAAAGGAGTAGAAAAACATTATCTGGAAATGAGCATAAAACTTTTACAATATATTTCTTGAACAGTGAAAGGAACCATTACACCAATTCATTTTGACACAAAAAAAAAAAAAAAAAAAACTCAGTACAATAGCTTTGCCTACTACCTAATCTTGAGACAACAGTGTTAAGCCGGACTCCTACGTAGAATAATACTCTATACAATGCTTTGCTTATCGTGTAACACTACTCCAGTCTCCACGGATTGGACTTCTATCAAGAGTCCGGCTAGATTGTGTACATCTTCTAGACCTGTTGTATATAATGAATGCAAGAGCACGAAAGCTTTTCATCCGCAAATACGTTTACTTTGAATGGCGATAAACAAGTGTACATACAATGAGGAGTCATCAATTCAATGCTTCTAGGATGGAGATTACTTCCTCGATTGTTGGACGTTTATCTGGTTCATCTTCCGTGCATTTTATACCCAGTTCTGTAATTGTAGTGGCAACATCGTCACTACATGCATCTCTATAGGACATGTGTCTAACATGTCCTTTTGCGTGTTTTTCAATTCTTGCCCGTGCGGAGATGTGGATGTCCGGTGTCCTTTTGTTGCTCATATACGCCTGCACCTGTTTTTTCAAATTCGTCCTACCCACACCGCCAATTGATCCAGGAACTAAACCCACATCAGAATCCTTCATAAACATCTCCAAAAGGATCACACCAAAACTGAAAGTATCTGATTTAAGACTTGACTTCCCTGTTATCAATTTAATCGTTAGCAATAGACTTAGAGGATATGATTCATCGTATTAAGCTAAAATCTATATTATTTACCGTGGCGGGACACTTCTGGTGCAGTATATGACTTGTTGATGGTTGGGATATCTTTCCCTTCATTCTTTGCCGAGCCGAAGTCTATGAGCTTTATGTTATATTCCTACATTTAACAATATATTAGATAGTGAAATATAATAGGATTTTATCTATTTATATATATTTATCAATAGATCTGCTATTGTGAGTAGATTAATCACTTACGTTATCCATTAAAATATTCTCCGGCTTAAAATCTCCAATCACATAGGTTTTTTTACCAAGAGCTTCAAGAGCTGAAGCTGTTTGCTTGAATATCTTCAATGCATTTTTCCACGACAGCCCTTAAAATAGAAGTAAGAAACACAAAGTTAGCTCAAATATGCCGGCATGAAGTTTAATAAGATAAAAACTCAACACAAAAACATCAAATACAAGCACAACATTATATGTGTTTTTGCATGAAATAATGCTTATTTATTTCTATCTTGTTACGATGCCTATGCATTGTTACGAAGCTTGTGAGATGGCAAATAAGATTGTAAATAAATAGATAAATAACATAACAGATGAAGACAAATGTAATGTCTTAATTTTATTTTTATTTATAATATCTACCACCTAAACATGTTTTCATTTTGATATTATCTACATGTCATTTAACACAAAAAATAACATATGATGACAAATGTGAATCGAATATTAAATTTATTAGATGTAAGTAAGATTCCTTTTTTGTGAGATTGAAAATTTTAAATTCACCAAGCTTTTAATTAAAAAATAAAATAATTTTATGAGAGAAACTATTTCATTTAAAAAATGAATGTTGAATTTTTTTTTCACCTATTTATGCTTCATGAATGTAATTTTAGTTATATTAAGTGAATTTTCTAAATTGATCAAGCTTTTAATTGAAAAATAAAATTATTTTATGAGGGAGGCTTTGTCATTTCAAAAATGATGTAGAATTTTCTTTTTGTTTATTTATATTTTTATAATTTGATTTTAATTTATAAATCAAATACTTAAGTCTTTTACATAGAAGTAAGATTATTATGTTTATTTATTTATAGAAATGGTACTTATTTGATTACTTGTAGCATAATGGTGCTTTTAGATAGAAGTAAAAATACTTTTTTCTTGTTGTGGTTATCTATTATATTTAGAAGAATATTTTCAACATTTGAATTATTTCAACAAATTATAGAATGCATTTGTGACATTTTCTGGATCATATTACATAATAGAACTATGAGAATTCATCTTATTTGAAAAAGGGTCTATCAACTCCTATTACTGTAAAGATCGTTAAAATTGAAATTGTTAATGTAAACAACATTCGGTGAATATAAAAAGGAACAGTAATTCAGTTATTAGATATCCAAAGTTACCATTATTAATATCCATGATTGTATCTCTATCATTGTGCACTTAATCAAGTATTTTTCTAAAATTATATTTAATTTAAGAAGAGACATCTATTGCTAACAACAAAATTAAAAACAGATCATGTAATAAATTTTAATGGATACTTTTATACTTTTTGTTTAAAGTTAGTCAACTTTTAATTGTAATATTTATGAACGATTAATTGTTTATATACTGTGATAGGTCACCTGAGAACTCTGTGGTATTGAATTCTGAAATAGTTGTTGCTTAGCTTATCGAACATGTATAGATATAGACAATTATTACAGGATCATACACAATGCAACTCTAACAAAAAGTTACGATTTGTTAATCCTTTTTCCAATTGATACCAAATCTCTTTGAAAGCGAAAAAAAAAAAAAATCTCATACTAAAACATCTGTAGTTAACCTCTACCTCAACTTTTTCACAATGATTAAACTTGGCCAATATTTAAAAAAGTATATACTAAAATATGGTTAAGAAATGATACACATTGAAACTATATGTCTATGTAATAGAGATTCCAATTTAAGTAGTTATGTGAAATCTCCACCTTTTATGAAGCACAATATAAATCTAATTGGAGTCACTATAAGCTCCTAAATTACTTCTTTTTTTGCCACTATTGTTTACATATACCCAAATTTGTTATGACATTCCCCATAAATGCATATCATGTATAATAAAAAAGGGAAGTAAAAAAATAGTAGCAAGATACCATGTGCTGAATGTCTACAATTGTTGTGCTTGAATCATTATACCTTTTTGCAACAACTATACTGATTGTAAATTCAATTATGTAACAATCCATTGTTGAAACTTGCAGAAGTTTGTTAGGATCTGACTTTTTCTAATATTTAAATGGATACAAGTCTACCTTCCTTATCTACATCAAGATAACCATGATAGTAAAATTGTAAAACCTCATTGAACTGGAATTTAACGGATATGCAATAACTTGAAGTTTTTTAATTGAAGTTTTGTCAAAATAAACTGAAATTATTAAGTAAATGTTGCGTTTCCATATTTGAGGCCTTCGAAGGATAATAATAATAATTTGACAAATGAAAAATATAATAACAATAACAATAACAACGCCTCATTAGAGAACAATTAAACAAAAGAAGGTAAATAATCTCATTTTCAAATGACTACTGCATAGTAATAATTGAATGAGAAGCAAAAAAGAGAGAAAATGACTACAACTCATACAAATTCACAATAATTTGATTAAAAAATATAAAGAAGTTGTGTGTATAGGTTTTGTTAAATAAACTTCTACTGATAGAGATAAAAAGAAGTTTAAATGAAGATAAGATACATTATTACAATACCTAGAATACAAACTTCAGATATAACCTAATTTAATAAATATGTTGGTTAGTTTTGTATATGAATTTTGTTTTATTAGATGTATTTAAGAACGAGATAGTACAAAATTAAAAATTTTCAAATAACCGGATAGTATTGTTATTTTTTTAGTAGGGGTATTAATTTGCTTAAATTTAATCTAATGGTTGGTTGTATGTTTGGATTTTGTCAATCAAATAAATTCAAAATTATAAATTTTATTTTTTTAAGGGTGCTAATTTATTTACTTACATGTCGTATGATGGCTTTTTCTAGAGGGATGCTCTTTTGCTTATACGTGACAAGGTGGTTGTTACTTTATAATGTTGATAGATATATAATTTAATAAATTAAGATTTTAAGCAAACTCCAAAATAAAAATAAAAATAAAAATTCATGTTAAACCTCTATCAAATTGGGACCAAAACTGCATGGTTTGGAATGAAGATATTATGACCCCAAAAAAAAAGAATGAACATAGTATCCTAGAAAATATCAAGCCAATTGCATCATTTGATTTATGACAATATGGTTACTCGAATGATTCACATAATTAAAAATTAATATCTATAAGGAAAACATTATTGCTCATTTTTTTCAATTTTTTTGTAGAAATATATCGGTTTCACTACGTAGGAAGGTGCCAAAAAAACTTTGACCAAAAAAAGAGAAAATAATGAACATAATATCCTAGGAAACACTGAGCTAATTGCATCATTCAATTGATGACGATATATGGTCTCCTAAATGATTCTAATAAGTAAAAATTAATATCTATATAGAAAATAATTATTGCTAATTTTCTTCTTTTTTTTCTATTTCGTGGAAAGTTTACTGGCTTCCTGGAAAGTTTATTTCAAAAATATTATCCAAAAAGATCGATAGAAATAATATTTAATATTATATTAAAAAATATTAAAATAAAGTAAAAAAATAACTTTGTAGTAGATCATAAATATCACATGATATATAACCCATCAAACAACAAAAATCGAACAAAATACTCTTGAATACAAATCTTTCACTTCCTTAATCATCTGCCTTATTTTATTAAGATACATCTCAAATCCAATTTTATTATTCTCTCTATCTATTGCCTACATCTTCCTTGTTTTAGTAAGATACATCTCAAATCTAATTTTATTATTCTTTCTATCTATTGCTTAACCCAAACCCTCTTTGAGGATGTGACGGAAAAACTTGAACCCCTCAACAATATTTTCAAAGCATTGGGATATTACACCAAACCAATTTCCTGCAGCATAAAAAAAATAACAGTGATGAGTAAAAATAATAAGAAAACAAATTTAGTATTAGTAATAATTATGAAATCGATTCGATTGTTGTTATATCAACAATCATCTTGTCAACAATGTTTGTAGAACTTGATCCAATTGTAATAACATCAAATAATTTAACAAAAACTAAAAACCAAATTGAGCAAATAAATTAATTACAAATTAAACAATAATAATTTGGACTCATGAATAAAAAGACACTAAGATTTATTTTATGAACAACTATCACCAATTTTACAGATGCAAAAGAAAAAAATTGCAGATCATGTATATACACATTAGGGTCATGTGATTTATACAGAAAAATGAGTTTAAATGAAGATAGAATCTATTTACAAGATACATAGGATAAAACTAAAGAATGATGAGTATATTCAGTTGCTTTAACAATGGTCGTGTTCAATTAGATAGGCTGCTTTTGATCTAGATCAATAATTGGTGGTATCTTTTTTTTTCATTCTAGCTAGAATTGTGTTCATCACCATGTGCTTATAAGAGACTTTGAAAGTTGTCCCCTATTTCATGTGCTTATCACACCTTATTTTTTCAGTACTGCAGAAAAACATAATCTATCATTGCCCATAGTACATATGCATTAAACATATAGGGCAGGAAACAAAAGAAGTTGTGAAAATTTTTAGTTCAGTCTAAACGGAAGGTAAGCTGCTGTGAAAGTAAACAGGCCCAAAAAGCTCATATGGATGTATGGTTTTTCAGGTACTACATAACTTTCACATTATAAGAGTTTTATTCTCTCACTGACCATTAACAAATACACCACAAGGATGCAACCAGAGAGGAAAAACTTTAGAGTAGCAAGAATTTTTTGACAAGCAATGAAGGTTTTTGAAAATATTTTAAATAAACAAACGTCATAGATCTGTTGGTCTACATTGGTACTATTTTTATAAATTCGGTCATGCAGTGAACATGAGACAATTAGCTTTTACCTTTTTCCCTAAGTTCACATGCAAAATCCTAACAAATATCAATCATGAATTAAAATAAATTCCAAGTAATGAATCTGAGCAAGCTCCTGTAATGTATTAATTGTATACCCAAATAACCAAGTAATTCTAATTGAATGTGTCTCCAACTTTCTGTTATTTTTCTGAATCTAGTCATTGAACTCACTGCTTTACTTTTGCTTTCTGTCTCCGATTCGCTCTTCTTTTCCTCAATATTATTACTTTTCCAATTTAACATATGATATAGTCCTTATCATGTCCATAAAAGGAATGCTGCAGGCACATTTTGTATTCATTTGCGTGTATTCTTATAAAAAAACATGCAATTGATAGGAAGACAGAAAACAAAGTGGTCGTATATGCAGCTATGATACAAGCATGATTACCATGATGAATTCCTGATAAAAAACGGCTTCTACTTCAAAGTCTGGTGCTTTATTGGCCACAAGTTGAAGCTCACCCTCTGCAGATTGCAAATAATTCGTAAAATTTCAACAATTTAAAAATAAATCCAATAAAACAACATCACATAGAAAAATAATAGTGTTAGTGCTTGAACTATAATAGACAGTATCTCCTGTGCAAACGTTGATTTTTCAGACTTCAATTTATTAGTTTAAAGAAAAGATAACACTATTAATAAAGTAGAGATGACGTTACTAATAAAATGATAATTTCTACAATAAAGTAGAGATAACGTATTGATAGAGATAACAAAAATTTGAAATAAGAAATGATAGAGTCCTATGCTAGATGGAAAATCTTAACAAAATATATAATATAAATTTAATTGATATAATTTAGATAATACTGCATTTAAATCCAAATAATATGATTTAGATAATATTAAAATATAGAGTACAAATCTACATAATATGATTTAAATAATATTACATTTAATAATTATCAAAAAAATCAATTTAATATTAAAATATTTATATTTACTTATGAAGAGCAAGTTATTCGTGTACATCATCAAACTTTAATTAAGTATATATACTAAAATATAGAATATAAATTTCAATCAATAGTTATCAAAGTTAATAAAAATAGAAATATTATAATCTATAAGAATCATTTCAAAGTTTCAAAGTTAATTATCTAGTAAATTATAATATAATATGATTAGGATAATTATCGGTAATATTAATCTGTAAAAATCATTTCCAAATTTTAAAATTATTTTTGTAGTATATTTACATATAATAATATGATTATTTATTTTTTTTGTAAAAATGTTTACAAGTGCTCATAACGCGACACATGGCACTCTTGGTTATTCTCTTAAAATATATAACTAGTCTTATTCCCATGCAATGCACGGGTGTCATATGGGTGTAATCTAAATACTCTAAAAAATATGAAATATAAAACTAATTCATTGAACTTCTTAATCACATTATTGAGAGACTAATATATAGCTACTCTTTTATATCATTATAAATAAATAACATATATAAACACTTAATTTTCTGAAAAAAATGTGATGGTAACCACTATTTTTTGCACAGATTAGGTGTTCCAAAAGATATTTGTATGTATCTCCTTTTCACAAGTTATTGTCTTTACAAAGTTCACATCATCTCCTCCTAATTTGATGTCATTCTTACTATTTCCTCATATGATCAACTTGCAAATTTAATTTTTACAATTTGAAGTTTCAAGGGTCCAATGGTCAATCTAACCATAGATATGCTTTTTAACAAAAAATGCAACAATGCTCGGCATTACACAAAGAAATATTATTTGACCATGAATAACATGTGTTTTGACTTAGATTTGTTATTGCTTTCACTTCACATGTCTCATTAATTTGAAATGCATTAATAATACCATGTTAGTTTAAAGTAACCCCATACACTTTGTAAGATAACACTGAAACATATTGTCTAATAAAAATCGAATAATGAACAAATCATCTCAGAAATCACATAATAAAAGACTTTATTTTTATTGCTACTATTACAATATAAGGTAAAATAGTGATGGAAAAGGAACATCAACATATTGAATATAATCAAAGGTATGATGTAAATAATAAGAACGACATATTTGCCTAATTTATTCTTTAGAATACTTCTTTATAGACCACATTGGTTATAGTTTTTGATACTTTATAATCACCATATTTTATCAAATTCTTCAATCTTTTTTTACTTGTCACTCATTAAAGTGCAACATATAGTTGTTCATGACTGAAAACGGTCTTAAAGGATACAGCCCAATATAGGAAAGAGTATGACCCTGATTTTTGTTTATAGTCATAACAAAACATACAGCCAAATGAAATTATCTTCACTGGAATTTAATAGCAAATTGTGGTTAGACAGGATCATAGTCCTTCAGGATATTAACACAATATTTTCTATGTTACTCCCAAAAATAATGTTAACTTTAATAACATATTTAGCAAACTTAGTAATTTGCAGCCCTCAAGAAGTCATCAATTTTTGTCTATAACTTAATATAATGTCACTTCAAGTTTAATACAAATTTATATGGCTTTAAGAAGTAAAACATTCCAAAATGGAATGTGAAAGTGAAATTTTCTTCATTTCTTTGAGTATTTATGTAACTAAAAAGTCGACTGTATTATTTAAATATTTGTTTTATATTATGGGAAATTGCACATATTAGAGTAATCAATTATGCTCTTAGAAAAAGACAACTTCTTGAAATTAAATGAGTTGATAGGTTATTAGAAATAAAAGAAAATGGTCATGAAGGTCATATTCGTCTTAAGGGTTTCTTGCTCTGTACAATTATCAATAGATGGACTTGGATCCTCTCATAACAATATAACATTATCAAAGAGTTTCAATAGTAATGATATGTTTAATCCATTGGTGATTATATTTCCGTGTAGTTATGAAAAAATTATCTAGCTATTGAGCACCAATGAATCTCTATCACAGCGTTCCAAATCCTCAAGATCTGCAATTGTCTGATATCCAACATCCGGCCCAAAAGATAGGTAAACAACATATGAGGAACATATATATAAAAGCAGAAACTTACCAAGGCCAAATACATACCATAAGATAACAACAACATTTAGATTCACGTACCCTGCTTGTTTATTAATTATAATTCTCTAGAGTTTCATATTCATCAACCAATTTTAGTACACACAGGGTAAAGATAAATAGAAACCCTATCCACTAAAAGCAACAAGAAAGCTACATAAAATATACGCTCTACGTACAGATAGATGTGACCAAGAAATGATGGATTATATTTCACAAATAGATGCTGAGACTAAAAAGCTCGGCTCAGCTTTAACCAATTTTAAACTACATACTATGTAGGATTAAGGATATCTTGTTACTGGGTTAGGTTAAGTTTCCTAAGAAACGTTGGTAATAATACAGTTAAACCTTAATTGACCGCTCTGTGCAACTTCTTTTTCCTTGAATGATGAGTATCATTGCCCAGATGGTCATTCCTACTGGACCTGAGATTTTGTTACCCAAGAACCTCCCCAAGTCTCTCCCGCAGAACTGATTAGAATCACACAAATCTAAAGTCGACCGACAAGTATAACCATTCAAGTCCTAACAACAAAATGTAGAAAATGAATAAAGTAAAACCAATTAAACTTAAAATCAATAATGGAAAAACAATTAAAAATTAAACCTATAAAATAAGACTCCACAATGTAAAAGCAAATGAAAGAAAAACAACCACTTTTCGGTCTATCAGTTTAAACTTCATATAACAACAAAAGGTTATCGTTGACTTCTTTAATGAATATAAAATCAGATTAGTAAATTTATAACAATGTCATACTTCTCATACATCATAACTGAATGGTGCCCAAATGCACATATAATGTAAGCAATCAAGTGATACTTTTTTTTTTGTTGAGTAAATGTATTCATTTCAAATCAACAAACTTCAACAAATTTACAAAATAGAAAAGTTGCAAGACCTATTTTAACAAAAAACTCAATAGTCTACTTTTTAAAAAAATTTCAAAGATTCAGCAACCTAGGCCAGTTCATCGCATCCAGCCTAAAACCCAT
Source organism: Ehretia macrophylla (assembly GCA_037974665.1). Classification (NCBI taxonomy): domain Eukaryota; kingdom Viridiplantae; phylum Streptophyta; class Magnoliopsida; order Boraginales; family Ehretiaceae; genus Ehretia; species Ehretia macrophylla. Next base: position 41,894,727 of record CM075772.1, read on the forward strand.
GTACCAGGCGGAAATCAGAATTAGGGATTGATCATGAATCAGAGAAAATTAAATTGACAGGATCATTTTTTTACCTGATTGTACAGTCTTGACCGGCGAGCAAATTCCATGTTTGACTGCTTACTGGAAAACAATCTCTTATGTGGGTACATCAACAATCAATCTTAAATTTTGAAAACGATCCGCACATCCTAATAAAATGAAGCTAAAATCCCTTAAACTAACCATTCAACTAAACTACACTTGCTAAATGAAATAAAGCAATCTAAACCTGTGATCATCATATTCTTAACTTATTTAATGGAACAATAAGCAACATATAAACAAAACAAATTAATAACCACAAAAGATAAATCAAATTTCTAGGCAAATGCTTAACAATTATCAGAATTTAACATTTTCAACAAAGACACTAAACTAGAAGAGAAACAACTAGGAATGGCAGCGGTTCGGTTAACCCTGCGATTTTTGAAAAAATCAAAACTAAAACTGTTTATCAAACTGAAACCGAAAACTGCCGGGTTTAAAAATTATTATACAAAATCAAAACCGATGGGTTTAAAAAAACCGCGGATAACTGAAACCAAAATCGAAAAATTAAAAATAATAATAATTTAAATAGAAAAAGAGTCTAAAACATTTTAAACTTAGATCTAAGAGAATCACAAGCCCAAAGTTTGACTACATTAAGGTTTTAACAACAACGAATCGGATGTGCCAAAATGAGAACTAAAAATACAAACTACATCAATCTCAAATAATAAAAAGATATATATATATATATATATATTGTTGTAAAGTAACCTTGAAGTTGGCCTAAGGTAAATTTGGGCTAAGGATTGGACATCAAGTATTTGGGCTAAGTATTAACACTAAAGTATTTGGGCTAGCTAAAATATTTACTCACTTGACCCAAAAGAATAAGAGCATTGCCCAATTATAAGCCCAGGCCCTATATCTAGAGAAATCTTGAAGTTGAGATATTTTCTAGGAAGTATCTAAAGAGAAATATTTTATTTGACTAGCTAGAAAGATCTAGGAATATTATCTAGCATATTCTAAGAATCTTTAAAATATCTTGTGTGTAGAATGCTCCTTAAACACCTATAAATAGGGGGCAACTTCAAGCATTTGTAACCAAAAAAAAAAAGCCAAAGTTGTAATATTCTCTTCAATACAAATTCTCTAATTCCTCTAAAATTATCCTCTTCCACTTCCTAAATATTTTCTACATAAGTTCTAGTTCTCTAAATTAGTCTAGGCCTATCACAACAAAGTGGTATCAAGAGCTAGGTTATGGCGACATCAAGTGTAGCATTTCCATTTCCAAGGCTCTCCAACAACAACTATAGAAGGTGGAGCATCCAAATGAAGACATATCTTGGCGACCAAGATATATGGGATATTGTTGAAGAAGGTTATAAGGTTCCCGAAGATGAGGCCACTCTTAGTCAAGCACAAAAGAAGGCTTTGAAAGAGTCTAAGATGAAAGATCAAAAGGCTCTTTCAATCATCCAACAAGCCGTGGATGATGCCACATTTGAGAAGATTGCCCAAGCTTCAACAGCTAAGAAAGCATGGGAGAGTCATGAGAAAGCATACCAAGGAGTTGATAAGGTAATAAAGGTCCGTCTTCAAGCTCTTAGAGTTGAGTTCGAAAATTTATAAATGAAAGAATCCGAGTCAATCTCCGATTATGTTTCAAGAGTTCAATCCAAAGTTAATCAACTACAAACAAATGGTGAAAGCATGGGTGATGTTCGGGTCATTGAAAAAATTCTCCGATCATTAGATTCAAAATTTGACCATATAGTAGTAGCAATTGAAGAATCTAATGATCTAGAGAAAATGACCATTGATGAACTCACCGGTAAGCTTCAAGTACATGAAGAGAAGATCAACAGAAGGAATAAGGAATCACTAGACCAAGTCTTACAAGCCAAACTCAACCTTAATTGAGGAGATCGAGACCTTGGCTATGGAAGAAGCCAAAGAGGACGAGGATGTGGACAAGGACAAGGACGTGGACGTGGACGTGGACGCAGTCGTGGTCGTGGCCGAGGAAGAGGAGGATACAACATGTCCTACAACGAGAAGGAGGATAACAATAGATCATCAAGTAGATATGGAAGAGGAGGTGCTCAAAGACCAAGGTATGAAAAGTCTGAAGTTGAATGTTACAATTGCCACAAATTCGGTCATTATGCCTCAGAATGCCAAAGTTCAACCAAGAATGTAAAGGATAGATCTAATTATGTCGAGCAAAAGAATGATGAGGTAGATTCCACTCTTTTGCTCGCATACAAGGGATACAGAGATGGAGAACAACATACATGGTACCTTGACACAGGTGCAAGAAATCACATGTGCGGCAACAAGAACTTGTTTGTCGAGCTTGATGAATCGGTGAATAGAAATGTCACGTTTGGAGACCTATCTAAGACTCTGGTAATGGACAAAGGTAAAATACTCATCCGCCTAAAAGATGGTAGACACCAATTCATCTCCAATGTATACTACGTGCCCAACATGAAGGCTAATATCTTGAGCTTGGGCCAACTCTTAGAAAAAGGCTATGATATCCATATGAAAAATCATAGTCTCTTCCTAAGAGATCTTAGAGGAAACTTAATTGCCCAAGTGCCCATGACCAACAATAGAATTGTTTCTATTGAACATTCAAAATGATAGCCTCAAATGTTTGAAAGCATGCTTGGAAGACACTTCTTGGCTATGGTACTTGAGGTTGGGCCATCTCAATTTTGGAGGACTAAAGCTGTTATCAAAGAAGCATATGGTCAAAGGGCTACCTTTCATCGATCACCCTGATCAACTATGTGAAGGATGTCTACTTGGAAAGCAATTTCGGAAAAGCTTCCCACAAGAAGCATCATCAAGAACAAGGAGGCCATTGGAGTTAGTTCACACCGATGTGTGCGGCCCAATTAACCCATCATCTTTTGGCAAAAACAGGTATTTCCTTTTCTTCATTGATGATTTCAACAGAAAGACATGGGTGTATCTCCTAAGAGAAAAATCAGAGGTCTTCAATGCCTTCAAGAAATTCAAGGCTCTTGTGGAGAAACAAAGTGGATATACAATAAAGGCGATGAGATCCGACAGAGGAGGAGAATTCAACTCACAAGAGTTCAAGGCATATTGTGAAGAAAATGGAATCAAACGTCCACTCACTCTTCCTTACTCACCACAACAAAATGGAGTCGCAGAGAGGAAGAACAGATCCATCCTCGATATGGCAAGAAGTATGCTAAAGAGTAAGATGCTGCCAAAGGAATTCTGGGCTGAAACTGTGGATTATGTAGTGTATCTATCAAATCATTCTCCCACAAGGAGCGTATGGAACAAAACACCCCAAGAAGCATGCAGCGGGCACAAGCCAAGTGTTGCACACCTACGAGTATTTGGAAGCATAGCCTATGTACATGTTCCAGACCAAAGAAGAACAAAGCTCGATGATAAGAGCGAGAAGTATATTCTCATCGGCTATGATCAAAACTCAAAAGGATACAAGTTATACAATCCAAGTACAAGGAACTCCACTGTGAGCAGAGACGTGGAGTTTGATGAGAAGAGATCGTGGGATTGGAGTAAAGAAGAAAATGAGCAGTACCAGTTCTTTCTAATGCACGAAGAAGAACCACTAAGAATTGAAGAAACAACCAATCATGAGACCCCGCCTTCATCACCAATAACACCACAAGAAGCAACATCATCATCAACAGAGAGCTCGGATGAAAGGCCTCACCGAATAAAGACTTTACAAGAAATTTATGAGGTAACAGAGAATCAAAATGACTTCACTCTATTCTGTTTGTTTGCTGATTGCGAGCCCCTCAACTATGAAGAAGCAGCAAAAAACAAAGAATGGAGAAAAGCTATGGATGAGGAAATTAAAGCAATAGAGAAGAATGAAACGTGGGAGCTGGCAACCTTACCAAAAGGACACAAGGCAATCGGAGTCAAGTGGGTCTACAAAGTTAAGAAGAACGCCAAATGAGAAGTTGAAAGATACAAAGCAAGATTGGTGGCCAAAGGATACAAGCAGAGAGCTGGTATTGACTATGATGAAGTCTTCGCTCCTGTTGCTCGACTAGAAACAATAAGATTGCTGATTTCATTAGCAACTCAGAAGAAGTGGAAGATCTATCAGATGGATGTTAAATCAGCATTCCTTAATGGATTTCTCAAAAAAGAAGTATACCTTGAGCAACCTGAAGGCTACATCATTTGAGGCCATGAAGACAAAGTCTTGAAGTTAAAAAAGGCTTTGTATGGGTTGAAGCAAGCTCCTCGGGCATGGAACACCAGAATTGACAAGTATTTCGAAGATAATAATTTCAAGAAATGTCCTCACGAGCACGCACTATACACAAAGGTGAATGAAAAATGAGATATTATGATTGTCTGTCTATACGTGGATGACTTGATCTTCACTGGAAGCAATCCAAATATGTTCGAAGACTTCAAGAAGGCAATGGCATGAGAATTCGAAATGACGGACATCGGGCTTATGGCATACTATCTCGGAATTGAAGTGAAGCAAAGGGATGATGGCATCTTTATATCCCAAGAAAGATATGCAAAGGAAATTCTCAAGAAGTTCAATATGGACAACTTCAAGCCAATAAGTACCCCAGTAGAATGTGGAGTAAAACTATCAAGATATGATGAAGCTGAGAAGGTGGATCCAACATTGTACAAGAGTCTGGTCGGGAGCCTACGATATTTGACTTGCACAAGACCGGACATCCTATTTGGAGTAAGACTCATCAACAGGTTCATGGAGACTCCAACAACTCATCACTTCAAGGTTGCAAAAAGAATCCTTCGATATATAAAAAGCACTATTGATTACGGTATCCTCTATCCCTCTACAAGCAACTTCAAGTTAGTGGGATATAGTGATAGTGATTGGGCTGGAGATATGGATGATCGAAAAAGTACAACAGGATTCGTATTCTACTTTGGAGACACAGCATTCACATGGACTTCAAAGAAGCAACCAATAGTCACATTATCGACATGTGAAGCTGAGTATGTAGCCGCTACTGCAACTGTGTGTCATGCGCTATGGCTACATAATTTGCTTAAGGAGCTCAACATTTCTCAAGATGAAACAACAGAAATATTCGTGGACAACAAATCAGCAATTGTGTTAGCAAAGAATCCTGTCTTCCATGATAGAAGCAAGCACATTGATACCAGATATCACTTCATCAGAGAATGTGTGACAAAGAAGGAAGTCCAGATAAAGTACGTGAAGTCGCAAGACCAGGTAGCAGATATCTTCACCAAGCCTCACTCAACTCAATTTTTTCTCAAGCTGAGATCTTGTCTTGGAATGACAAATTCAAGTTTAAGAGGGGGTGTTGGAAAGTAAACTTGAATTTGGGCTAAGGTAAATTTGGGCTAAGGATTGGACATCAAGTATTTGGGCTAAGTATCAACACTGAAGCATTTGGGCTAGCTAAAATATTTACTCACATGGCCCAAAAGAATAAGAGCATTTGCCCAATTATAAGCCCAAGCCCTATATCTAGAGAAATCTTGAAGTTGAGATATTTTCTAGGAAGTATGTAAAGAGAAATATTTTATTTGACTAGCTAGAAAGATCTAGGAATATTATCTAGCATATTCTAAGAATCTTCAAAATATCTTGGGTGTAGAATGCTCCTTAAACACCTATAAATAGGGGGCAACTTTAAGCATTTGTAACCAAAAAAAAAAAAAAGCCAAAGTTATAATCTTATCTTCAATACAAATTTTCTAGTTCCTCTAAAATTCTTCTCTTCCACTTCCTAAATATTTTCTACATAAGTTCTAGTTCTCTAAATTAGTCTAGGCCTATCACAACATATATAAGATTCTATAAGTTGATTTATAAAAATAAATAAAAAAAAGAAGAAGAAACATAACTAAGATTCAAACTTTTCCCATTCCAACAACACAAAATCACCAACCCTTTTCACTTCACAGTAGAAAAATGCTGAAAAAAATCAATCTAACAAATAAACATATACAACTATAAGGACATAAACGAAGCATGTAAATGTACATTTATAAACATATGAACATATTAAAAATCCAGAATGTATAAAAAGAAGTGAATTTGAAGGCATTGGGATTACCAAGGGAAGCAACAAGTAATCAGAAAGCCATTGAATTAGTATGGGTTTTGAACGATCTGAGAGATTCTAGTGAGAGAGAGAAATGGTGGCAAGAACCCTTGCAGGGTCTAGTAAATCTTTGGATTGTGTTGCGTTTTGAAGAACTGAGCTTTGAAGAAAAATAATGATCGTTGTTACTGCCTATGGTTACGCCGGTCGATGCGATGGTGACGGTGGTAGTGATGGGAGTTGAAGAAGAAGAAGAAAAGAGAGTTGGTGGAAGCTCAATGACAATAAAGAGAGAGAGTTTTGCAAGTTGAAGAAAGAGTGAAAATGAAGAAAAAGAAATGAAAAGACAGTGTTAGTACCTTTGGAAGATGGTAGAAGAAAATGTATGAAAAGGCTATAATAGTCCTAGTAATACATTTTGAACATTTCTGTAAAAGGGTTAAAAGGTAATTTTATGATCAGATATTTATTGTTAGATTCCACTAAAAGGCATTATGGTCCTAGAATAAAATGTACAAAATTATTTCCACATGATACAAGCAATTTACAGTAATAATGACTTACAAACATGTCAGCTTGGACAATTTTGTCCAACGATATTATGGTCATAATATATAAAATGTACACAATGCTTAGCACATAATACAATACCTTTATGCATTGGATGAGCTACAAATATGCTTGTATGGACACTTTTAACCCTGGATTTTCTTTTAGTATATAGTAAAGATAAAGATATATTTATTTATTAATTTATAATCGGGTTTCGAGTTTCGGTTTTTTTAATATTAAAAACCAAAACCTATCGGTTTATCCGTCGGTTATCACTTATAAAATCCAAAACCTCATAGATTCTCCATCGATTTTTGTTATTGGTTTTTTATCAGGCGGATACCTGTCGATTTCGGGTAAAACGGTTACCCGTTGCCATCCCTAGAAATAACCGAGTTGCACACTGGAAGAGAAACAACCAAGTTGCAATACCACACCTAAGTTTAAATAGGGAGCACTACTGTTTTAACGGTCTAAGAGTTTGACGCGACTACATCATTATATATTATAAGAGAACAACCATTTTGTCATGTGTCGCGTTATGAGCATCTGCATATATTTTTTACAAAATGTCAAAAAATCATATTATCTTTTACAAAAATTAAATATCATATTATTATATGCAAATATAATACAAAATTAATAACCAATTCATTCCAAACTATGACTTCAAGTATATATTTTTGTCATGGGAATGTGTTGAAAAAAGTTAATAACCTATTAAATATATGAGACTTAAAAAATTAAAATTTGTTCATTTAGTTACAAAATATGGTTTAATGGTCATAACACTTGTGATTAATCTTATAAAATGTATATAATTTACTTTGAATTAATAAGACAAATATAATTTGAATTAAACAACTTTTTTAAGTATTAAATTATTTACAATTTCAAATTCATAGAGAATAGTATGATACATATAATACTCTTAATGTATTTCAAACTAAGAAATATGTTTGCGAAGTGAAAACTATAACAAATCTATGTTAGTTTTGACGAATTACAAACCTACCAATGATTTTTAATATATATATACACACACACACATGTTAGGCATGGTCAAATAAGAAATTTTAGTATAATGTAGAGCATTGTTGCATCTTCTATTAAGAAGCATATGCATGGTAAGATTGACCATTGAATTCGTGAATTCCTAGTGATAAAAAATGGATTTATAAGCAGGTTATATGAGCAAGGAGTAAGAATGATGTCAAACTAGGAAGAGATGACGTGAAGAAGATATATCCATGTATCTTTTGGAACGCCTGATCCATGTAAAATAGTGGTTACTATTCCATTTTTAAAAAAATAGGTGTTTATATTTATTTATTAATTGTTTATTTATTCTTTTGAAATGATATAGCAAAGTGGCTATATAGTATAATTTCTCAATAATGTGATTAAAAAATTAAATGAATTGATTTTATATTTCATATTTTTAGAACGTTTACATTACACCCGTACGACAACCGTGCATCGTACAGGTATAAAATTAGTTCTATTAAAGATTTCACCACACAAATCTTTGAAAACTTCAATTAAGATTAAAATGTACATTTGAAGCAAAATAATCAAACCAAAGCGACACGTCCAAGTGTTAAACGACAAACAGAAAAGGCAATGCCAGTTAAATCATATGGTTCAACCACTTCAAACATTAATAAACCAAAAATCTCATGTTCCCACCACCTATTCCTAATGCATGTCCCAAACCCACTTTTACACTATCATATCGAAATATTCACCATGTAGAATAGAAATATAATTCCAGGGTCTTTGGTAGAGATTGCATTTTAAATGATTCATAGAACCAAAAAGATTACAATTATGATAATAAAAAAAAAAGAATTATGAATGAAAGACAGTAAATATAGTTTACAGTGAACACAACAATTCACAAAGTCAAGAGAGAGGATGTACCTCTTAACCAAAAAAAAAAAAAAAGAGAATGTACCTTGATCGCTAAGAATTCAGGTTGTTACTAGTGGACTGCTTAGATTTCTTTCTTCCCTTTCAGACTCTGTCTCTTTCTTTCCCTTTTTTTCTTCTCTAGATCACTTCTAATAATGTTATTAATAATATTAAAAAAAATTCTACTCATAGAGATTAAATTAATTGAAATTTTAAATTAAGAATTGATAGAATCCTACGATATATAAGAAATCTTATCAAAATATAATTTATAAATTTAAATAATATGATCAGGATAAGTATCGGCAATATTGATGTGTTAAATTTAAATAATATGATGAGGATAATTATCGGTAATATTCATCTGTAAACCTTCTTTCCAAATTTTAAAATTAATTTTGTAGTATATCTGCATATAATAATATCATTATTTACTTTTTTTGTTAAAATGTTTACAAATACTCATAAAGCGACACATAACACTCTTGGTTGTTCTCTTAGAATATATAATGATGATGGATTATAAAAACGAAAAAAAAATCCAAAAAAATTGCCTTTAATTATTTTATTCTATTATGCTACTTTATTTCAATTTTGAATTCATGATTTCACTAATATAATCTCTTACTCTCAATTTTGTAATATGCAAATTTTAATTAAATTCGAATTAAAATTTTTTTTTCTTTTTTTTTTTTTTTTTATCATGAGAAATTTATCTTAGATAAGTACACATTTGATGTCTACCCCAAGGCTATTAACCTTGTTGTACAACAGCTTACCCTAATAAATGCTATTTGTAAGTCAAAGGCTAAAGGATATTTGTGAGAGGGAATATTTTTGAACTTGAGAAGACATAAGTTTAACTTCATTTTTTTTCATGAAATGTATAGTATACAAAATAATACAATAAACTTTATTATCAATCACGCCATTTGTGACAAATTAAACTCAATAAGCCTTATTTTTAATCATGCCATCCAAGACTAATTAAACTTGAGCAATAAATTTGAATCTAATTCGACAACAACGTTGGTGGTTGATTATTTGGAGTGGTATACCTTTAGCAAATCATGTCATTCGTGACAATTATTTTTTGTTTCTCTAAATTTGATTGTAAATCCTCTATTAAAGATGTACAATGTCTTATATTTTATTTTTGAAAATTTTTTGTTTGGTGATCGTTATATTTATTATGAAATATAATTCCAATATTTATGACCAAAACCCAAAAAAATGAATTTTACCTTTACAGAAGCTAGCTTATAAAGTACTTTTCTTTTTCATTTAACAAACTATATTTTAGTCCTTATTTATGAGACTTAAGACAATAATTGAGGGACTCTGCCTCGCATAATTGATCTTTTGGTCAAAGTCTTTCAATCTCAAATTTGATATAACCACATCTCATTAGATAAATATACAATGTAAAGACTTTTATAGACATAGATAAAGAGTTTGAACTTGTATGAAAATAAGTTACACTCCTAACATAGATAGGATGAAAATTTAAAATCTTATAATGTGATAATTTAATATAATAAATCTTCTAGTTATTTGTGTGTATAGATTTGGTTCTATTAGTTATATTTAAAATAATAAAAACAAAAGTAATTTTATTTGAAGGGAAAATCCTCCAATAAGTATCGACATTAATAATATGTGATATTATTTAAAAAGTGTTCAAATAAAGTAATAAAACATCTCAACGACAGATGATAAAATATCACATGATATATAAACCATCATGATAAAAACAGACCAAAATCAATAAAGTGGTCTTAATGACCTTCCTCGTCTTAGTAAGAGACATCTGCAATCCAAATTCAGCATTCTCTTCATATATTACTTCATCCTTAACCCTTGACATACAAACTTGAACTCAACCCCTTAACATTTGTAAAGCACCGAGACATTATCTCAACTTTCTGCAATACCTTAAAAAATAACAACAATAAGTAAAAAAAAAAAAAGAATTAGTAATAATTAATAATATAGAACTATTTAAGCCTTGTAAGACATCTAACTTAAACACGTCGCATTTCTTCATATGAATTTAAGACATTCTGTTCAATAATAATGATTCGACAAAAGATAAAGTCTTATGTTTTTTTACTATGAGTAAGTAATTATTTTTTTAAATTCTTTAATTAAGCAGTGGGGGCTACAAGATTTTTTTTATGTTAAAATCATGTACAATTTTTAATCATGTGCCATTACATGCCTTACGATCGCCACAAAAACAATAACAGAAACAAGTAATTAATTGCTAATCAGGCAACACAATAATGCAAAAACCTATCTCCTGCAGGCTATGTTTTTTAAGTGTTTTGAATATATGTATTGTTGCAGGTGGCACCGTGCAAGATGCTGCTAATTTTTAACTGCCAATGCATTCGGAAATTATGCATATCGGTTGAAATAACTCGTAACATTTCTGTTAGTTTCAAGGAAAAGGATTCAATAGTTTCTTCCGTGTATAGAGTGCTCCATTTGTCTGATAATAATATGTTCCGGTCTTTATTTTGGTTTCTGCATGTGTATGATGTAAAAGAAAGCCAAGGCAAGATATATGACTTAAGCGGAGAGCTTAAAATGTACGAATAGAAAGCAAGCATGATGAGAAGACAATAGATATCTTTAATTCCTAATATTGTCCTTTATCATTTCTAATTCACTTTATCAGACTTATTGAAGGCTCAGAAACAAATCCAAAGTAGACCTATATACTGTAATTGCTAGGTGCTTGATTTTATTCATATTCGATGTATATAAATAATATATATTTGTGTGTGTATGCAATAACAATATAATTTTTTTTTTCAGCTAAAAATTTTCAAGTGTAATGAAGAACCTCGATGCAGACTTTTTAAATTTTTTTAGCTCACCATGATGAGAGTTGTTTTCCTCTCAACTCTGAAGTACTGAATTTATTGTCTTCTTTGAAGTCCTAGGTGTCTCAATTTACTTTGAGCTTTTTGGGGTAATTTGGTCAACTTTTCATAGTGTGTAACTGTTAGATTAGATATTAGTAGCCAAGTTAAAATATTAAAGAACCTATCATTTGCAGAAAACAGTTGAAGGATGATTTCAACATTAGCATACTTCATGAAACCACACAATACAGACTTATCTTGTAATAACTCTGATAAATGCGAAGTTAACAATAAATTATTAAATTGTTAAAGAAAGATCAGTTAACGGTAATTGTTATATGGCGTGAGCTAATATGTAATTTAGTATGACAAATAGTAATGTCGGACCATTTAGATATGTACGTTTAAGCAAATAAGTTAAACTCCAAATCTATTTAGAAAAGTTTGAAAGATTATAAAGTTACGAATTAACTTTGTATCAACTTCGAAATTAAAACTGTATCAATTGATAAATAGTTATTTAGTGAGCCACATAAAGTTGAAAAGTTTTACGAGCCTAGTTTCTAATGTTTCAAATAGTGCGTCAATTGAAGTTTTGTAGAAGAAGCTACGGTTATGTTAATAAAATGTGTCTGAACTATCACCAAGAAACGAAATCATCGAATATTCGGTGTCATCTTTGCTGGTTCGTATTTTAGTCGTGTAACATCTTTTTAATTCAGAAGGCCACCTCATGCAATTTATTAAGCATGTCATTTTATGTATTAACCACCTCCTGCTTTAGCTCAATCTTAGTCACAAGAGGAAACCAATAGAAAAATGAGATGAGTCATTGGGTTATTTTTCTAAGCTGCTGCGTGGCTGTTGCATAATTCTTTGGTGGTGAGTTGTATACACTTAAAGACTAAGGTTAAGTAAACAAACAATAGACAAGCGTTAGTTGGCAGATTAACATACATAGTAAAACAAAGAAATGAAATATGAACTAGTAGCCACATCATGCTTCTAAGTTGACATTAGTCATGACCAACAAGTAAAGGAAAACAAAGATGAATCAGCTTGTCTTATTTCCCAAAGCTGCTGCTATCATTAATTTGGTGTCCAAAGGTGACGAGGACGGGTAAGTTACAAAGACACGGGAATAAAAGTGAATCAGCATTCTAACCACTGCTTGGCAATATTTGGTGTGTTTGACTAGTGAGTAAGATATAAAGGAGAGAAGGTACGAGGATAAGAACAGAAAGGACACACCAAGAATAGAAAGGAGAAGGAGACAAGAAAAAAAAAAAGAAGCAGTCAAACAGATAGGGAAAAAGAGTAACGAGAAACAACAACAATGAGAGGAAAGAAACAAAGAAAGAAGAGCAAGAAGAATGGGTATGGTGATAGCAGCTCGTGGGAAGGCGCTACTTTAGATTGTTCACCTTATTTCAACTGGGTAAGATTTTGCTTATAGTCAATCTATATGCTTATAAAGTAACTGTAATAAGATGATGAAATCTATTTGCTAAAACAGTAAACACTTAGTAAGTGGGTATGAAGGTTGTCATATTTGAGTGAATATAGATGTGAGAAGCAGTTTGTGTTTCCATAGTGATGTGAGTAAATGTGAATGCTACGTGAGTTGGTGTGTGGTGGTGTGGAAACACAATCAGTAAATAAATAAACTTTGCTTTATTTTCAACCTATGCAATAGTTGTTATTTCATATGTTCTTCACCAAGACATCTCTGAGCAAGAAGTTTATATGATACATGCTATGATGTCAAGTTAACTATTACTTGAAACTTGATTAATGGGACTCTTGATTACTACAAGTAAGAAAATGAAAAAGACAAAGGAAGAAAAGAATGGAAAAGTCAAAATAAGAACAACACAAAGGAAAAGAGGCAGAGATGGTCTTAACGTTGAGAAAGAAGAAGTTGGAGGCTAAATAAAAGATATTCCACTTAAAGTATACAATCAGGAATAAGAAAATAAGAGTACTAAAGAACTTGGATAAGTTTTGACTAATTAATTAATAAAATGTAATCAAAATTTATAAATTAAATAAGCTTGTTATTTTTACGTTATTTTCTTAAATACATGTTAAATTATAGAGTATATTTATTATTTTGCAGCAAGTTCAAGCTAGCAATGTGCTTATCATTTTAGAAAGAAAAGTTGAATTAACTTAAGGTCCGATTGAGGTAAGTTCTCTCCCTACTGCTTCAGTTTGATGTCTCATATTTTGAAATTTGTTGATTCCGTTTCGATCCGATTGCCAATCAAAATCCTGTATTTAATTTGAAGTGAGGGGCTGTGATGTTTAAGTACTGATTATGTTATTATCTGATGACTGAATGTATTAATTGTTATGTGTTATCTCTAGAGCTGTGACACCCATCGGTGGGTGAAACTGCCGCGTATACTTAGTTTTGTACCGTAGGTGGGGGACGCCCTACCTTACGGAGGCCGTAGGTGGTTATTCTGTGATTTAGCTATAACTATCACAACTCTAGGTGATATTTATGTGGTATAAGATGATGAGATATTTATTTTTTGAAAAGTGAGATATATATGATACCCCAGTATAGATGGAATTGTGAGATAACTGCACAGGTCTCGTAATATCTGGTAGTGTAATTCTGGTATTAGCCTTGTGAGTATGTTTTGTATTGATCCAATTATGATTCGATTCTGGTTTGGTGTGAATTAGCTACTCTTCGCCTCTATTATTGGTACCTCCGATGCTTTGACTCCGTATCGCCTTTGATTTAATTCATATTTTTATATCGTATCTTTTTATTTAGATAACCCTCAGAGCCTAACTCTGGGTGTCCTTTTTACTGAGCATTATTTCGCTCATTATATTATCTTATTATAATTATGCAGAGAAAGGGGTTATTGAGTTGTTCAAGCTGTATGGGTTTAGAGGCCACCCTACGAGATCAGTCCTTGCACTTGAATGGTATTATGAGAAAGATAGTTTAGAAGAAATACCCTATGTAAATCTTGTAATAGATATTCAGAAATGTGATTTGATTTAATTAAGAGTTTTAGTCGCTCTCATGAATTATTTTGTGGGTTTAGATTTATGTATTTTGGTATTAGCTCCTTGCGGGTTTAAGAGGAGAAATCTTCTTGGACTTGCGGCATCGCATCCAAAATATAAGCTGGTGAATTTTTGGGGGCATGACATATCTAGTATGAAAACTCATTAAATCGATGAAACTATGAATTTGCAAAAGACAATATAATATTTTAAATTAGGATTAACAATATGAGCATGGGATATATAGTAGTGATTAAAGCATCCTTCAACTACTATATATGGAGACCAAATTGATGCATAGATATCTTTATGAGTAATTTACTATTCAGTTGTGTCCCCTATTCATGCCGGTCTTACCCATTAGCATATTCAGCAGTTGCCGCATCAAAAATGAGAACCATGATTTCTAGATTACTCTCTCAAAACCAGTTTAAACCTGCAGAGGATATGAAAATTAAGCGCTGGCAAAATGATATCCTTGTTCAAGACTTGGTCAATAGGAGATGATCAGAACTGTTGTGAGCCACGGAACTGAATAGACAAAATGGACATACTGAAATTAGTAGAAGTATAAATGATATATCCATTATTTTGCATTCAACCATGTAGAACTTTGGGGCATGTCGCCAGTTTATTTAAAATTCGTCCAAAAGAAGCCATCACGCCACGTCTCTCTTTCTCTCTCTTTTATTTTACGATTCCTTTAATATAAATCTAACCTTCAGTTGGATCAATTGGGCTTTCGCTTCCTCACGATTTTACTCACTTTTTCCACGGTCTCTGGTAGCCTATTCAAAAGCATTAACTAAATTATTTATATCACGGTTTTTCTAATATAAATGATATGAAAGGGAGCTTCACATCTTTATCAATCATAATACATGTTAAACCTAATAAACTATAAAGTTGAATTCTTGGTACATACCTTGGAGACAACACCGAGGCAAAGAGGGGCTTGCAATTTAAGAGATGGGAAGCTTCTGCTATTGATCGAAAGCAAAACAGTATCCAAACTCGAGAATCTGTCCAAATTTAAATAAAAGGGGAAAACCAATGAAATTGGTATAAATTAATGAGAAAGAAAGAAAATCCTATAATTTAAAATTGATTTTGTTGAATCATAAAGAATTAAACCGTACTTGTAAAACCCTTCTCATTTAACACCAATTTGATCGAACACAATCAGAGTGAGAAGATGACGTTGTTATTTATCTAATTGTTTAGATATGTATATAAACTAAATATTTTTACAGATATAGATAAAAAAAAATTTTAATTTAAATAAAGATATGGTAGAGACTTTAGATAGATAGAAAAATTGTTTGAAAATATAGGATATAAATTTAAAATAATATAATTTTGATAATACTATATCTAATAAGTTTATAGTATATTTATTTATCATAAAATAAAGATTTGTACAGATAGAGAAAAAAATTAAATTTAAATGAAGATATGATACAGTCCTAACATAGACAGGAAAATTATTTGAAAATATAAGATACAAATTTAAAATAGCACTATTTGGATAATATTGCAAATAATTTCTGGAATGTAGAACATGATTTGCATAGTACTACATCTTATAATTATCGAATACATTATAACCTGTCAAAATTATTTCAAAATTTTAGAATTAATTATCTGGTACATTCTAACCTGTAAGAATTATTTTAAAATTAAGATGCTTATAATACTTACACGTGGCGTGATATGGTTGTTTCTGTAGAGTTACTCATTAACTGACACATGACATAGTGGTTGTTCTGTTAGAATATATGATATGATCAAGATAATTATTAGTAATATTAATATGTAAAAATCCTTTCCAAATTTCAAAATTAATTTTGTAGTATATCTACATATAATAATATAATAATTTAATTTTTTATAAAAATATTTACAAATGCTTATAAAGCGACACATGACACTCTTGGTTGTTCTCTTAGAATATATAATGATGATGATGTAGTTGAATCTCAAAAATAAATATTTTAAAGCATAAAAGACCCAAAAAAATAGAATACAAACAGTGACTAATTGAAAAAAGAAAGTAAAATTAAGTGGCTAATCCCATCATTATGTGAAAAGGCCTAAGAAACTTTTAAGTTTTAAAACAAAAGAAATTGACCAAATATGCACATTCCTCTTTACCAATAGGTCCCGTAAATTTAAGTTTTGACACTTGAATATTATTATTTTGGTCAAGTAAATAATTTTTCTAAATGAATAATTATTGGCCAATTTACAAATAGCACGCGCGGAGCACAAGCACCGTTAACGTAGACGAATTTTTTAACAGACAAGATATTATCTACTATTTTATTAAAATACAAAGAAAAAACATGCAAACCATAAAGGGTAAACGTTCACTTCACATACTATATAAAAAGCTTGTTTAGAATTGATTACCACCACTCGATGTAGTAGGAGCGCTTGAATAGCTTTCTTGGAATTTTTTTTTATTTTATCTCTTTGACATTTTTATCAGTACTTTGGTAGACTCGTGAGAAAAAAAAGGGCCTGAAGAGGTTCGGTGATTTTAAACCTTAATTTATATTGCAATTTTTGTAACTAAATAAGCCTATGAATAGTAATTACTCAAGCCCAAAGATGAGTCCATCTTAAAGATTAGTTCCTATTAGGTGGGATAACTTCTTGTACTTAAGAAGTATCCCTTATGATAGTGAAATTCTTATGTGAGATCAA